>OX453255.1:5784192-6377609 GCA_949709985.1 Luffia ferchaultella | reverse complement strand
CTACCAATGAGTTTTTTTCTGACTTAAGTACATGACTATCACTGATTCTGTGCCTCGGAGAACATGTTAAGCCGTAGTGCCGGTCCCAGTTTGCCATCGTCAGATAGCAGTCGTTAAAATCTACCAACCCGGATCAGCGTAGTGTGTTGAGCATCAAGCCCCTTCACCCTGAAGGAAAGCATGAACCCCTGCAGTGGGGCATAATGGGCTGATGTGAATATGAGTTCGATGGCTATTGTTTTTAACCGTTAAGCCAACTTTATAGTGGGACCACTTTAATCAAATACAATCATCTTAAATTACTTATATCCGAGTCTTTGACCACGTTATCAAATAGATGATGCTCTTGATATTTTGAAAAGACAGACATGAATTAAAATCGAAATTTTTGGGTATTCCCAAACATGAGAAACCAGAAAAAAAGATTTGTCCCAACAAACGGCAACATGTTATATGAGGATATCAATTTGATGTTTATGGGATGTTTTGTATATTTAATGTTTTTAATTTCAATCTCAGTGGCAAGATTTGAGAGCATCTTGTTGAGTGGTTATTTTTATAAATAATATAGTGGAAATTGTTAAAGTTAGAATATAATTATAAACGAAAAACACAAGATCACTCTCTATAACTGTACAGTTTCTTAGAAAATATAGAAAAACCCGAAAGATAGTATCTGCCTTTCAAGTTTCAACATCACTAAACTATAAAACTTCACAGATCTATTTAAATGAAGAACATTTTGTTTTAATCTGCTACGAACTTCTTCTTCTTCAGCGCTTTTCCGACACACAACCCAAAAATCTACCTTCTTATTTTGTCATTGGAAATGACTTTCATTTCGTTGGAGTATAGGGGGTCATTTGGGAGTTTTGTGAGACAAACAGATTGCACAAAGAGTTTTCAAGATATCAGAATGAACGTGGTGTCAAAAGACGCAGCTCGGTGAGCTCTACAAGATGGCGAAAGACAATTCGGAAAAAGTTCAAAAACAAAAAAATTATCGGCAAAAAACGAAAAAAATCGCCATTTTTTCCCCCGATTTTCATTTTTTTTTCACTAAAATTGTTAGAATCGGACAACCGGAAGTAGTGGTTAAGGGTGCCCGAAGTCGGGTATGCGTCGGTGTTACATTTCGTACTAATTCGGTTTGTTCGATCGAAATGTCGTACAGAATGTTATATTTCGAAGTTTTAAGCTTATTCAGATATAGTTGTGTTATTTTTTTTTTCGGAAAAAATTTATTTCGAAAAATAATATTCAAAATATGTGTGTTTACTTTATTCCGTTAGGTTCATTTCCAATGTCGTAAGAAGTTCGTGCGAAAGCAGGAGATACATTGATTTTTTTACTCGTGCTTGTCAGCCAAAAATAAATTTCACTTTAAGTTATTTTTGACCGAAAGTGTTTACTGTGCTTTTCCACGCAGTACTTAAATTTTGTTTGTGACGTCTTACGTCTTAACATTATATGAAGTAGCTGTTGTTGGAACTCATGAATTAATAATTCCAAACGAGCTTTCTAATTTTAGAGTGTTGAAATGAAAAAAAAAATCGTCAAACGGCGAGTCGGGCTAACACAATTTGTGGTCACATGCCAGTACTTCGTTAATAAATACTTGATACACCGAACTGGTCTTTATTTAACCATATGAAAATAATAAAAACAATTAGGTATCTAATAAATTGACAGAAAAAACACGCGGTTTTCATATAATAACAGTGATATATATTAACCCTGAAAATATTTTAACTTTAGAAACCTAATAGATAAGGGGGCCAATTTTTTATTCATTTTTATGGCGAGGAGACTTCGCCACAAAATTTGAAAAATGAAATTTTGAAATTCTTAAAAGTAGCTTCCTTAAACTATGCCTCACAATAACAAAAACGATTTTTTCGAGAAGACCTAACTCACTGCTACATAAAATTTAAAAAACAAAAATCGTTTTATTCATTATTAAAATAATGTGCGCGGTCAATTAATGCCAATTTACTCAATTTCACATTGTGGGATTTTCGAGATAAAATGTCTGTGCAATATATATACGAACCCAAGTGTCTACAACGGTTTAGTTTTTACTTTTGAGGTATGGATCCCTAAAACAATGTCTGAAATTAGTTGACAGACACAGAAGCGTTGAAAGTCGTCACTCGAGCGGGCCAGGTAATGGGATAACACCTTATAACATGACTTCACTTTTTGCTAGCTGAAATATTTAAGCGAAGCGAAGCCTTTGTTGGTGCACAGGCTAGCGGGTATGAGGGGCCCGCGTGAGAAATAGCTCCAAATATCTCGCGAGTATCCCTGAGATTCCTGCCCCTATTCCGACGGGATCGCGCCAAAATGACAACAGATTTAGGGAAAGCGTGAAGCGTAGTGTGAAATGTATCCGAGCGCGTCACTCTTTATATGACATTCTTCCCACTTGCTATAAATGTAGGCGACGAGGCGATTACCGTAATCTTGCGTTTTATTAAAAAGTTATCGAGTTGAAAATGTGGGTTGTGCGCGGGCACAGTAGTGTTACTACTAATAATAACACGGCCGTATATGAAACGAAGGCCATAGGGCCATGGTTCGAATCCGGGCGTGTACCAATGAGTTTTTCTGACTTAAGTACATTAATTATCACTGACTCCGTGCCTCGGAGAGCACGTTAAGCAGTCGGTCCCGGACGCTGTCAAAAGATGGCGGTTGTTACAATCTCCAACCTGCAGTAGACTAGCGTGGTGGATTTAAGCTCCAAACCCCCTCCTCACCTTTGGGGAGGCCTGAGCCCCTGCAGTGGGGTAAAATGGGCTGATGATGATGACCTGTATGCACACATGCGCATTGCCTAGCGCTTAAGTATATATCCACATCCATTTACGTTGCACTGGAGCTGCGTGATGGATTAAATTCCAATCCCCCTCACCCTGAGGGAGACCTAAGCCCCTGCAGTGGGACATAATGGGCTGCTGAAAGTGGACCCTAAAGATTAGAATAGACCGTCGGGATATAAATGAAAGATTGTTTATCGCTTAGATTATTGCGACCGGCTTACTTTTTTGTAGGCTACCGAACGTCAATGAGAAATATACGTTAATTAAGAAGTAAATAATGTATATTGTGAAAACCATGTGAACGAAGTATCAAACCAAGAAGATGCAATATTTAACGAATTACAAGACAAACAATAAACGCAGCTACTTTCATGAATTGATGAACTTGAATCAACCGCCAGACATTGATTAGTGTAGCGCTAATATCTGAATCATATAACCGCTAGGCTGAGGGTAAAAAGTATATACATATATTTACAATAGGTAATTTTGATAATATCAATCAATCAATGTTATCAATCAAATTAATAAGAAAATAATTGAGGTAAAAAGTATATATATATATTTACAATAAGTAATTTTGATAGTATGAATCAATCAATATTATCAATCCAATTTATAAGAAAATAGTTCAGATGACTAATTAATATGAAGTGCTCTTATGTATATTATAAAAAAAAAGAATATTTAAGTATGTATACCAACTGTCTACTACCCCAAAACACAAGCATAATACTTGTTTACTTTGAGAGCAGATGGCGTTGTGTGGGATGTCCCAGATATTATTATTACTTGCAGTTAAATTACTCGTACGAAAACAGCCACTTCGAGATCAGTTCAGAATCGAACCCAAGAACTCCGGTTACGAATCAGTAAGCGGTAAAATCTGCCACACTCCTTTATAGAGAGTCATTCATTGTACTTAATATTTTATTAAGCTTCGGCGGCATTGCAAGCTCGAATGCCACACGTGTAATAACCGATGTTATTCTCGAAAACCCAAAGGACTAAATATATATTTTCTAAGATGTTTTCGAGGCTCATTTTCGACAATGCCATATCACATACGAAGTAACACTGAAAAGATCGCCCAACAAAAGTCTATTCAGGAACGGGATACGCCGATTAACTTTTTTACCATTTCAAATGAAATTATATGAATGGGAAAATTCACGTGTGGATACATATTGCGATAATATCGTTTATGATTTGCTGGAATACGTATATTTGTATGTACATTTGTGTATTTTGATGGAGTTGGAAATTCATATCGTTATACCATTCAACAAAATATAAAATCCTATTTCAAATTTTTATATGAATAACATTGTTGCCATATTAACTTTATATTTTAATATACGCAGAAAGCTTTTTTTTTACTCTTAATAAAGTGTGTTTAAAATCTAAAATAACTTAAAGTAACTCTTGTAGTGGCCATAAACTGTACTTTCATTGAAAAATGTAATGAAACTTTTTTAATCGAAATTTTATTTAAAAATCAAATCAGAAAAATAAAAACAAGTGTCAAAATGAAAATGTCGATAAAATAAATCACAATAAAAACAAAACAAAAGACACTACGTAAAATTAGAATAACAAAATATAAACATTTTGTTATTGATGATAATCTATCTATCTATCTATATTAATAAAATTGAAGTGTCTGTCTGTCTGTCTGTTCCGGCTAATCTCCGAAACGGCTGAACCGATTTCAATGAAACTTTGCAGTTTTATGTATATGTTAAGTGACTTACGTACATGTGGAAGTTTAAATTGACTAAAAATTTTTAAAATAAAATACTACGGGAAATTACAGCACTTTCCCATTACTTATTTTTAATCTCTTTTAATTTTCCATTAATTACATTATTTTGTTACTACTTTTCTTCCCATGGCTTCGCCCACTTATACCTAACATTTGTATCACGATTGCTAAGGAGATATCCCGATTTAGCTGTAAAGGGCTAACAAACATACAGACACGTTGCCACGGTGAAATATATCCTAATGTCGTTCCTTTGAGTTAAAGCTATCTCCTTATCAAATAGCACCAAAATTGGTAGTGCGGTATAGCTGTGAAAAGGTAAAAGACAGACAGAGAGAGACACTTTCGTTTTTATAATATATTTTATATATATTGCGGACCGATTGGCCGAGTGGTTAGTGACCCTGACTGCGGAGCCAAGGGTCGCGAGTTCGATTCCCGTCCGGAACAAATATTTGTGTGCATGAATATGTCTATTTCTTCCGTACCTGGGTGTAAAAAAAATCATATGTAAATGTCATAAAAATTATTTAAGTATTTATATCAGTTGTCTGGTATCCATAGTACAAGCTTTACTTAGTTTGGAACTAGATGGCACTGTGTGAGATGTCTGAAGTATTATTACTATAATTACGTGAAAATTATAACAATTTTGTTTCCTGCAAAGTTTTAATAACGAAATTATTTGTATGGCTGCATATTCATCGTTGGATATTTGAATGCTGCAAAACGCATGAGGTTGAGTCGCATTTACAAGTTTTTTACCTTTTTCCTTTTCCACGTGTACTGATCTCTGATATTGTAAAGCTGTGACAAGTATCGGTGTAAAACCGTCGCGTTTCGGATCGGGGCGATTTTGTAACAGAATAACGGTACTAAACTTCTAATTACAAGTATCTCTGTAAGCCGAGCTCCCGCTACCAATTTAAAACTTGGCTGCCCACAGCCGAGTTCTCAGAAACCGTAATTAAAATTAGCGATTCTCCGGCTACCTGACAAATTATCGACAGTAATTTAGGCTTCACTTTACCCGAAAATTTCCTTTAATTCAAAAGGATTCTTTTTCACTATAGAACGTCTAACAGTATTAATTTTCTGAAAGGCGACTCTTGAAATAGAACTTTATACCGCAATTTGTTGTACCTATACAAATTGTAGTATAAAGTTTATTAATATCGATTAGGGGCATAAGATATTTGTGTGCAAAAGGAGGACCATATACAGGATGTAGTGTTAATGACCAGCCAAATTTTAATAATGACCTTTGATAAAAATCCGTTGGCCGTCTTGTTCCTTTTTAGTATCGTTCAATAGGAAAATACTCAGTTAAGACTACGTATACCTTTCCCAAAACTACCAATATTACTAGTCACCGTTCACGAGGGCGCCAGTAGACGTGGTCGCGTCCCGCCCACATGCCCCATGCCCCGCCCTTTCGCCTGTAAGTAAAAGGTAGCCAAATTTCGTTAAAAAATATTTAGGATATAATTAGTGATAATGAATACTTCATCTATATTTTTATTTACGTAATGAGGTCTATTGGTGATATCTGACATCTAAAAAAAATTTGGCTGGTGTCTAAAATCTCATCCTGTATTATAACGAAGAGGGAGGGGATTCGAAATAAATATGACGTCACATAGTAAAATTATAAAAATAGATAAGTATGAAGCTGCGATTTTTTTCATAGTACGAACACCCGACTGCATTTTTAAAATTTTTATTGTTATATCTATTTCTCGCAGGATCAGAGGGTAATGCGCGTTGCACTTTTCGTCACGAAAACATGTAAAGAAAAACGCGTAAATCTCAGTACATATCACTCGTTCAATACAATCAAGGTTGTCTAAGTTAATTGGTTACAGCATCAAAATAATTCATATTTAATGTGCTCATGGCTTGCTGTCGGGATAGCGTATATATCCGAAACTAAATAAAAGCGATAACAACGAACGTTATTTTAGCCAAAAACAAACAACAATCGTGCGTTCGGTCTACGTAACGTAACGTCCGTGACGCCTCCACATTTTTTTTTTGCCTACTCTAATGGTGAAACAATAAAATACGCTTTATTTAATTATCCAACAATTTTGTTTATTATTTCTATTCACATATTCTGTCTATATATTCATATATTTCTTAGGTGATCGGACCCAGCTTGATGTAATATCAGTAAAGCTACCATGAGTTTGAATTGTGTAACGAGTCGACACTCGCTAGCGACGGCTCACCAGATTTATATGGAAAGCGCTTCTAGCGTCACCGAGAAGAACTGAAATTGACATACACATCTCTTACTACTCGGCAGCGAGTGTCGACACGTTATAACGATTCAAACTCATGGTAACACTGCAGATCGAAGATTCTATAATACTAAAACGGGACCCGTGTTTCGCCGGAGAGCAGCATCTGAAAGGCTTGAATTCAGCATGGCGTATTTTATGAAAGGCGTCATAATGAATATTGAATTAACCAAACTCGGTTGCACGCAATCTTAAAATTGAACCCGGTTATACAGTAACCGAGATTCGAGTATGACGAGTATGAGGATGTTAGGCTCGTGAGTGTATCGGTAGAGGTTGAATGGCTACAATCAGAGCGTGCTCCTAATTTAAATATGAAAACAAGACCTTCTGCATCCGACCGGCGGCTCTCCCGCGAACATAACACAAACAAATTAATTCGTATAATGAACCCTAATAAACAGAGATCTGTTTACGCCGTAAAGAATAAATGTTATAATAATAGAGCCACGGTGGTACAGCTCACAGTTTTGTGTTCAGAATTTGAGAGGGGTGAATTAATTTTCAAGTACAATTTGCGAACGATCCTTTCGAGAGGATTTAACGTCGGTATACAGTTTGTTATTCTGTTTTTCATATAATTGTTATTAAATGTACGCAAAATAAACGAATATTACGGTTTAGGTAATAAATTCACGGCCGAAGTAATATTGTATGTTAAAGGATGGGATGATCGGTTGGCCCAGTGGTTAGAGACCCTAACTGCGGAGCCAAGAGTTGCGGGTTCGATTCCCGCCCGGGACAAATATTTGTGTGCATGAACTATTTGTTTCGTGTCTGGGTGTAAAAAAATCATATGTAAATGTTATAAAGATTATTTAAGTATTTAAATCAGTTGTCTGGTATCCATAGTGCAAGTTTTGCTTAGTTTGGAACTAGATGGCGCTGTATGATATGTCAGAGGTATTAATATTATTATTATCATTATTATTGTATTGTAGGAAAAACCGGTCAAGTGCGATTCGGATGCACGTGAGAGGGTTCCGTTCCATCAGTAATTTTTTTAAACTGCGCCAAGAGGCAGGATTTTGAATCCGATTTATTAGTATAAGTAAGCTACCATAATAACTACTAGACCAATTAAACTTATTAGTCCTCGATGAAATCAAGCAACACATTTTCCACAAGTTTTCTCTTCACGAATCTTTTCCTTTTGCTCACGGAATTTAATGAAAACTTAGGAATTCCGTCTAAGTTTTTTGTTACTTATGAATGAGGCCCTATATTCTAACTTTTATCAAAATTTTGGATTTATTAGTTTCAAACGTAAAAAGGATAATTTTTCAATTTTTAAATATTTTCTTTAAATTCTTTTAAACTAACCTTTTTTTAAAATTATAATAAAATATGTTTGTAAGTTCTAAGTTCTATTTTGAATTTGCTAACTTGGCCTCCAGAATTAACCCCTAAAATAATAATTCGTTCATCGTTTAAGTTTTTCAGAAGTATCAGTGATATATATATAACTTATTTTCAATATTTTGGGAATTGAAGCTTCTGAGATAATGGGGAAAAAATGTTCTAGTATTTTTAAAACTATGCATTTTGAAAACATAAAAAAAACATATTTGTACTTCCCAAAACAAATCTTTTAATTTTGATGTTTCACTTACCTAATGTATTTAACATTTTTTTTTAAATTTCCTGATTTATTATCCCCAAAATGAACGTCCGAAGAGAAAATGTTTTATATCCGCGATCGGGTTACCTAAGTCTGTATAAGTAACTTTCATCTTTTCTTTTGCAGTACATTCGGCGAAGATATGCTGTGACAAAAAGACAAACGGGACAAACAGTGCTTCTGTTCTTCATCTCGGATATATGGAGCCCGAAAAAGCTGTGTAATTTTGATGTGCAACTAATTGGCGAAAAATTTAAACATGGTTATTTGACTACTATTACATAAATATAATATATGTGTGTTCATATATGTTCAATATGTTCATGATAAACATAATATATCATGAACATATTAAAAAAAAAAAACTTTTTATACGATTACGAAATTATATTCAGTTGAAGAATATGAAAATTATACCCTATTAAAATTTTATATCTGTCTTTTTTTTGCAAAACGATATTTAGCATTATTTTATATAATAATAATAATAATAATAATAATAATAATAATAATAATAATAATAATAACAATAACGTCTACATCACAATGGCCCCAACCTAAGCATTAGCTTGTGTTTTGGGTACCAAGCGAAGACACCACAAACAACAACCAAGACCCGATACTAATATCAATATTCATCATTTAAATACTGACCCGACCTGGGATTTGAACCCGGGACCTCCAGCTTCGTAGGCAGGGTCACTACCCACTAGGCAAAGCGGTCGTCTGGTCGAACGTCACACATAGGGAAGCCGTGCAGTATTACCTTCTCTGTCTAACAGGGCATTTTAAATATTAACTTTGTTAATATTGATTCATGTTTTACAAATCTTTCAATGTTATGATATATTTAGAAAACTCTTTCATATAAAATATTAAAAAAAAAATAGGCAACTAGCCTATCATAGTGAAGGTAAGGTTTGGTTTCTAAGATTTATCATAAGAAAATTATAGCTTGTACATTTATCTATTTATTGTACCACATATCAGCATACACCAACTGCCATTTTTTTAAATTGTTTTTAGTATTAAAACTGAAAAATATTTAAAAAGAAACTTTTTATAATATTAAATGAAAAATGTGTACGCAACTAAATAGATGAATAGCTGCGCATAAGTATTGCTAGGTTTGAATAGTGTAAAGGTTCAAAATTTCATTCGACGTTTTTTAATCAAATTGTATGTGACGCTAGCACAACAGCTGTTGACACCAGAAAAAAACCTTATCACTTTCGTCAAACTGCTTCAAGTTTAATTTTATTTTGTGTAATTTTGAAATTGTGTAGGTATTATGGCAGGGTGAAAAACAATATTTATTATTGTGAATCATTTTTCTCAATTTTTTCTTGTACACCAAAAGCCTAAAATGAGCACTAAACATTAAAAAAAAACACTATTTTCATTTAAAAAAATAAATTAAATGTACTGATCAGTCTATACAAAATTCTTTACACAGCTAAATGTTGGTGCGAGTTATTTGTAAATTGTTAGGTTTAGCTACGGTTCTTTCTAATTTCTTGTATTTATTATAATAATATAATAATAATAACGTATACATGACAACAACGTCTAGGCCCCAAACTAAGCATTAGCTTGTGTTTTGGGTACCCAGCGAAGACACCACATACATATAACAACCATGACCCGGTACCAGTATCGATATTCATCATATAAATACTTACCCGACCTGGGATTCGAACCCGGGACCTCCAGCTTCGCAGGCAGGGTCGCTACCCACTAGGCTAAGAGGTCGTCGTATTATTTATATACATATGTGATATTAAATAAAATGAGTTTCCCAATTGCAGAGTGTTTCATTATCGCCTAACTGAACATTTGTGATTAATACTGTAGGTTAAATATCTTTTATTGTTGAAGATTTTAATTCTTCCGACTTACATACGAAAATTAATGTTTCATTTTACGTGGTCAGTCTTGTGAGTCAAGTACTACATGTAACGCCAATGCCGTTATAACGGTTAGTCCAGAGAGATACGACTTCCTGGTAAATCCTGCAGGAGCAACGCTCCTATCAGTTCGCTTGATTTGTAGTTGTTCAAGTCGAGTTAATTACAACAAAAACACAATACAACAAATTTGGAAAAAAATCACACGTTGATTTTCTCTTGTTTTAGCGAGAAAGAAAGAATATTTTAGTTTTAAAAGCAAATTTTGCACCGTCACACCTGTCCGTTCGCTCGCTTTTTTCCTAAGTCTCGTGCGTACTCTTGTGTTTGCGGTATTGGACCACCCCATCATTCCAACATTGTGCAAAAGTAGTGAGGTAGACGTAATTTTGTAGTGTTAACTAACAATATCTAACAAATACAATATTTGATTGTTAAATTATATTGTAATTATTAGTTATAACATTCTTCCCTAGATACCTAGAGACAGTTACGTACATCGCGCTAGCTGCCAATATGGCTTCCATTTGACCAATTAGTTTGGTTTGAACCGCATAGCGCCGAAGAACCATATTTCGCGCCTACTGCACTGCATCCCAGCACATGGATTGTGCGCGGTAATGACGTAAAAATATGATCTTCTAGGATGTACAGCGTGTCGAGTGGTGTATTAAACAGTGTTGTTGTCAGGGTGGATACGGATAATGGAGGTTTTCAAATTAAAGAGGATTGCGATGCTCTAATGCCCTTACTTAATGTCGTGATAGCCCAGAGCGCAACGAACCTGTCTCAAATTTATAAGGCCCCATAGGGCCATGGTTCGAATACGGGCGTGTACCAATTAGTTTTTCTGACTTAAGTACACAATATCACTGACACCGTGCTTCGGAGGGCACGTTAAGCAGTCGGTCCCGGACGCTGTCAATAGATGGTGGTCGTTACAGTTCCCAACCCGCAGTGGAGCAGCGTGGTGGACTTAAGCTCCAAGAACCCCTCCTCACCCTGGGGGAGGCCTAAGCCCCGGCAGTAAGGTAAAAATGGGCTGATGATGATGATGATGAATGCCCTTACCACTAGTATTCCATAGTGATTATTATTACACCAGAGACCAGAACCTGGCTGGGAAGTCATTCGTCTTTTCGCTGAAATGTCTCGATTTCACTCCTTGCTCAACGCGCCTGTTTTTAATATTGTGTGATTGAATGTATGACGTCAGATCCATAACCCGTATGACTTCCGATACGTTTTTCGAATGAGGTGTTCGTTATTCGAGTGATATCAGGTACGTTAATAATTTCTTTCTTATCATACTAAAAAAAATCTGACTCCAAAAACATTTGCTTTGAAAATAAAACTGGTCGCATAAAAATAAAACTGGCAACATCCAAAACTGGCAGCATTTTATTATTATTATCCTGTATGTTTTGTCAAAACAGCCAAGCGCAGCACAGAACCCTGATAGTCACGAGGACTATAAGACACACGCGAGTGGACATGTTGTAAGAGTGCTGAATAAAAGTGAATGGATGTCTTATTCATGACACTGACTATTATTGACATTTCAAAACGTTTATCTGAATCGCCAAATCCGGTGTCTTGATACAGTAGTAATATATATATCACAGCGGGCCGTGAAAAATTATTCACGCCCTATAAAACTGCACAAAGGCTTTTCAATTAAAAGTTTCGAGGATCTCCTGAAGTAGTGCTAATTATGACGCCCGGCTGGCTTGTATCGAGTTTCTTTTATATACTTACCCATATAGAATGAAAGCTTACTGTCTGTCTGTCATTGTTTTTATTTTTTAATCTTACACGTAATTAAATCCACTGACAAGCTTTAAGTTTAGCGGTTTCAGAGTTACAATAAGTTTTTGATTGTAGGTATCTTATTATCAGAATTAAAGTTGTTTTTGCTATTAATGTGCATTAATGTGTCGTGATAGCCCAGAGCGCGACGAACCTGTCTCAAATTTATAAGGCCCTATAGGGTCATGGTTCGAATCCGGGCGTGTACCAATGAGTTTTTCTGACTTAAGTACACAATATCACTGACACCGTGCTTCGGAGGGCACGTTAAGCAGTCGGTCCCGGACGCTGTCAATAGATGGCGGTCGTTACAGTTCCCAACCCGCAGTGGAGCAGCGTAGTGGACTTAAGCTCCAAGCCCCCGTCCTCACCCTGGGGGAGGCCTGAGCCCCTGCAGTGGGGTAAAAATGGGCTGATGATGATGATGATGATTGCTATTAATGCAGAAGCTCTTTAGAAACACATGAACACTTAAGAAGGTAGTCTTTTCATTAAAAAAGGGTTCGGCCCGTGTCTAATCTTCGCTGTATTTTTGTAATTTACAGAAAAAAAATATGTAATAGAGAAATACTGTCACATGGCGATATATTTCTTTTTTTTTGATATATTGTTTAGTTGTTTTAGGACAAATTTCTGAAAAACATGATTTTCGTCGATTCTTCGTTTTTGAAAATAATGAGTCATAAATTTTATATTAAAGGGAATTTCAAAGAAACCAAAACGTACTGCCCTAGGGACATTCTTTCTTAATGACCTTGCAAATTTCGGTTCTAATTTATTCATACACATTTCAGGGGTGGAAATAGTCATGGGTCGCAAGCCGTTTCGATGGGTTGGTGCGCGCACTGATACTTTAGCTCAGGGTTGTCGAGCGCACGTATAAAGAATGTATGTTCAAACGTAGACGGGAGTGTCACTTCTTTATCTGTAGTAAGGCATTATTAGCTGCCATAAATTAAGTTAGGTATAAAGCGTTTGTCGTCGTACTGTCTAGAACACAACTGGTGATGAAAAATGTCGACAAACGACCTTATGTGCACGTTACCATATGCATAGTTAAGAATTCTTTCAAAAAGTATTTTAAACCATAAGAGAGTATCTGGTAGAACGTAGCAAGTAAAGATCCTAATTTAACGCAGGCAGAGCCGTGGTCGCAGCAAATGTTACCCAAAGGGGTGTCGGCGCGGCGACAGTGCGGCGGAGCGCTCGGCTATCCCCCTTTTAAAGCGAATTCCGTTAATTAAACCATAAAAAGTTCGATAAATTAAGATCCCAGCCAATTTCCCCCTCTAATATAGTCCAATAGATTGATTTCAGATGCAAACGACGATACTCCGGCGCTCCGCAATAAATAGTGTGTCTAGAATAGTTTGCGGCCGTGTTTTTCTGTTATTCAACTATTCATTTAATCGAAGCTTAAAGTTGTTAAAACTTTTAAATTTAAATTTTGATTTCACATTTTTTTTAATAGTTTAAAAATATCCTCATGGGTTTAAGGATAAATGTTTAAATTATCACATAAATATACGAATAATTGAAATTTCAATTTATTACACTAAAAAATAAATTGTAGGGATTACTTATTATTTTTTGATGTACACTAATATTATAATGTAATGAGGAAAGGTTTTTTTTGTATGTTTGTAACGGATTAACTCAAAAACTACTAAACCGATTTCCAAATTTCTTTCTATATTAGTATGCTACATTATCCCTGAGTAACATGGTCTATATTATATTTTTAAACTAACTCCGCTCGCGTGGACTACAAAGTTGTCCCGGGACCGCCATGATTTTTAAAGCTGACGAGTAACATAAGCTACTTTTTACCCTGGAAAAACGAGTCCCGGTACAACTGTGTAGTCGACGCGAGCGGAGCCGCAGGCGGAAATCTATGGAAGTTTATGAAATGGAAAGTGACGTATTCTCCTTTTTGTCTCGGAAAAAGGCAATTATTCCTCATGCTAAATTGCACTAAACAGATTTTGATTAAATTTATTATGAAAGTGTTCTAAGGCTTGGAATAAACACACAGGACAAATTTCATCCTGGAAAAATACACGGGTACTGTTTTGTTGGTAACACTGTACATATAGCTATCTTCTTCATGCAATTCCAGAAAGTCTCACAATGTCTTAGAGCGACGCGTCTCGGACTACAAGAGTTCACAAGAGTTCACAAACCATGGGCGGAAAGCTGGTAGTATAATATAACTCCAACAATATGATATCTGTAACAATATGTTATCTGTACAAAGAAGATCATACTTTCCTTTGTCAGGTTGTATATTTGGTTGAACGCTAATAGCTCCAAAATTACTAAGTCGAATTTAAAAAAAAAAAACTCCAAATTTTGAATGAAGTCCCAATTCATATATAGTGCATAAATCATGGCTTTGCTACGTAAAACTACGAATTTACTAGAAGTCCCCTTCTGAATTTACCGTCTAACTACTCATACTCTAGCTAGCTGGTGTAAGATGGCGAGTTTCAGTCCGTGAGGTCCCCGTGCGCCGGTCTTCACCCCCGTGAAATCCCTGCGCGCAGGTTTTCACTCCTGCGAAATTTCGCTTCACATTTTCTATACTGTGAAGTGACATTTACGACTCTATTAAAACCAAGCGCTGCTGTCAAATTTATTTACTCTATGTGTTGCTATTTTAAAAACAGGACAAGAAACAAAAGTAATGCAGAGCTGTATTCAGTAATATTAGATCAAACGTACAAAAACACCTTATTTAAAGTTGCTGGTCTATTGTGGGTGGATTCGTATTCTGTAGTCTCTGACCGCAGATGTACCGGCCACAATTTTTGGTCGTTGGATTTTAATATACGATTAAAAACATTGTAGCACCATGAATAAATAAGTTCATTAAAGATAAAATGTAAAGAATAATTATTTACGCAAATCATGAAAATGATATAGGCCAAATATATTAAACAATATACATAATGTATCACAGTATAATGTATAAATAATGGCGACTGAAGCAATATAATATTTTCTCAAGTGTAAACAGGGTGATGTTACTTGGTGTCTGCGGCTGGAAAATCGGGGTTCGGTCCCGGCGACACGGAAACTCCATAGGTTAATTACGGGCAAACGAATAAGCAATAAGCCACAGATAGGCGATAAGGCGCGCCCTTCGCCGGCTCATATGGAAATTTTCATTAGTGAAATTCGAGGTTAACTGCTTGTGTGTTTTAGCTAATTGGTGTGCGCCGCCGCCTCGTATGTCGCCATATTTTTATTTAAACAGGCCGCATCGGCAGAACTTCATATAATGGACCTCCTTTCTCCTTTACACAATAACTTGATTTAAGCTCTTTTCTAATTACACGTTAACATTTTTAATAAACGCTCGCATATTATGACAAAACAAATAGTATATTAAAAGCCGTTTTAAGTTTGAAATATGTACCATCTATACTTTAGTTTTAAATATTATGATACTATTACTGAATAGAAATCATCATCATCATCATCAGCCCATTTTATTCCACTGCAGGGCCTTAGGCCTCCTCCAGGGTGAGGAGGGGGGTTTGGAGCTTAAATCCACAACGCTACTCCACTGCGGGTTGGGGATCGTAACGACCGCCATCTATTGACAGAGTCCGGGATCGACTGCTTAACGTGCTCTCCGAGTCAGTGATAGTTATTTTCTTAAGTCACAAAAACTCATTGGTACACGCCCGGACTCGAATCATGGCCCTGTGGCCTTATAAATTTGAGACAGGTGCGTTGCGCTCTGGGCTATCATGACGGAATAGGAATAGGATACTGAATAGGAATACCACTCCAAATATTTAAGAGCTTATGATAGTTGCGACAAGCGAGAAGTGTGCGTAGGCAATTATTTTATCACTTCGGTAACTGATACAATTTTCATTTTCATTTCCGAGGTACTCCGTCGTTTTTTTTAACGTACAAAATGTACAGTTATGGATAAACAGTGAAATATATCCTTTTCTCGAACATTTCACTTCAACTTTCTCTTTTAACAATTTCCTATATTAATTATAAGCTGGTATATTCAAGACTGATTGTAGTATATGCAATCACAATTTTTTTTTAAAATCACGTATCATACTGACAACTTACTTTAAAATTCACAATAACTTACAATAAGTATAGGACTCTCGGACGGAACTAAACTTCGACTTTCATAAATAAAAGCCAAGTTTGACAAAGAGTCAGCAATACAATTGAACTCTAATGCAAGTTCCGATATTATTATAGCCAATATCACTAGAAAAATACTCGACGAAGGTTGAAGTTTCCGCAAGTGTCTCGACCGCCGAGCTGGCACTACTCAGCTGAAGTATCAGATACTGCATTCTCTACTCTATCTCTACTGTATTTTTAAATTTATTTCGATACATTTTATAAAGAATACTAAAACTTATGTATCATAGAATAAATGGGTGAGTTTTTTCATCTATAATTAAAATTAAAGTTAATATAATGATATTTTTGTAGTCCCTTTTCATCAGATTAGCCCTAGACTAAGTAAGTTTTATTAGAGCGTTTCAAAAATTCAACTGCAACACAATAAACTATAAACCGTCTTGTCTTTTAAAAGAACCCTATATTGGCCTGAAAAATGTGTTCATCATCAATCGAGCAATGGATGACCTTCATAATAAAAAACAAGGAATACGAAAAGGACAAAAATATACGTCATCGGTAATTATGGTTTCAGTGTCGTACTCGTAAATATCTCGTTGTTTTTCTTCTTCGATTTCCTCATATTTATGATGATACAGACCATCACATGCTCTATTGATGTTGAACCATCATGTTTTTCAAAGAACACTTATCTCTGTGTGACGAAAACAGATGTTAAAAATACTGTAACCTTAAGTTCAACTTCAACTACGTAGTACCTTGTAACACTTCGAATAACGGTAAAAAGCTTTTTTTTTCAGTTACAAATGGTAGAACATGTTACGTTAATAATAGTTTCTTGAGACGTGCTTGCAAGTTGTATAACAATCAATTATGAGATTTTGATATTTTCAACTGCACCTTTTATAATGTGAAGAAACTGGTCTTGACTGTTTTGTCGGAAGGTAATAGTAGTCAGCAGTAACTGTTTGAATTGTATTACACCATTTTATTGTATTTAGTTTGTATGCACTTTTATTTCTATTTTTTATATAACCTATTTTATGTAGTAGGATATGAGGCTTTAGGTCTATGAGAAATTAAATGTTAATATGTAAGTTAAGTAAAAGACTGTTTGTCTCTAATAAATAAAAAAATAAATAAAAAATAAATAACGGTAAAAATACTTTAATATCACAAAAAAAAAAAATTTTTTTTATGGCAAATAAATTTTTCAATGGATTTTGTTTTAAATTTCGACACTTATATATTTGAAAAACCCTATAATAGTGCTGCTGATTGACATAGTACCGATCTGAGGTTAAAGAATAAAGTACTCTCTTCATTTTCTCCTAAGCCTTGAGTAGCAGAAAAACAGACATTCCTCCGTCGCAATTAAATTACGACAATTAAAACAAATTTAAAACGCCGCAGTTCCGCACAAAATCAATATCTGCGAATCAAAGCAATGATCTTTATTACCTGAACGCCGTACAATAAAAACGTCGTAACGTGTTTTACCCTTTTGTGAGGGCCAGCCGACGTAGGGCTGGCGCAACAGTTAAAATGTAAATTGGGATCAAGGCCGAGGATCAAAAGCCGTGAAGCTGATAACAAATTTTATGCGCGTAAGGGATGCTCCCATAATTTATTAAGCAACTTCTGTTACAACAATATTTACGAGGTTAAAAATTACTCAAACAGTTTGTTTGGGTGCGAATATTTAAGTTAGATTATTTTCAAATAAATTAACCGTTCCGTTTGAGATATATGATTTTTATTTTGTTTTTCATTACTTAAATGTTTCGTTACTGTATTACAAAAAAAAGTGCAGAGGGGTCTCGGGTATCTTATATGTTGTACGCTTGTAGATTATAACTTGACCGAAACCTCTGTACCGCGCCTTAGGTGCGTGCGCGGCGAGGAGGGAAGGCAGCTCCTAAGCGTTGACGACGGACTGACAGATCGGCCTCCCTCCGTGCCGCGCACATACCTAAGGCGCGGTACAGCGTTTTTGGTCAAACTATAATAATGGTCACAAATATTAATAGCATATTACCTGTCATTATAGAAATGTTGTGCTATGACACCATAGAACTAATCTTTCCAATGAAATAATTATGTTTTTATGTTCTTTGCTGTTATAAATATCGTAATTATTTTCTTGTAAAGCATGCCTATATCTCTAGCTGCATCAAATTTTTGCAAATATTACAACGTAAAATTCACACGTAACCGTAACATCTCCGTAAATTGTGTCAGCAAAATACAATTGAAAAGACACATTTTAGAGTCCATAAGGAAAACTCTTTCAAAAGATACTAGACTTTGGCACCTCAGTGTTTACATAAATAAAGCATTTTGTTTTTCTTATCAAGTTTATAAAAGAAAATACGAATTAAACTCGCATGTCAATTAGTTTCTGACTTTGTGTTTTTTGTGCTAGGGATCAAAAGCAGACATGAGACAAAAGGGATACAAGCAGATAGGTATTCAATACCATCCGTAATGGAAACAATTCTGTAAATGATGTAAGATTCAATAGTAGATTGTTCACCGAGGGAAGAAAGTGACCGATTACCGGTGAGTGTGCATTTGCAGCCCGACGCCGTAGGCGAAGGGGTAACGGGGGAACACGCGAAACGGGAATCGCACTTTCTCCAGAGTGATACATACTACTTTATACTATACCTACGAAGAAAATGAAACAAAGAAAATGTTTATGAATTAAAATTAATATTAAAATAACTACAATTACACGATTTAGACCTTAAAGCAATGCTTTTCCCCGGTTTCAACAAGTTGTCAATAACAGCTTGAGCAGCTTCTTTTAATTCTATTAGGCTATCACTTCTCGAGAACATTTTCAGTAAAATTATTATGTAAATTAAGCAATTTATATATCACGATAAGAAAGCATTTTTATATAGATTGACACAGTTTGGCAGCTCTGACGTTAATTAGCTTTTCAATTAATTTAGTTGATTTGAAATTTATGCTTGTTTTAATGGTTAAAAATCAGATAAGAAGTTTAAACGATTTATTGATATAAATTTACACAAAGAAACAACGGAATTTGTAAGTCATGGTCAGCAGTTATATTTAAAATAATTTCTTCATCTAATCCCTGAGCTGAAATCATGTTTCACTTAATGCTATTGAAGCCAGTTCAAATTTTACGTATAATTTTTTTGATTTCACTTTGTTTTTTACATATTTATTCATTTTCAAAAATAAGATCACCTTTCTTCCTTCGAGAGCAGCAAAAATATATTTTGCTGTTGCCGCATGTCTACAGTAACCTTTTTTTGAGTGAGTAGAGAGAAAAGACTTTTTTATTTAAAATTTGAAGGAAACCTAACCTAACAGGTTCAGTTAAAAAACTGGATCATCGTTTTCTGTATAAAGCAGGAAAATCTAGATTTCAAGGCCTATCATAAATTCTGAGGACTAACGAAGTATGTCAATAATCCAAACTTTATCAAAACTAAATACAAAATAAACACAACAAAGTTTTATTTGTTATTATTGCTTGAGAATACACGACAAGAAGGTTTCATTTCAATAAACTATTTTTTTTGTACAGATTGGAACAGTACTGCAGGAAATACCGCGCTAAGTACGACTTTAAAAAAAAATCCTTTTTGATATCTCAAGAACATCTAACAAACGTACAAAAAATAAGATTCGCCATGTTTGAGAAAATCGTCTCTGTAAGGCTTAACGTATCAGCATCAGCTGATATGTTAAGCCTTACAGAGATAACAGATGTCGAATAAATAGTTGTGGGCGTATGATCTGTATAGCATAGCAGTATAGCATAACATTAACGATTCAAAAACTTTTTTTGGAGATAGACCTGAAAAAACTTTTATAAAAAATAACGTATCTGATAAGCAGAGTAAATATTTATGAGGTAAACCCTGTAGTAAGGTTCCAATTCATATACATCGTATTGAATAGTATAAGCAAATATTTACATTTAATTATAATAAATATTAGGCGCTATTTACGTGGACGCATTTAATATTTCTATAATCAAGTTTTCTCATTTCTGTTCCCGTAGTTCTAACATTTTTAGATATATTATTTTAAATTGTACCACATTTATTTATACTGGGAAACGGAAAGTTGTTTTTAATTTCGGTTTATTTACTGAAAAATTAAATGTATGCTTAGAAGCCATTTAGAAGCTATCTTTCGTAAACATGTCAAATTGTCAAATATGTTTATTTTTTCTAATAAAATAATAAAATATTTTGTTTTTGTGGCTACTTTTTTATTTTAAACATATTTTCATCTATTTTGAAATGTGAAAATTTCATCAATATCGAGTTTATAGTTTTTGAGTAATGAGGATACAAACAAACTAACAAGAAAATTAAAATAGTATTTCTTGGATTCACGTAAATCTAATTAGTCCGTGACAATAACATAAACAGACAAAAATGTACAGTCAGTTATTCATTCAAACAGAATTTATATTTACAGCGTATTAAAACTCCTCAACGGGAACGTAAACGCAAACGGAAAAGTTAAGAGAAAATCTGCCGCAGAACATCTGTCGTGGAAAACCAACGTTTCCTCCGAACGAGACTTTTCCGGGATATTTTATTCCCGACTCTCTGCAACAGGTGGCTCTTAACAAATTCGATGTAATCGAGTCCCGGCTCGCGAATAGACTGGAGGCTGGCGTTTGACCGCCTCATTGACTTTACTCGGGATTCTGTTTAAACTCCATTTACGTAAGATGATGACGTTTAAGAGGGTATCGATTTTTATTAATAACTGTGATGTTAGCTCTTTATAAGTTGCGCAACTTTTTAACACGCTTTTATTAGCTTGACCTGTGTGTATGTATGTATGTATCTATCAATATGACGGAATATTTTAACGTAATTTTATGATCAATTTCAAAACGTCTGAGTAATTTAGAAAATTTACACACATGCTAAGGACTGATTTGAATTTTGTCCTTATTTCCTAACTAGGATTACCAGGATAAAAATTACCAAAGTTTATAAGTTATTTCCAGTTTGTTCCCCTACGTTTTAATATAGATAAGTGATAGCTAAAATTGAGTCTCGTGATCACTATTGCAGTAGATTTAGTTTCGAGACTAAAAAATTGAAAAAAAATTATAGTATTAAAAAAACTATAAAAAGACGCTATAATAGTAAACTGAATTAAAAGTTAAAAAATAACTTTCAAATGTCATTATCTATACTAATATTATAAAGCTGAAGAGTTTGTTTGTTTGTTTGTTTGTTTGAACGCGCTAATCTCAAGAACTACTGGTTTGAATTGAAAACTTTTGTTTGTGTTGGATAGTCCATTTATTGAGGAAGGCTATAGGCTATTATTAAAGTAATCAACGAAAAAAGTAATTTTTATTGTAAAAAAAGCGGAAGGTGCTTTTAACTATTCTTCTATAATAATTTTACTTTAAAAAAATGTATTTATAACAATGGACAGCTAGCACCATACGCTTATTTACAATAAAAAATAATAGGTAGATCTTTTGGTATATATATCTACTTTTATTTCAAACTTATCAAGTCACTATAATTCTAAATTATTTTTTACACATTTTGCTATTAAAGCGTGTTTTTAATATATATATTTTTTTAAATTTCAGACATTAGGGTATGTCTACGTAAGTGCTAATAATATTCTACACGTTTTACCCCTTACAATAAAATTATTACTGAGTTGAAAACGTCTAGAATCGGAGGCGTCGAGAACCGATAAATAAACTTATACCTAAGTGCAAAGTATAGACTTTGTTGTGATGTGATGTGACACACAATAGAAGGTAAACTAAAGAGGAGAAGGTAGGCAGTGATCAAAAATCATCTGAAAATTTATGAATCTCCATTATCTCAGTGTTCTTAAATGTTCGTTTATTAGTTTCACGGGTTTTTTCATAAAAGTACGAATTGACCAGAAGCCCTCTTCTGCATTTATCCTCTTATCACTCATACTCGAGCTAGCTGGTGCAATATGGCGAGTTTTAGTCCGCGAGTTCCCCGTGTGTCGGTCTGCACCCCCGCGAAATTGCGGTTAACATTTTTGATATTGTAAAGTGACATTTATAACACTATTAAAACCAAACGCTGCTGTCAAATTTACTCTATGGGTTGTTTAAATGATAAGTTTTTGGTGTATGATTTTCCGGAGCGTGGGAGCAAGATAGTCTTCACACGCCCTCTTTCACACTCGTCATTTTGGCATGCGTTCATTCTATAATGTCAAATTGCTGTCAATTTTCGACGGTTCAAAATTCGACGACCGCTTAGCCTAGGGAGTAGCGACCCTGCCTACGAAGCTGGAGGTCCCGGGTTCGAATCCCAGGTCGAGTCAGTATTTATATGATGAATATTGATACTGGTACCGGGTCTTGGTTGTTATATGTTTGTGGTGTCTTCGCTTGGTACCCAAAACACAAGCTAATGCTTAGTTTGGAGCTTAGGCGTTGTTGTGATGTATATGTTATTATTATTATTACTCTGTCACGTACTCTATGACAGGAACTCAGAGAAGTATTCAATTGTAACTATTGTATGTATTGGACGTTGTAATGGATAGTAAACTTTTCTCTATACTCGACAGTACTTTATAAGTTCAGTAATGTAGTCGGCGGTCACAAGCTGTACAAAAGGCACTGTGCACACATATGTCTTTAGTAATACTAGGTACAGCACAGGGCAAAGGTTGCGGTGCCGGCGGCGCTTAAGGCAAGAAGCCGTCAAGATTTAAGTAGTTTACGGCAGGAAGTCCGCCTAGCCGTCTCGTTTGGTCTCTCGTACTGTGGAACTCGCTAACTCGATATCGCACGCTCGCTTTATACCGAGTTGAATGTCGTAGCGTCGAGGGACACACTTATTGGTTTTCTGTTTGAAGCAACAAGTTCGGTTCTTTTTTGGTCCCAGTGCTACTTTGTTCGTTAATAAAACTCCTGTTAGTTCGATTTTAAACATAATAAAGGTAATGTTGTGTAAATTCGTCCTATTTAAAAAAAATGGATTCTTAAGTTTTACATAAAAAAAAAGATGCTGGTGGAAAAAGAATCACTAGATATATGACTCATATTGAATTTCCAATAATTTATGGGATTAACTCAAAATCCATAATTTCCTAGCTTTCCCGCCCCCGCCCCACCAGTTTAATAAACTACTCCTCAGTAACGAATGAATTAAAATAAGTTTAATCAAAGAGATGAATCTGCAACGGAATGTGAAGTTAACATAAAGTTTTCCCAAGTTAAAACAAATCTTGTGATAACTTTTAGCGCTATTCTGTTACGACATAGCTGTGCTATATATAGCAGTCGATATTATGGAACGGTAATTTAACTGTTTGCGTACATGGACGTAGATGGATATACCGTGTTGAATCGACATGTGAAATTCGTACTGCAAAAGAAAACAAACTTACTGAAATTACATCTCATGTGTGATTTAACAAAATGTTCGTTTAAAACAATGATAATAACTTGTGGTTTGTCCAATCACCGAGTTTAACATTTTGCTCAGGTTTTCGAACGTTTCGAAGTATAAAACGTTCCATCTTGGCTATTATGCTATCGGAGTTTGCATAATGCTATCGTATCTGGAGAGCAATTTTATAGCGAAAATTATTACCAATGGGTATTCATAGAAATTCAAGATATTTGTATCCATATTAGCACCTGGATACAGTAAGTTCATAGTTTATTTTTTATCAAACTGACTATTCAATGAATCACCTTGAGTGTTATTTACTCAAAAATGTCGTGATGGCTGAGTGATAGCGATCCCGCTTCTTGTTTAGAAGGCCGTGGTTCGAATCCCAGGCCATGTACCAATTAGATTTCTAACTTATGTACATAAATATCACTGACTCTGTGCCTCGGAGAGTACGTTAAGCCGTCGGTCACGGTTACCATCAATAGATGGCAGTCGTTAAAATCCACCAACCCAATTTGGAGTAGCGTGGAGGATTAAGTTCGATTCATGTCGTGAAAGCCGAGTGGTAACGAGCCCGCTTTTTGTTTAGAAGGCCGTGGTTCGAATCCCAGGACATGAACCAATGAATTTTTTTCTAACTTATATACATAACTATCACTGACTCTGTGCATCGGAGAGCATGTTAAGCCGTAGGTCCTGGTCGTTAAAATCCACCAAATTGCAATTAGAACAGCGTGGTGAATTAATCTCTAAGTCTCTTCATCCTGAAAGGAGGCCTAAGTCCCTGAAGTGGGGCATTAATGGACTGATGGCATGCCATGGTATTCCTTTACTCCTTTCATATAGAAATTTTACTTCTATACTTTGAAGCGCTTACTGGCGCCTAATTTAATATATATGTAATTATAAATTTTTTAAAAATATATGTAATTATAAATATTTCTATTGTTGACTCGTATTCCTGTCCTTGGTACTAATACTTTGACGTGGCATACTGTTTCATCAACACGCCCTTATTAAACCTTGATTTATTGTTTGTTAATATTTTGTGTTTAATTTGCCATACCTTAGATACATGACGTTTGCTGTGATTACCTGAAATGACAAATACACAGTTTAGAAAATGACACAGGAGCAATATATCTAGTGTAGTGTAGTAAAGATCCTTTAACTAAATGCACAATAAAAAATTCACAGCTTTTCCTGCAACCATCGGATAAACCATTGAGTTTAGAAGTTTTAGAAAAAGTAAAAACTCACGTACTACCTAATATCCATAAATACAAGTTTTTTTTTTAAATTTGTCAATTTTCAGGGCATACCTACAGGCCGCAAATATCAACAGATTTTCAAAATGTTTTCACCATTCGTAAGAAGATTTAGTTTCACAGATATATTTTTGGCCAATTTTAGATAACTCAAATATTATCGAAAATATTCATATTTTTGTAATAAACGACACCCAAAAATAGCTATTTTTACAGATTTATTTTTCAATTTTCAAAAAAATTTGCTAATCGGTTTTCAAAATTCTAACGGATACAAATGTCCCGATAAATTTTGCAACTTTTAAAACCCTTAAGACTCCGATCCCTTCGTTATCCTCGAAGATACAGCTAAATTTACGTTTCACAGGAAAAGGATCTGATAACCATTTTCAATTGTAAAATAAAAGAGTTTGGTGAAATTATAAGCTATTATTTTATGCATTATTAGATTAAGACACTATTCAATATATTGTGTTGTTTCTCGTATTGCCTTGTCGATATTTCGGATCAATTTTATGTATTACAAGCGGTTGCTACTAGAATGTGGACATTCCTTATCACAACAACAAATAAAATATTGGTTATATGTTGGCCTCGAGATAGCCTCGAGACTTAATGTCCACTGTCCACTGTCCCCCGCCTCCCCCAGGGTGAGGAGGGATTTGGAGCTTAAATCCACCACGCTACTCCACTGCGGGTTGGGGATTGTAACGACAGCCATCTGTTGACAGCGTCCGGGACCGACTGCTTAACGTGCTCTCCGAGGCACGGAGTCAGTGATAGTTTATGTACTTAAGTCAGAAAAACTCATTGGTACACTCCCGGATTCGAACCATGGCCCTATGGCCTCATAAATTTGAGACAGGTTCGTTGCGCTCTGGGCTATCACGACGTCAACCTACAATTACAATTTACAATTTCGAATAAAACACAAAATATGTAGGTATATTGCTAATATTAACGTCTGAAGTAATTTTTGATAATTTGCCATTATCTCCGTTTATAAAGTGAATCTCGAAAACAACAGCTCCCGTTATATCGTTTGGACGTGACCGCTCGTAGCGTCCGCATAAAGCTCAACACGTTACCCCTCCATAAAACCTATGCGGAGCGTTGCAGACCGTACTCTGTCGTACGTGCAATCGGCCGGAGGCGCCTCGGTGCAGACAAATATTTTTCCATTTTCACGAAAATCCGCTCCGAATCATGTTCGGATTAAGTACATCGACTATATGCCACTGTCGATGCGGACGATACTTCGTTGATTGAAGTTTATGGCAACAGAGAATGCATTCAAATTGGTTAAAATCGCATTTACCAAGTAATCACAGCTTTGTTTGTACAGTTATAAACGTGGATTATGAGGGACGTTATGATGTGAAATCTCGTATTGAAAAGATTACAAAAGATTCACTGTTAAATTCATTTCTAGGCATTTAGTATAATGTAGCATTCGCGTGATGCGCATGATAAAGAAATACTACTATGCTGCGTTGGCAAATACAGTATGTCTACATACATTCTAATATAGAATTTATGGTTAAAACTAAATGAATTCAAATTTTAATAAGACAAAGTCCTTTTTTCCTTGTTTGGTTCTCACAATATAAAATCAGTTAGAATTTACCAATCATTAAATTTATTATCAATGTAATGGCACGTATTACATATGTCATGGACAAACGAATGTCGATGAAGAACTGTTTTCGTCCTTCTAGTTCAACTGCTCTGATACTTTAGAATGGATTGTAGGCAAAGTGTCCCTTGAGAATAATTTTCTGACAAGTATTGTGTCATCATAGAATGAGTGCTTCTAGAGTGATATTCCGACAACAAGCAAATGATAAATATAATAATATCTTTATTTATTCCATTCCATTCTATCAGACCTTTTTATACCCCACTGCAGGGGCTTAGGCCTCCCCTCAAAATGAGAGGGTTTGGAGCTTAGATCCACCACCCTGCTCCAATGCTGGTTGGCGGATTGTGACGACCGCCATCTATTGACAACAACCGGGATCGACTGCTTAACGTGCTCTCCGAGGCACGGAGTCAGTGACAGTTAATGTACTTAAGTCAGATAAAACTCATTGGTACATGCCCGGATTCGAACCACGACCACTTGGCCTTATAGATTTGAAAGACGTTCGCTGCGGCTCGGGCTATCACGACATTTTGATCGTACTTTATTTATTGATCGCACGTAATTCGTTATTGAATGGTTAGCAGCATATAAAAATACATAGGATCCATTACCACGCTATTTAAAGGGGCCAGCGACCCGCTATGGTCCTAGATAGGACCAGTGATATGGGTGTGCCCACGCGGCGACCACAAAGCGAGCACATATCGATCAGCAAACAGTCCTTGGGCCCACAACAAGTAGCCAGGTGTCCCCCGAGCAAACACCCCCTCACCCCGCGAACCCCGCCCGCGGCTCAACATCAAAATGACGATAGAAATCCCATATTGCCTACATCGGGGGACGGAAGCACGGTTTTATAAGTTTAGGGATTTGTGTCAATATTTTACTAGGATGGCTGCCTGGCCGAGGCGCTCTCGCGACCGCTCGAGTGCCGATATTGCAACGCACAACTTTATTAATTTAACGAAATTCCACGAAAATGTTGACAGAGTCGAGTGCGCATTTGTTAATCGTTCGAGTAGCTAACAAATTCTTAAGTAAGTATTTTTGTAAGCCGCTCTCGTACGAAATTATCTGAAACTCGCGGAGTTAGCGTAGCGAATTATGGAATACGTTTTAACGCTTCACGTCACGCCCAACAAAAATATAACATTGTAATCGGAGAGTCGGACGAAGTTAGACGTCGAAAAGTTTTGCCAATATTTTGAAATCTTCGAATGAGTCTCGGGTGCGTGGCGGTCGCGTGGGCCGGCGATCCGCATCTGTTGCTCATTTATGTATTTTACCATTTTTTCATGTAGTTACTCTTATTCTACTACTAAGTAATACCCGTAAGGGACCTTCGTATATATAAATCTGGAGCGTAGCGGATACCACGTAGCTTCGGCGTAGAGCGGCGTAGCGTAGGTGGCGTAGGGTTTTCGTAGCGCGAGGTCCACGGAACTCACTTTTTTTTCTCTTAAACTACTCGTTAACTCTACCCTACGTAGATGTCAATATTTGTGTTTAAAACATTATAAATTATGAAATTCTGCACTCTCACCATATAGTATATGAGCAAGTTAATATTTAACTTATGCTTTAATGAAATTTAATAACATTACGACTAAAAAAATATTTCTGTACATCCAAAGTTATGAATTAATGTTCATATGACAAACTAATATTGGAAAATCACTGAAACACGTTTAGACAAATAAATTTATTTATAAAGGTTTCATTGACGACCGCTTAGCCTAGTGGGTAGTGACCCTGCCTACAAAGCTGGAGGTCCCGGGTTCGAATCCCAGGTCGGGTCAGTATTTATATGATGAATATTGATACTGGCACCGGGTCTTGGTTGTTATATGTGGTGTCTTCGCTTGGTGCCCAAAACACAAGCTAATGTTTAGTTTGGGGCCTAGACGTTGTTGTGATGTATGCGTTATTATTATTATTATTATTATTGGACTTAATGCTTATATTAATGGATTAAAAATAAATAAAACTGTTTGTAAAATAAAGCTCCAGTTTTAAGTAATTTTTTTTATTATTTTCCCTTATACTTTCGATATAAAAATGTATAAGATGCCAAATTTCATTAAAGTAAGCCAGTTTTAAATATTAACCTTGAATGTATTTTATTTCTATGAATTGTGTATACTTTGTTCCTGGCGCTTTGATTTGACGCTGCGTTCCCGAGTCCCCGATCCAAACATCGCGATTCACGTAAGAGTTCCCGTGGGTTAATTAAATATGTTAAAAGCTGTTTTGTAGTAAGACAAAGAAGACCTTTTCGTTCGTAGCGCCTCGCCGCCGGCGGTCGAGTCAGAAACACAGGGTGTTGCACGTTTTAAGTTAGCGAACATTTATGTCGGTTTTATGTATTTATTTTTGTAAAGTATTTTTACGGTACATACAATTGTTATTACGAAACAAAAGGACATAGAAGCTTTTTTCACACAGACAAGTTAGGATGTTTAGGCATTTGAACGCAAAAACGTTTTTTTACTTAAAAATTTAATAAAAAATGATTATTCGTAAAACAGATGAAAAACGTATGTATGTAAAAAATATGTATTTAAGAAAGGGTAATTTCCATTTTAAAAATAAGAGTAAACGATTCCAATTAAAAAGTTATACATCTTTAATTAACAGCTTCTGATTAGCGACCGCCCTGTACGGCACAAAACAAAGTCAACTCCGTCAACCGCGAGGGGGTGCGAGGGGTGACTTCTTAAATTATTCTCCAAAAGATTTCCTAATTTGCTCGCTCGTCGCGGTTCCTTTTGGAGGGCACACGAGACGGGCCCACATGAAAACCCATTATGGCCCTAACGCGCCCTCCTGAGGGTTCCTTATGAATCGTCCTTAAGACATCTTCGCCTTTTTGCTGCTTACCGTCCTTTTATACGAGCGAAAATATACTTTAACGCGTATTAATAAAATTCAAAACGTCTTAACAGCTTTAACATATGTTCCTAGTACCGTATGCCGCCCGCGTGCGTCCTTTGGGTGATGTTACGTAATAGCTAAGAGAGGAGGCGTGATTCTGTCAAAGGTAAGAAAATTGGTTATGTTAGTGGATAATTTCGGTCTCGAGCAAGATGTGAATTACACGGTCCAGTATTAAGCTCAGATCAGCTCTGCCTCTTATTTAACCTTTATATTGCGTTAATTACATCATTATATTACAAAGACACTAGTAATAAGTTGTGAGCGATAGTTGTATAGTATCAAGATGTTCTTATAATAGACTATAGTACATTTATTATTTATTTATTTATTAAATAGTATTATTTTAGACTGGCGGAAAAGTTATTGAAATTTTCAATAAAAGTAAGTAATGCACCTAATGTAGAAAAAATCGATTTTCCTTTTTTTATTAGAAACATATAATGGTGCGTTAGGATAGGAGTTAAAGGGGTCCGAAGGCACGTCGCGACGTGCCATTCGGCCAACATCGGGCCTTATCGACTCTTTCTGACTTTCATCTTACACTCATGATATATTTATCATCTATTGTCACTCATACATGTTTTCTATCTTTTTTTGCAATACGTAAAAGAATTAAGCCACAAATTATTCAATTATTTTATTTATTTTTTATTTAGAACAACAAACAACTTGTACAATGAAACTTAAATATCTAACGATACCTAAGTATACGTTTATAATAATTGCATCGTCAATTAGGCCATCCACGAAATAATTTACATAAAACTCATTGAGAGCTGCCATCATACACGACTATACAATATATAATTAAGAAATAAATGAGCAACACCTAAATTAAACTAAATTAAGCAAAACTAGAAACAAATAAATGAAATGAAAAAATTCACCAATGTTCAGCTAAAGCTGTTAAAACGTCCCTCCAACACAATGTTTGTTACAGTTTAAATATATCAATATGATAAAAATATTTATAATGTGTTTTTATAACGCGACACAGAGGCGCAAGATATTTCATTAGAATCATCATCAGCCCATTTTACCCCACTGCAGGGGCTTAGGCTTCCCCTAAGGTGAGGAGGGGGTTTGGAGCTCTAATCCACTACGCTACTCCACTGCGGGTTGGGAACTGTAACGACCGCCACCTATTGACAGCGTCCGGGACCGACTGCTTAACGTGCCCTCCGAAGCACGGTGTCAGTGATATACACATATATATAAGTACATATATAGATATATAGATAAGTACACATACTTATGTCAGAAAAACTCATTGGTACACGCCCGGATTCGAACCATGGCCCTATGGCCTTATAAATTTGAGACAGGTTCGTTGCGCTCTCGGCTATCACGACACACGAATATAGATCAGTAAATGAAAATAACAAAATAAGTAACCTATAATCTGACATTTGCACGAGTCAAGCCCTTGGTCAGCAGAATCACAAAATATGCTTCTCGTATCTTTAATAATACCATTGCAACTTAAGTATTTTTTCCGTCCAATGTTCTGCACAAGCAGATTATCTTAGATATCTAAGATGAAGACCCCGCGGGGTACACGGGCGTACAAGTCGTAATTGGCCATTATAACTTTCGTATTAATATACTTCTATTCAAAATACTAATATATGTCTTCCATATATATTTAGTCGGTTCAGAAATTTTGTCACATAATTCAAAATTTAGAAATTATCATTTTCGCCTATGTGTTTGTCTGTTTGTTTGTACGGGTCAATCTATGAAACTTCGTAGACATAAAAAGAAAGTTGTCAATTTAGTACATAGATTTCTTATTTAATTAATTTTCAGAATGTTCTAGAAAGTCTTATAATATCCTGGAGCGTCCCTTTTGCTATCCCTGTACAACTGTGAGATCCACGCGGGTGAAGCTGCGGGCGGAAAGCTATAGCTATATAAAAGAAGGAACTGATTGACTGATTTATAAATTCATAGCCTCAACCGTCGGGTCTAGAACTTGATTTTCGAAAAAAAAATCACTTTATGGCGTACGCAAACACTGCATGACGAAGGATTTTTCAAAATTCGAGCTTTAAAGTTGTGAATAACAATTTAAAAATTTATAGGCAGAAAATGTAAAGAAAGTTTTCAACGTAGAGGTTTTGTATCAACGATTTACTAAACAAATAAAAAACTGCTTGAAATTTTGCACGGAGGTCTTTATATAAAATTTATATCCATTAAATATAGGTTTTACAAAATTCAAACTCTAGAATGGTGAAAGGCGTATGAAATTTCGTATTCAACGCCCAGCCCAAACCAGTGAGTTTAAAAACTTGAAAATTTGGGCAAGGATTTTTCATGCAACGTAAGCAACCAGCAAGAAAACCTTTTACATAAGTCAACCACAAGTAGGTGAATAGGGGTGTGTTATATTTATTTTTATTTCATTATTTACTTGGAACCTTGCGCAAGTACTTTATTAATTGATCGCAGATTTCTAGAGTGTACTAATCGGTTAAAGACCACGCTCTTCAGAGCTTTCTGTCAATCGTTTTTACACTTGCAGTATGTGGGCGAGTTATACGCAAAGGGCATACAGCGCCCTGCGTGTCCAATACAATAATGGATTCAGGGTGCTGAGGCGGCTGCCGCAGTATTGTAGCGCGTTTGGGATGTTCGCAGAGGCGCGGCTTCAATGCCAATATGCGCAAACGTTGTGCCTCCATTCCCGCGCGGGTGCGTGACGGCTACAATACCTTCCTGGACACTATCGCTGATAGATGGGACTCTCCATTTATGGCCCATTGTGTAAATCTATAATAATAACACACACATTCACAACAACGCCTAGGTCCCAAACCAAGCATTAGCTTGTATTTTGGGTACCAAGCGAAGACAACACATACATATAACAACCAAGACCCGGTACCAGTATTAATATTCATCATATAAATACTGACCCGACCTGGGATTCGAACCCGGGACCTCCAGCTTCGCAGGCAGGGTCGCTGCCCACTAGGCTAAGCGGTCGTCATCTCCATGTAAAATAAATAATTGATTGTTTAGTTTTAACTTTTAATTGTATTTATTTATTGTTATAATTTGTTAATATTTTATTTTATTATACGGTTTCTTTTTTATTCTAATACCTAAATTTAATACTTAATCTAATATCCAATTAATATGTAAATAACGTGCAAAAATGTAAAAACGACAACAAATTATTAATATTTTTATTAAACAAATAAGAAAATACGTGTTATACCGATTTTTTTATTATTATTGTAGTATATTTTATTTGTATATAACGAATTATTGTAATATAACGAATAGATAAACATCACTGAGAGCGACCTCTGAAAATTATGACGGGAGTTCCGTCAATTAGAAACCTACATTTTTAATACAAGCGAGCTCTACATGATGTGTGCGCGGATGCGATGTTCTGATAAAACAACACTTGCTAACTTTAAACCACGATTTATTTTGTTGTATGTATAGTAATGTAGCACAATAATAACGTACTAATTACTAATAAAGTATATTTATAAATTTTTTCCATATTTTCTATGGTAATTGTCGTAGGAGGCCTCCAAGTGCGATTTTCATGTTTTCAACTCATTTTTTTCTTATTTGAATTGTGAACCCTAAAACTAAGTCTTGAAATTAGTTTATCGTGTTAAAACGGCTGAACAGATTTTGATGAAATTAACTACAAAAGTGTCTTATAGTCTTGGAACAACACACAAAATAAATTTCACCTCGGAAAAATATACGGTTCCTGTGGGATAGCGATTTATCTTAGTAAAATGTGTAAACGTATTTTAATGATTTTTGGTACAGAAATTTCTTATATAATTAAGTTTCAGTATTTTTTATAAAATCTCAAAATGTCTTGAAACGTCGCGTCCCTTTAGCGGTCCCGATGCAACTGTGAAGAAAGCTAGTACAAAATAAAAGCAAAAAAACGCCTCCTTACTAAAGAACTGTCAGGGACATGTTCTTCCTTAGGACTTCGGGGTATTAACTTTAAATAAATAAATAAACTTGGGACATTCCACACAACGCTATCTAGTCCCAAAGTAAGTATTATGCTTGTATTATGGGTTACTAAATTACTGATGTAAATACTTTAAATACTCTTTTTTCTATAATACATACGTATATAGATGCTTTATGACCTACAAACGGAATAAATGGACATGTTCATGTACATAGTTATTTGTCTCGGGCGGGAATCGAACCCGCGACCCTTAGCTCCGCAGTTAGGGTCTCTAACCAGTCGGCCAATCGGTCGGTCTAACTAACTTTATAAATAAAATTTGCCTCTTCTATAATCGTGAAGTAATCTTTTTGAAAAGCAAACCAAAAAAGGCCTTAACGCATCTGGCAGGAAAAAGGACATTAAGGAGTGCGGGATCATATTACTACCACATTACTTTAATAGAGTCAGTTCCCTTTCAGAGGGCCCGTACATGTCCAAGTCAGACGATGAAATTTTTACTGTCACTGGGTACATTAAAACTTGCACCTAAATAATAAATAAATGGGTTTTCGAAAGATAAAAAAGTACATCACAGTTTCACAAAAAAGATTAAAAATTTAACTCATCGATTTCGTGACTTTTAAACGAACAATTATTAAACAATCTAGAACCTATTGCATGCAATCAGAAATGTAATATAGACACAGGGTTGAAAAATTACTTTTGAGAATAATATTTGGCTAATAACGCTATAAAATAGAAAGTGGTTCGAGAAAGTTCAATTTCATTTGAAATTACCTACCTACGTTTTCAATACTCACTCGTTGGAGTGCATTTTCTTTCTCTCTGCAAGAATATTTTCCGTTTCCCACAGACTTTAAAGACTTAAGATTTTTATTAAAGTTTTTTTGTGAACTATGAGTGAGCTTAGCAGTTCAGGGATAAGAGGTGTAATGATCAATTTTCGTGTATTTTCTATAATATCCTCTAAACTATGCGTATTATAATAAAGGAAATTTGCATTTCTCAAAACCAGCAGTTTCATTTGAAATGTCCCATAATGCTTGATTTTTTGCCCAATTTGCTCCCAAATCGAGAATTCGTTTATCACTTAGGTTTTCCTATTATACATGAATGAAGTCTTAAAATTCGTATACTTTTTTTAATTTTTAGGCCCTGTGATTCCAGATATTAAGAGGGAGGAAAAGTCTAGTTCCCGATATTTTCTTTAATATTTTAATTTCTTTTATACTTTCTTTAATATACAACGATAATATCTGGAATATCCGATACAGCACCATCTAGTCACAAACTAAAAGCTTGTATTATGGGTACAAATGGGAACAAATACACATCTTTATGCACACAAATCTTTGTCTCGGTTGGGAATCGAAAGCACGACCTTTGATTCTACAGTTAGGACATTAATATTTCTCTGGTTACGGTCAATCTCGACCAATCGGTTAGTCAATAATCTAGTCATATAAACTAGCATTCTAGAATTATAACAAAAATATTTATATTTCCCAAAATAAGCACTTTCAATTGATTTATTTGAGCAGTAGATGTTTTTACAAAACGGTTTTTTTATAATCAACAAAGGGCACTGATTTTTTCACTAAGTAATTAATTATTAACATAAAATAAAAAATAAAAACTATAAACTTCTATAATGTCCTGGAACATCGTGCATCTTTAGCGGTCCTGGCATAAATGTAGTCCAAGGTGGCGAACCCGCGGGCAGAAACCTAGTGCTTTATCTTTTAATAAAAGCCCATTTTCGATGAATTGAACGTCTACAGCACGCCTTTGTCAATATTAAATAACAATATCTAATGCAATTTACAATGTGACGGTATTCAATTAGGAATCGTAATTAATTCGCGAATGTAATTACAATCGTAAAGACAATATTTTAATACTTGTAATGAGCTGTAGCCGAACGAGAACAGCGAGCTTTGCCGAGATCACGCGACCTATTTCCTGGCTCTTTGTTTTTGTTCACTTAATTTGCCTTATTTATGTCCTCGCCTAGAATGAGGAACCTGTGCTACACAGTATTTTATTTTATTTTTACGAAATAGCGCAATTGATTGCGCCGGGACGCTCGGGGCGCGGTGCGAACCCGGCCCGCCCGCCCTATAAACGTTTATTGTCGCTGTACATCTCACTAACTTCACTTTTACAGAGTTTTATGTCCGAAAAATTTACGCCAGGAACGTCGGTTTGCGGCCTTTATAGCGATGCTGGAATGCCGCGGGCGCAGCTCCGTAATTGAATGTAATTTCGTTAGCTTCTTTCGTTTGCCGCTGTAAAATAAAATTTTACGTCTTATTTAGTGTCGCGAACGACATTGTCCGTATGGTTCGCTCGATGATTTTCAATCGAGAAGCGCCGTTCGATCGTGAAACTCTCTCGAATTCTTGCTGCCAAGTATTTTGAGTGTATTTGATGTATTTCCCTAATGCCGACCCGTGTGAAGGAATGCCGTGAAGGTTTTAAATAAAGCATAGTATGAGAATACTTTAGTGACCCGCGGACGGTGGCCACTCAGGCGGACGAGTCGAATCGCCCGCGACGGCCCAATGGCGGTTAGGCACGCGATTATTAATTTTGTCTGAAGCGAAAATCGATGGCTTATTACTAAAAGGACAGACGACTCTACCTGGAGGGTGCATGAGAATACAATTTCTTAAATATGGCTTCCAATCGAATAAGCTTTTTGGAAACATAACCCACACGCGATTTTAAATTTAATCGTTATACCTCGTAAATGCTTTAATTTAATAATGCATCTTGACTTTCAATAAGTGTGTGTAAACATCATAAATCGAATAAAAACTTTTTGATTTTGATTTAAAGTCTGGAATTACTTTTCTTTTATCTTAGTATGAAAATGTAAGTGAAAATGACATGAAAATGTCGTAAGTAAATATTTGAATATACACGATATACATAATTTAATTCGTCTTATAAAGGCAGGCAATTTAATAATATGTACCTTTTGCCCAATAATCATACGCAGCGAAAAAAGTAGGAAAAAATAGTGACTGTAAAAATAATTAATAGAAAATTTAAAAAGTTTAGAATATCCAAAAACTATACAACGTATGTAATAATAAAGAACGGACTGAGTGTGAGTTGTACTCAGGCACCGATTGTTCCGTACCACAACACAGTATATTTGTGTTGTGAATTTACTAAAAAAATAGGCATCTAGCTTACCATGTCTAAATAAATCTGGTAAAGACAGCCCTGTATTACGTTGTTTTTAAACATAATAAAAGATATGTTTGTACTCTATTTAATGGACTCTAGACAACGATAGTCGATATCCCATATACCGAAAAAAGAGACCTTTTTCTTGCAGAACTTCCCCAAAAAAATATTTTTATTGACTTTTTAAGTCAATATTCAGTATTTGGTTAACACATTACAAAAATACTCAAATTTTATGTCTGTGCAATACTTTGTTTTCGATCTAAATACGGCAATAATCCTTAGAAGGAAAAAAGCGTTTCTTATAGTATTTTGACGTGAAAAGTTTCTGTGATAACAATATACGGTAAAAGCTCATCTTATAATGAAAATTTGTGCACTTTAGTTACATTAAAATAGTTGTGTAAAATTAGTCTTACTATTGTCTAAAATTTTGTGTAGGTGTGTGTATATATTTGTCACAATTTAACATGACTATATATTCGACGGATTTTAACAAATGGATAAGTGACTTAAGTTACATGGGTCACTCACTATATAAGTTTTGAGACATGCAAAAAGTTAATAATATATTTTGATAATTTATACTATATTTTATCAAAGTATTCTCAATTTTGATTATGCAAATGTCCATCCGCTTCAAGTAACTTTGAAAACTTTTATTCCAGTTTTCCTCCGAAAGGTTACAAATGACTGATTCGTAAGCAGCCACCGCTTCTTCGGCACTTGAAAAAAAACTTTAGTGTTATTTTATCCTCGACAATTGAGAATAAAAAAAAATTACAGTTAGTTATGTCGGGGCTGTAAGTTGGATGAGGCAAGGTTTCAATACCATATTCTTAAATAAACACCTCTATTCTGAAGGAAGCGTGTGAAGACGCATTGTCGTGGTGCAGCGTGATTCCCCTAAACTCGGTCTTTGGTCGTTTCTTCAGCACAGCTTTAAAAATATTTAGCAATACGATTGTTGTGTACCATTCTAAGATAACTGATCTACTTACAATTTTACAGCATTCATATCGAAAGACGTACACTCTCTGAAAAAAAAAACCAGCCACCATTTTTTTGCCAATGTTGTTTGCCAAAGGCTTTCTCAGGCAGGTAGTGGTGACAGAATCACCTAGCAATGTATCAGTTCAATTTTGGGGTTATGAATCACCACGGGGCGCTAGAACCGTTTCTTTCAAACAGCTAAACCGATTTCGATGCTATTTTTTTTTACATAGTTATCACCTAAGAATAGGATAACAGATACATTATTTAAACTAGGCTATATTCGACGGATATCAGGGAACACTGCAGCAAATAGGTACTTATGTTTATAAATTCATTGAAACGGCTGGACCCTTTTTGGTATGTTTTTTTGTTACGAACAGGTTATTAGATAAGTTTTGCAGTTATGAACCACCAAGAGACGCTGCAGTAGATCTGTTGTTTTAAGACTAATAGACTGATTTTAATGCGGTAAATTTTTTGTACTGCACTGGTATCACTTTAGAGTAATTTTTAGACAGGTGTAACGGTGCCACCCGAATGGCACTGAGGTATGTTTCTCTATGAAGCAAAGTCGATTTTGATCAGGTTATTCTCATTACATAGCAGATTCTTAGACAAGATTTGCGGTTATGGGCTACCAGATGGCACTGCAATAGTCTAGAGGCCTAAAACGATTAGGTCAATTATGATGCGGTTTTTTGACCTCAGAGAAGGTTCTTAAATTAGTTTGCAATAATAACTCGCTAAAAGGCGCTGCAATAGATGTTTGTAAATAGACTTTTTCGTTATTATCACCACTGATCTTTAAAAAGTCATCAATCAATCAATCAATTCGTTCGACCTTCATCCAGGTACGTACGTAGATATAGGATAGAGTGTAGGTTATAGTCTCAATAAAATCACAAAATCTTTTAAAGGGTAATGTATACGTTTTTACAATAAAATCCCAGCTGATATTCAAGATCTACCCCTTAATAAGTTTAAAACTACAATAAAACGAAAGCTTTATGCAAAAGCTTATTATAAAGTATCAGACTACTTAGATGATAAAAATCCATGGGTGTAAGCCGCTCGCCTATCAGTTTGTTTCAATAATATTATTCTTTAAGCACTTATTGTTACAATTTTTTTTATATAATGTTGTTAAAAAAAGAGCATCCCTCAGGTTCTTGCGTATTCTTCTACGAGGAACCAGCATTTTGAATGCGCCTTTGTTGTGACGTTCTTCCACAAAGTAATAAAATTCACTCTTATGACGTGTTTCAAGATTATGTTACATACATAACTACGAAATAAAGATATTTTGATTTGATTTGATTTGATTGCAAATAACGGGAAAGAGAGCTAGCCGGTATTCGTGCAACCTTTAGCCAGAAAAGAGAGCCAGGAGAGGTAATAGATATTATAATGTGTTAATAAATAACAATAGGAAGCATAAGTTGTCGGTTTATTATCGTGGGTATTGTTGTTTTTTAACTCGTTATTCGTTTTCTTCATTTGATGCAGGGCTTTTATTGTATTTTTCTGGGGCTTTCTACGATTTGTCGCCAACCTTTTTCATTGCTGTTTTGCTTCGCGCCCGTGTTGCTTATTAGTGGTAGTCTCGATTGTAGTAGCCCGTATCTTGCCTATGCATAGTCCCTGAAGCTGCAATTACTATTTTTCCCCCTCCCTCATGAGTCTCCAATATGTTTTCCAATGTACGTTTCGATTTATTTTTATATTCATTATATAATTTTATTAATATCCAAATGTTACACTATGTTCTTTAACTCAGGCATAAAAGAGTTTTGGGTTTGGGTCCGTTTTTTCCTTTTACTAGCACATGTGTCCTTTTGTTTCGGATTCCGTCCGATAGAGTTTGTTCTTGAGAAAGCTTCTCTTGTACTAATGCGATGTGCCGATGATGTTTTCGCTAGTTGAAAGTAAGTAAGAGAAAAAATTATATTTTTTTCGAATCGTTAAAATTGAAGAAATGATTTCAGTTTTTCTTATTGGGGACACATTAAAAAGTAGGTAGAAAACAGAAAATCATAAAATATAATTTTTTCGGATCGAAATCATACAAAAATCCTAAAATTTACATTCATTTTCTTTGTGTAATTTCGTTGAAAAGTTGTGGCTTGAAAACGATAATCGAAACTTTGGACTCTGAACGACCCATTTTTTGTTTATATCACCACTCTTGGTCGTATTGCGTTCAAGTTTCAAGTGCCACTAAAAAACGTAGACACTTCCATCATCGCAACTAAACTTTATCGTATATTATGTCGTATGAGCACAAGTAATAAAATTTATAAAATAAAACATAAAAACGGAAATGCCACCATGTGGTCCCTTAGTTTTGGAATTTTCTATAAAGTCTTTATTGGATGCCTGGAACGTCCTGTCTCTTTAGCGGTTTCGGTACAAATGCGTAGTCCACGCGAGCGAAGCCGCGGGCAGAAAACTAGTGTTGTTTAGGTAAGTATAGGACATAAAGTATAGAGGTAACGACCTAATAACTTCTATTCGAAATTCGAACACTGCATTGACAAAAACACACAATACATCCAGGTAAGTAATAGTTGTGATGTACGTACGGGCCGGGTCATGTCATTATTTGTGTGACGCGGCGCGGCGCCCCGGCTCGGTATCAAGGGCTGCGGTAACCATGGAAACGCTCCCGCGGATTTAACGGGCGTGACGTCATGAGTACAGATTATCTTGCGTGAGGAACATGTTCGCGGCATGCGGTCGGAATGTCGAAGTTTGCAGGCTTTGCTACGTAAATAGTTTAAGTTGGAGTTCGGTCGTTGCACACTATTGTGCTATTGGACTACTTGTTGACGTGTAACGCTATTTATCGCGTATCGCAGTCACGAAATTTGTATGATAATATAGTAGGTATCATTTTCTAGTCATATTCGTGTAATTAATAAAGATGGTATGCCTAGACTAAAGTGGAAACAGTATTTTGAGATAGTATGGCTATAATAAACAACGAGAGAAAATATTGGGATATTAGTACATCGACCGAATTGGTGGCCAAATATGTAGGCCAAATTTTAAGCATTAGATACCCTGGATGAAACGATAGACGAATCTAGATGCGCCGAAACAGGTATGTAAGGACCGTATAGTGTGTTGACAATGGTTATGTGGATCACGCGTAACGATTTTGTAAGTCGTATTGTGATAATATTACGCGTAAACATTTTAAGGACTCTTTGGATACTAACCGGAAGCGACGAGCACCGAATCATCGTTAAACGCTTTTAAAAGCTCGCTACTAGATTCAAGCTGCTCTTACTAACAAGTCAATCAAAAGTTCACCAATGATGCATTAAACCCAACCTGTGGTTAGATACTAGATAGTCAACATATATAAAATGTTATACGTTAAATAAAACTGTGCTACATCAAACGACATATTACATTAAGAGAATAGTGTAGTGCCAAATTTCCATACAAGGCATTGACGGATGCACCCCATCAAACCTTAACCGATTAGCACAACAAAAATGGTATTCAGATCAGCCAAAACTAGGTTTCTACGTTTATAATTTTTTTAAATATTTTGATATATCATAAGAACGAAAAAAAAAACTTAAATGAAAATATTTTTTTTAAATTGTTTCATTTTTCACATGTTCAACATGAAACTAATTGCATTTTTTGAAAAAAAGTTCCCAAAATTCACAATTATTCGTTCATTTTTTATTTTCCACAACATGTGTAAATGCAATTAGTTTAATGTTGATCATGTTGTAAAAAATGAAACGATTTAAAAAAAAAAATCATTTGCATTTAAGTTTTTTTTCTTATGATATACAAAATATTTAAAAAATTATAAACGTATAAACCTTGTTTTGGTTGATCTGAATACCATTTTTTTGGGTCAATCGGTTAAGGTTTAATGGGGTGCATCCGTTAATGCCGTTTGTAGGGAAATTTGGCACTACACAATAAAATTCTCTTAATACAATACTAGCTCGCAATGAGAACACTCGTTTCATTAAACCCAGCACAATTATTCTATAAATGCCTAACAAAATGCAATGGTCTCGTAGGTATTAATTAATACCAAGATGCAGATGTCTGCCAAACAGTTTCCGAGCAAAATATGTGTATGTGCTGTGAATTATGCAAAATAAAAATAAAATAATCAAAAAAAAAAATGAGCTTTGATAAACGATTATTAGTTTAAGTCAAAGTAATTATCTGATAAAGTTACTATTTTTTATAATTTAAGACAGGGCAGGCCTGTTCATTCTTAACGAAACCTTCAAAACACGAGCAAGTCGCCTTATACCAAAGAGTCAGTCTAACTCATTGATTATTGTAATGTCTGGATAGAGAGTCAGCGTCAAGAAACGTAAATAAAAATATCACCTAACTATTCGGTTATAGTTAATGCAGATAGAGACGGTTTATTCTTGGTAAATGTGGCGTAGCTACAGTGAATGGCCTGTTGAATCACACACACATAAATATGGAAATGTTGGCCTGTCATTTTTGTTGACATATTATTATGAGTGTCCATCCGGAAATTTTATAATCAAAGGTGCGTTTGTTTGTCCTTTCTTCACATCGTAAAGGATCGACGAAAGACGGGATAGGTGAGATCCTGAGAGTGATATCTTAGTAAAACTGCAGAGGCGAAGGAGAAGAAACAACTTGTATGGCTGCGGGAACGAGGACGGGAAAACATAACTACATTTTCCCGTCCCGAATATGAACAAAGGCTAGTTCTTAATAACCATTTAATATGTGTATTTATACAGAAATAGTTGGTTAGTTGTTTCTAATAATATTATGAAAGTAATTCATCACATATTTGAACGAAGTCTTTATAGAATTCAAGACGTTTATTATGTCAAGCCGCTCATCCGATTGCTCCCCGGCTTCAACACCACAAGTGAGTTTCAGACGTGGAACACGAATACGGCTCAGTTAGCGTTCTCGGTATGATTTTGTTCACTTACATGTTTCGTTTATATTATATATTTGTTGGCTATAATCATTTGGCTTTCTTCTAGGATATCTAGTAAAGTAAGCAAGTATATGCTTGTATTATAGGTACTGGATAAATATGTTTTGTACAAATATTTGAGTATGTATATTCGTTTTTATATATCAATATATTCAAATAAATATATACATATATAGATACTTTTCACCAAGACACGACACAAATAGACATGTTCATATGACACAAATATTTTTTTCCGGGCGGGAATCGAACCTATGATTCTGGTGTTAGGGTCTCTAACCACTCAGCCAATCGGTCAGTCAGCTTATCCAGCTTAAAGCGTCTTAAGGGATTCTTTGAGATTCATCATAGCGTAGCAACCTTCAAGAGTTGTCTTGTAAGTAGCTTAAATATTATTTAAATTAAACAAGTACAATGAGTATATGATCTTTTTCTATTGCACAGGTAGTTGCATATTCAGTTCAGCCAGTTACCTTCTACGTGGCATTGTCGATAAATTTTCGTCTCATCCTCGCCGTCTCACTCAATGACTTAATAAAGAAGCAATTCTCAGAGTCAATTCCCCGTACAGGTAGCGCTAAACAAACAAATATAGTAGCTCTAATAAAACATTTAACCTGGCTGAGCACAAAAAAAGCAGCAATTAATTGCGGGCGCTCCGCAACAGTTGCAATATGTGAAGCCATTAATTTAATTCAGTGTACGTGCGGGCCCGAGACACGGTTTTAACCTTAATTGAGATTTAAGAACACGGCCGTCGGAGGGATGTTTTCGTGAGACGCCCGAGGCGGGAGTGCCTCTCGGCTGCTACGCTCGTTTTGTATGGAAAGGTCCGAATGCGTAACGAAAATTACGAGAAGAGATTGCCTTTTATTTCATTAAAAACATCGAATTGTTTATTTTGATCATATTATTATAAATGTTTGTTTGTGTGTCCATGTGTTGAATCTTCGTTTCTAGGGTTCCGTGGGGAATTGGCAAAAAACCGAAGTCTTATAATTCCGTCTTGTTCGTCAGTCTATATTTCCGTCTGTCGTAACCGTTTTACTCAAAAAATTTAATTACAAATATAAAAAACACCCAACATAAAAAAACTTACCTTTAAAAAGTATGAAATATTACAAGTTTGTTCATTGTCAAATGATTTTTGATGCTTAAAGGCGTCTGGGAGCGTTAATTATTAGGTAATTTAAGTTTACTTAGCGGTCCCCGACGCTTTTAAGGATCAAAAACCATTTGACAATGAACAAACTTGTGTTATTTCACAATTTTTAAATGTAAGTTTTTTTTATGTTGGGGGTTTTTTATATTTGTAATTAAATTTTTATTTCAAAATTTGTAAACTTATTCATTTAGTAAAACTAATTCATACATGATCAGTAAAAAATATAATTTTCAAGTTTTTAGTTTTCTTTTCATTTCATTTATATTCCTCATTCCCTTTCTATATAGTGTACATTATTTTACTAGTCGAGCCCTTTCATTTGCTACCCACATTGATGGATTTGTGAAAAAAAATGTAATTCTCCTTTTTGTGGTGGCGGCCATCTTGGAATTGAAATGTGTCGTTATGTATAGTATTCTACTAGTCAAGCCCTTTCATTTGATACCCATATTAATGGAGAAGTGAAAAAAATATGATATTCGCCATTTTGTGGCGGCGGCCATCTTGAATTGATTTTCATCAAACATAGCTAAAAACACTTTCGATTAATTTGCCTTTCATATAAAAAAATCCGCTTCCAAATCGGTTCATCCGTTTGGGAGCTACGATGCCAGAGACAGATACACACACAGGTCAAACTTATAACACCCCTCTTTTTGCGTCGGAGGTTAAAAACGATATACAGGAAATGTGGAAGGTATGTGTAATTTATGTACTTCTATATAACGGTGTAGTGAAAATACAAAATAAATTTTTGGTGTAGGTCACCATACAAGTAATAATGGGAAAATTTAAAATTTCCAGTCGCATTCACGTGTAGTGTACCTATAGTCTTGAAATTATGAAAAATTAATAAAAAAATATGTAGAGGTTCCAAGGTTCTCCCTTAACATTTTAGCAACGGGTTGGTAAATTACGACAAAATTTTAGTTAGGACGATTTAAAAATTTTGAGTAGATATATTGGGTTTTTTAAATACATATATTTCTTTGGAAACTTATTTATTGAATTTTAATCATGGACTTTCATTTCTACTACGGAAAGGTTCACTGTGCGTGGTCCGACATGCACTTAGCTGCTTTTTTTGAAACGTTTAATATATATATATGTATTAAACGAATAAGCTTTCCAGTGGATGGGGGCATTAAAACCACCGTTTAAAAGCGATCCCGCCTGTCATTCCACTGTTGGTGCTAAAATCCGTCATAATTACATATTTTATTGATGGTAATGATCGCTTGAAAAACAGCTGTTTGAATAATATTGTAATACGACCTAGCCACTGAGGATCTGTTATTTATAATGTGAATTTTTTTATGGCCAGCAAATATGTGTGTAAAGGCTATAGTAATCGGCGAGAAGTGTCCTCTGGCCCACCGCACCGCTTATTACCACTTGCGTCGCCTATTTATCGCGAAGATGATCTAGTTAAAGAATCTTAACGTACTTTGCATTTAATAAATAAATTCAGTGAGAATTATTATGGTGTGACTGCCTTATTTTTCGATGACTTGTAAACACATATGTAAACACATAGTAACGTTGATGTCCCTGACCTCGTCTCATCTACAGTTCTTCTTAATGTACCCAACAGACGGACCAGGCATACACAACTTTTTTACATACAAAAGCTACATACAGACTATGCCATAAATTCAGTTAGTCACAGAATACGACAACTGTACAATAAATTTTTTATAAGTTTAGACATATTTCATTCAACAAAAACTCATTCCGAAATGCTATACTCCTTTCTCTCGTAAATAAACACAAATAAATAACTAAATTAATAATAACAAAATACATACGCAAACACATACACACACACACACATCTGTCCACACTTACTCAATAACACGTACACACTGTATGCAAATATGTAACAGTATAATAGTATGAACCCATTATTGGCCAATGTTTAGTTGTTAAGTATTTGTAAACTACTAATGTAATGCGCTGTGTGGTTCACTGTAAGTAAATAAATAAATAAATAAATAAATAAATAAACACGTAATTGTTTATGAATAACCGACTTTATACGAGCATAATTTATATTTCCCTATGAGTGCAACAGAACCTTAATTACTTAGGTGTCAGAAACGCATTTGACAGGTTTTTTAATAATGATTTACTGGCTAATAGTACAAAAAAATTAAATTAAAGGTTGCTCAACACTTTGGAAGGTATCCGGGCGTAAGGTATTCAAGTACCCCTTCAGGGTAGAGACTACAAGTGCCTGCAACATTTCAGCTCTCTAAGCCGCATTTCAAGATAACTTGAGAAGATAGAGATTTTGAACTATTCATAAACATGTTGCCCCGAGGCCTAGAGGTAGTTAAAATTACTAAATCCCGCCATCTAGGTTTTGATAATTTGTAATTGTATTTTTTTGCATCGGGGCCGACTTGCTGGCAATTTTTTTTTTAAGTTTCACACTTGAAATATTGTATTCATTAGTTTTCCAGTTAAACATAGAATAAATTAATTTGACAGCAGCGTTTGATTTTAATCTCAGGTATTAATAGAGTCATAAATGTCAATGCACAGTATCGAAGTGACATAACGCAATTTCGCGGGGTTGAAGACTGGGGCGCGGGCATTTCACGGGGGTGCAGACCGGCGCGCAGGGACCTTGCGCACAGAAACTCGGACTAAAACTAATTTAGTATCATGCACCACCTAGCTAGAGTAGGAGTGGTCAGACGATAAACGCAGAATAGGGTTTTTAATCAATTCGTACTTTTATGCTAATAACAGTTATTATTATCAGTAACCTGTTCACGCGTACCGGGTGCCCGGTGATGAAGTGTATGTGATAGTTTTCACGTGTACCGACAATTATGCCGGTGAATTATCACCGGGCGTGTCCGTACACTTCGCCACCGGGTACCCGGGACCCGGCACATGTTAAAAAGCATTTATTATACTTTAATACAAGTTAAACAAAACCTCTTTTTAATTAAGAAGAAAAATGTATTCCGATAAAAACACCAATCCGAATAGCACCATAACTATTTCCACAAAAACCAGTCAATTAACAATACAGTTGAGTAAATAAATTTCATTTGATAATAACTTGTCAAAATTATTTTAAAACGTTAGGGATATAATATTTTCGTGATTTACTTATTGGAATGTGATTATATTTAATGGAAGTATTCTACTGTCATCTTGCATTTTAATGTAAAATTTTTACAGCATGACGTCGACCTACAACTGTAGTAGGGTAATAATCATTTATTTTCACAATATTGTGTCTTAACAAGTACGTCGTAAAGTATCATTTTGTTTAAATCATTTGTTATATAAAAAAGCTGCCCATGGTACTCACCATCTTAACAAAGATCTGTATACAAAAAATCACATAGAAACATACACCGTTACAATGTTCGAAAAAAAACAAACAAACGTAAAGTACATAACGACGCTGTAGAGTGAAGACCACGTATGCCCAAAGTGTCCAAACAAAAAAACACCATCACATAAACGAGATTATCACACAAACTGCGCAAAGTTTATTCATATACGTGCTTTTCGTAGACACCGCTGGATGGCCTAAAATTAAAAAAATTTAAAAACCGTTTCGTTACAAACACGCTTTACGAGTCATTCTTTGTAACAAAACGAAGAAAAATTAAAATTTAAAAAATGACATAAGAGGTCTTCACTCTACAGCGTCGGTAAGTCATAAAAAAGATGTTATAAATACATGAAATAAAACTGAAAACTTTCAAGATACAGTATAAGAATATATATATGCATATTAAATTCAAAATTCGCGTGTATTACAGCTACAAAGCTCATTTGAAATACTTTTGTGGAACAAATCTAATATTTTATTCACAAAGCAAAGATACGAACAAGACGCTTAATATCTTTACAACTTCATACAAAATTCGTTGTATCTAATTCTGGGCTTATCTTGCCATCTGTAATCTCGGGTTGGTCCCTGTTGCCTTACTTCGAGTACCGGGGCCTTGGCTTTGCATCTCCGTTAAACAGCTTTATGATTCCCTATTAGCACATCTTTTGTGTACACTTCGAAATTTTGGTAACTGGAAACGCATAGTTTTTTTTTTACTTATTTTTCGGATTATAATTATAAATCCTTCAATTTAAAAAAAATTTAATTATACAATTTTTATACTGGAAATATCTCTATTTGCGATAGGTGGCCAAACGTCAGTCGATCGGAAATATAAGTCGGTTAAATAAAATAAAATAGACATAATTCTCCATCATTTCTATCATCTATCATGACGACCGCTTAGCCTAGTGGGCAGCGACCCTGCCTGCGAAGCTGGAGGTCCCGGGTTCGAATCCCAGGTGGGGTAGGTATTTATATGATGAATATCGAAACTGGTACCGGGTCATGGTTGTTATATGTATGTGGTGTCTTCGCTTGGTACCCAAAATACAAGCTAATGCTTAGTTTGGGACCTAGACGTTGTTGTGATTGTATGTATTATTATTATTATTTCAATCGTCAAATATTAATTTTTATTTTAATCTTTTCGGTATGTATTTTCCCCTAAGAAGAACCGACAAGAAAAACAGTTACTCTTCTCAAAATATTTTAAGTGCTAAGTATAGAAGAAGAATAATAGAAGAAGTAAATATACAAAAACCAAAACTTAGACATTTCAACAAATTAAGAAGAAATACATAAAGTTAAAGAAAATCCAAACATGCCAATTGCTTAAGACATCTCGGTCACTTAAACAATTATCTTACTGTAATAAATAGCCTTTTTCAGTTAAAACATAGAAGACCGTCTAAAACTCAATATGTATGTGACTTCATAAAAATAAGTACATAAATAGTTGAATAAAATAAATAAATGAGATGCAGAATAATGCTCCAAATAAAGCTATATCTCGAATACGACATAATGTCACAGGCTACTGAATCAGACCCCAGCCTAGGTGTAAAACGGGAGCGAAGCGTTCACTGGACCGTGTAATAAGTTGCTGACAATCTTTAATTCGCTCGCTTCGGATTTTTATTAATAAAATTTGATCTCCCTCGACGGACATGACTAGACTTCGTCTACCTTGTTTAGAATATTCAAATTATAATTTTCTTTTCATGTCGCGAATTTTCTGAGAAAACAGAAAGTTTATTCAAGACTAACGGCTTCTAGAGATTCACCTATTTAAATTATGCGCCTGAAGTATATCTAATAAATAAACAAAGATATTTATAAAATCAATTATAGATGCGAAAGTTTATTTGTTTGTGTTTTCTCAGGGTTATAATCATAAAAGTACGGATTGACTAGAAACCCTCTTCTGCGTTTGTCGTCTAATCACTAATACTCTAGTTAGCTGGTGCAAGATGGCTCGCCATCTTCATCTTCATCTTCATCTTCAGTCCGTGAGGTCCCCGAGGACTGGTCTTTACCCCCGCAAAATTGCGTTCGACAGTCTCGATACTTTGAAGTGACATTTCTGACTCTATCAAAACCAAACGCTGTTGTCAAATTTGTATGGTTGTAACATAACAACAGGAAGACGATTTCTTGTACTTTGCATAGTCAAGATCCGAAATTAGTATCGAGTAAAGTCTCGAGTTGTTAGGGGTCGCCCATTAATCACGCGAGGTTATTTAGACCACTTTTTTTATTTCCCCTCCCACCTGATAATACGTGGTGAGGTTCAACATAACGTCCGGCCCCGCCCAATATCACGTGTATTTTTTACCACCTTTTTAGTAGGTAATTTATTGCAAAATTGAAGATGACTTAAAAGCATGTTGCTAAATCATTGATTTTAAGGCGCACGCGCGGGTATCCGGCCGAGATTAAGTCTGCCCCGCGATATGTCATAATACTTTTGCCCCTCGTGATCGATCTTGATGATATTCGAACCCCCTTCCCCTATGTCAACATCACTAGATTAATAGACGACTCCTGAGATGGAACAGTAGTGGGAGTAGAATTCAAAAAGTAATAATATATATATCTATATGCGGATGAAAGAATGGGAACAGGGAAATATTGTTACAAGTGAAGTTTTGTAAACAACGCGGACAGAGCCTTAAACAAAAACTAGTTTTAAATAATTATATTTAGTCGTAAAAATAGTGTGACTTTTTTTACCACCAGCTTAATTTTTTCCAGTCTTTAGGTAGCATCTAAAGACTCCATTTTTTTTTTAAATTGGGTCAAATTTTTTCCCCTTTAAGCACATTTTCTCGAAATAATTATCGATACAGCGTGGTTATTAAGTAGAATGTGAATTCGAAAGGTGCTAACACTGGTGTATAAGATACAATTTTTCCGCTGGCGATCGCTGACCGACGCAATCATCCATTACCCGTGCATCTCGACGCTAATTCGACAATTTTGTCGTGTTATATGTCAATACTTTTGTACTGACACTAAAATAAAAAAAAATCGTGGGTCATTATTTCCACTTCTTCTTCTTCTTCACTTCATCAGCCCATTTTTACCCCACTGCAGGGGCGTAGACCTCCCCCAGGGAGAGGAGAGGGGGCTTGGAGCTTAAATCCACCACGCTGCTCCACTGCGGGTTGGGGACTGTAACGACCGCCATCTATTGACAGCATCCGGGACCGACTGCTTAATGTGCTCTCCGAAGCACGGAGTCAGTGATAGTTAATGTACTTAAGTCAGAAAAACTCATTGGTACACGCCCGGATTCGAACCATGGCCCTATGGGGCCTTATAAATTTGAGACAGGTTCGTTGCGGTTTGGGTTATCACGACACGATTATTTCCACTAAAGATTTATTATTGTATATTATGTTTCATATTAAAACATTTAAACATATTGCTAGAACACAATTATGAACTAACGCTATTGGCATGCGTAAATACGTGAATAAAAACATTTCGTCACTGAACTTTTAGCACAAAATTATTTGGTCAGTTGTTACACTAAATTATTGTGCCAGTATACTCGTACACTGGCCTCAGTTAAGCTAAATCGTCCTGCCCTTGCATCTGTTAACAGAACTACGGTAATAACACGCTTATCACCGCATAAAACGCAGAGTGCGTTCGTAAAGTACACATGTCGCCAACTCTGGTCGAGCAAATCGCAGATAGCCTTACACAACTATGTACAGAATTAGGGCTCCGCAACTGCTGTGTTTATCTGTCGAAAGCTTTTATTTAAAAGTAATTTAAATTTAAAAGTTCGTTTATTAAAATAATAATCTATTAGGATCGATAACTTTTACTATAGATTTTCTTAACGTGTATAAATAATACTGAAGATTAAAACGGTATGGTTTCGTTTGAGATTAGTCGTGCGCTAGCGAGCGTGCAAGTTGTTTGCTGTTTAGTGCCTACGCAATTTTACCAATGCAAGTGAAGTAATGACGTAAAAAAATGATTTAACTATAGTTTTACCGAAACCGCTGTACCGCGCCTTAGGTATGTGCGCGGCGAGGAGGGACGGCAGCTCCAAAGCGTTGACGACAAATTGACTGAGCAAATCTGCCTCCCTCCGTGTACATATCTAAGGCGCGGTACAGCTGTCGCGGTCAAACAATAGTACTATATCACTAGTTTTATGACCATACTTTATCGTTGTTATGCATAATGACGATCAATGCAGTGTTGACTTAAATTAAAAGAATAAATCATATAAATGTAAATTGTGTTTACCTAAAACCTTTTTTCCAACATAAAAAGGGTACACTGCGTCCAGTACACTACGTACAGTGATAAAAAATTAAACTTTAATCATGATTTTCTCGGTAACCGTTACTTTGTGCCATCTGCTCACTTGAAACTTTTAGTTTAGTTTGGTGAGTTCAACACGCTCTATAAGTTTAAACTACATTCAGCCGAAAACGGCACATAACGTTTCGGTCTTAATTTTGAAATTTAAAAAAAAATACTTCGAATTTTTACTCACGAGTTCTGATGGTGCCCACCAAATAATTTTAGACCAAATAGTTCCCATAAATCATCGATTAACTCTACTAATCCATTCATGTTTTGTGTAAACAATGTGACACAGAGTATTAACTTGGACATAATAAAGCACACAAACAATACAAGCAGTAGGAATGTATTTTCATAGCTTAATATAGACTTGTGACATAGATTGTGACATACGAGGTGAAGTTCACACAGACTTAATACGTGTTTACTAGGCACGGTCATTTTATAAAAGGTCATGTGACATAAAAATCTTATATGATATGGATATGTAAATAATGAGTTTTATTCTGCTATTGAGGGTCATTATTCTTCTTATTAATAAACTTTTGTCTATATGTAAACAAATAAAACTAATCCAATAATCCACCCCTCGTCACCCCCGACGCAACGGTGCCCTTGATGCTCATCGTATTGCCGCGCTGAATTGCAATGGCAATTCTTTGCACCAGGAAGGAACCGGAACGGTTGTAAATAATGTAATATTATATGTAAATCTTACTATTGTTATTTTGTTACTCTACAAATAAAGAGCTTTTAGTGCATTTAAATATTTTTTTATTAATAACAGTGGAAAATAAATTAACCAGTTAACAAAAAATATTAAAATTATTTCATAACTCTGCGCCTGCGCTTCTGGAAAACAGACGTCAGGTCATTTATAGAATATATATAGTAAATTTTAGACCAAACTATGAACTGTCTGTTGTTTAAAGACCAATAATTTTATAAATTCAACAGCGGGTGCTGTGAATATGTGAAAGTTTCAAAGCGAAACGGCGCAATCCCTATAGACCGGGCGGGGAAAATAAATAGTATTGAACCGTCAACATCGGCCCACCTAAGTTATCTTTATCGAAACTTATCTAAAGTATAAGGTCCCCAGAGCTGAAATCGGAAAACAAAGTTCATAGTATACTAGTGCAGGTTTTTATAAATGGCTCCAGAATTTATGGGGAACAATTATTTATATATTTAAAGAAGAAAGTTATTGGCAATATTTTTAATAAAAGAAACATTAGTCAAAACTATTGACGATTCTTTTTTTCGAATATATCCTTTTTACATAATATATACACTCCTGTAATATATTTTTTTAATTAAATACTGCAAAAACTGTCATTAAAACATTCTGTATTTATTGAAAACATATAAAACTCTAGAATATATTATATTATACTAGAATTGGATGTGCGTACTTGCGATTTACAAAGAACACTACACATATCTAACATATTTTATCAAAACTTATTAACGAAATTCCTATATTATATTGTATGAAACCTCGCGCAAGGCACACGTAGCTTGACGTATTTATTATTATTTGGGAATTCTGTGACGCATTCTGGCGAGGCGTCGTCGACGGCCGCCCCTCGCGTCACGGCTTATGCCCGCTAAAGGCCCTTCTCACCGAATTATGAAAAATAACTCATTTTACGACTAGAGACACATTGGTTGGTTTCGCGGCGAGATTGTAAGATTTTCCCCTTTATTTATTAAATTCTAATACGTTTGATGATCACTGTATAGATTTTAATGGTTCTCACAAGGAAGAAAACTTAAACATATAGGAAATATAAAATTAGGGATCGAATGGCAGTTGAGAACTTTTTCATTAAAAAAAAACATACTTTCATTTTACGCTTTAGTATCAGACATAAAAAGTACGCACGAGAAAGAGACGACCACGGGTGTTTCGGGAAAGGCTATCCCACCGGCGGCCGCTGACCGATGCAATTGTCAGTCGCCTACGCAATCCCAATGTTAATGACAACCTCGTGGCCCCATATCTCAATATATTAGTATTAACTAACACAAAAAATGGGTATTTCATCATTTGCATTAAATAATTAATAATATTAAAATTAATTGTAAAATTTTAAAAATAATATTGTGATTTGAAACGTGAAAGAAAACCTGCCCACATGCATAACAGACTATACACGACGCACTCATCATTAGTTATAAAACATATTTTTAGTTTAGTTAGAGAAAATAAATACATCACTATAATAAACATTGCTTTAAAAAATGTATGCCAATCCGTTTGGTAGTTTTTGAGTTTATCGTCTTCAGACAGACAGACAGACGGCATCGACGAGGGAATTTATTTTATAATATGTAGTGATATATATATATTGTTTATAATTTTGCTAAATTATTATATAAATGAATTATCCATTCTTCTAAATTAATTATATATTATTCGAAATTATTATTATTTATTTATTATTAAAAATATTATTCGTATTATTCTAAATTATTATACAAATGAATTATTCATTTATATAATACTTAGAAAAATTATAAACAATATATATGACTACATATTATAAAATAAAGTCCCCCGCCGCATTTGTCTGTCTGTTTGAATGCGATAAACTCAAAAGAAGATGTCATAATAAAATATTATTCGATCGATATAGTGTTAACAAAAGAACGAAATTATTGTACTATCCATATTTTCCAGTATTAAACAGTACCTGTTACTTCAAAAGTGCTTTCTACAAATATTCAAAGCTTAAATACAATTGTAAAATCGTTTATTTTAAATATATATTTCAAAAAGCAATCGAAGCAGACGCACCGCACATTATTCGCGAAGCCGTAAGAGAAGCTACTCCACCTAAATACCGATTTCAATAACAGACGATGTGCATTGAATAGAGTTACCTCATCACATTTTTTTATTGTACAATAAGAGTTTTTCCGGCGACAGGGGAGCATAAACGGTCCGATATTGCTTATATCGAACCTTTATTTCGCATCGTTCCGTTTGGATTCAGCGAATGTAACCGTCTGAGTGGCTTCGAGCAGCGCTGGCCCGAGTAAAGTGACTCAAAAACATGACTCGGTAAATATTCTAGAAAACGATATGACTGGTCCTAAAAATATTATTTGGTAAGTATATAAACTTTGGTGATATCGAAAATAGATTTTTTTTAAAGTAGAGTATACTACAAGTGAAAGAGGAAGAAGATGTCGCTTGATACGACAAGTTTTTATAGATAATTCTGGAAGGAAGAATACCAGAAGAGAGATGGAGAAAAACTTAAAAGAAGTTATGTACAACACGTTAAAAAGAAAATGGGGGCCCTGTCGTGTCAGGTCACATGGAAAGCAGAAGATAGAGTACAGTAAATATAGCTACTCCAACAGGAGTGAATTCATTAAATTAAAAAAAAAAGTGTTAAACTCTTGAATTCACGAATAACTAAATTACAAGTATTTAAAGCGATTTAAAAAGTTTTCGAATCTTTCGAATGATTTGAGTTTACGACAAACATATTTAAAAGTTTTGATCGGCATCCTCGAACAAACAGCTCATTAAGCATTTAGGGTTTAATTCAGTCTGTAAAGTGCCGGTCATAAAATGCTCCCTAAAAATTGCGTATAAAGTTTTATTCGCGAGATTAGAGGAGACGCGGTGGTATCGAGCAATAAAGTGGAGATAAACAGGTCGAGGAGTGTCGGCCGCATCTGAAGATGGCTTGTAAACTATTTTCCATGTCAGCGAAAGGGCGCGTTTACGAGGCGCGCCCGCGCATCTCGCCCATAAACGGGCTGTGGCCAGGTGATAAAGCTACTCCGAAAACCTGAAATTCTGGCTGCATTTTAACTTGTGCTCTTTTGAATTATTTCACGGCTTTTAAACTTCCAAGAGTGCAAGTCGAGATTGCTCTCCATGGCCGTTTGAAGCAGTTTAATGTTGTACTCGAGCTCGTCTAGCCCACTATGGTTGGATTTTTTTATGCGAAATTGGCGTAAGTTGCACTTGATTTCAATTTAACAACTTATATTCATATTTTGTAAAATTTAAATGTAGATACAATCATCAAACTATAAGTGTGATTTTCTGCGTGATGGTTATTATCGAGAATAACTGTCTAGATAACTCAAAAACACTAAAACGATTTTGATGAAATTCTTATTTTTACTTATTTTATTAAACTTATAAAAATAGATGAAATCGTAACTCAACATAGAGAATATGGTATCATTACGATTCTGTAAACTCATGGGAAGAAGAACCTGTTATTGGCCGTTTGTAGCTATTATGTCTGCCAATAAGTTAATTTTGCTGTTGGATTTTCATACAAATAAATTAAAATTTTAAATTTTTTTGTGTTTTACCTTTTTAGATATTTTAAATTATGATATGATCTTCATCTAAAAACTAATTTTGACAGCTGAAAAGCTGTAGTTAGAACCTGACGGAAGATACTGTCCAATTAATCGTTACAATCCCTAGAAACGAATTCATTGCAGCTTCGGTAAGCACCAAAGGGATTATTGTAGGATTACCTCGTTCTGTGAAAAGTGGTCTTATGGTTTTTTTTCTCATAAAATTTTTTACTGTCAATATTTTAGTAGACTATTAAAGAGTCGTCGCCTGGCTGTGTTGGAATTAGCTTTAATTTAATTTTTACCGTTTCTACGACTGTGCCGCGTTTTATCTGTTTGATGGCATTTTCACATATTTTCCAGTTTTCGGTCCCGATGTCGCTATCCTATCAACCTAATTTGAGAACAGTTTAAACAAGCTGTATGTAAAATTTCAGTGAATCTTGTACGTTAATTCAGTTTATATGGTAATACTCTACTAATAAAAAAAAATTTTTTTTATCCTCCACGTTCAGAACTTTAGCTTTTTAGTATAATTGTTTGTCTTCTTGTTAATAGATCGATTGCTATTTATTATTACAATTATTATGATGAAAATTCAGGCACATGTAGGTACCAACCTATACGAGCTGTAAAGAAGGGCCGTGATATTAATATAAGTAAAAACTAAAGTATATTGTAATGGCAATATTCTGAATATTCTAAAAACAACTTGTAGTAACCTATGATCACGCTATAGTGGCAGACGCCCTAACACAGTGAGTTGAAATTTCCCAATGAAAATCAATGAATGCCGCATGTCGAATATCAATAGTTCCCCATCACTAGTTTTGTCACGAAAACAGTTAACGACAAATTAAAATGTACGAGTTTTTTTCGAGATTTAAAAGCTAGAACTTTTGAAACTTACAATACTTAAGATGAGCTTGATAGCAAATGTTACATCAGTTACGCCCGCAGATCAAATCGAGTGGAGTGATAATAACGAAATGAAGATTTGGTTTAGAGAACCCTTAACTTTCAATGTCAGGTGCAGTTTCTATAAAGAATAGACGTCAATAAATAAACAAGAATAGTACTAGCCTCGAGTTGCGTTTCGTACGGAGCCCATGCCGTTACAATATCTTTTTCAATACATTTGCTATTAATACGATATTTATGACATCGAAATTTGTACCGTAATGTTGAATTTTACAGTACTAGGCCTTTTTACTTTACACCAATCACAAACGAGCATTCCGTTTGTGACGCATGCGTAAACCGCGAAAAGCAACCCCCTCCTGCCTTTAGTTCCTACCATTATTACATTTTAAGTATTATTTTAATTGCAAATGTATTGAAAAACGTCTATGATGTTCGTACTAAGTAAGCTAGCAGTTATAATCTCGGTTTGTTATAAGCACTCGGCTTCTCATCGTGCCTATAAACACCTCGACTATAATATGCAGCTTACCGTACTTGCATCATAACAAATTATTATAATAAACGTTTGCATTTTCCAGTTTGCTACAAAATCGTCTTCATATTGGTTGTAAGATACCAATTTAGCACGGTATGTTCCCGGTCCGTCCGCGTCGCTACATCCGCCCCTTGGACTCTATTTCCGGCCCACTTCGGAAAGCTCTAACCACTAGAAGATAGGACTATATTCTGTTGACTGGTGGAAATAAACTTTGCACTAACATCGGTGAAAACTTATATACGAACATATAACGATAAACAATTTTAGTTCAACTTGGAAGAATTTCAGGAATAAACTCGAAACCAAAATTGACATATTGAAGGGCGAGATCAAATTTTAAAATGTTGATAAGGATTAGATCTTTCCTGAGTGACCGATTGGCTGAGTGGTTAGAGACCCTAACTGTGGAGCCAAGGGTCGCGGGTTCGATTCGCGCCAGGGGCAAATATTTGTGTGCATGAACATGTCTACTTGTTCCGTGTTTGGGTGTAAAAGTATCTATATAAGTATATATTATTGAAAAATAGAATAGGTATTTAAGTATGTATATCAGTTGTCTAGTACTCCATAATACGAGCATAATATTTGCTTACTTTGGAACTAGATAGCGCTGTGTAGGATTTTTCAGGTATTATTATTATTTGCTAATTGCACACTACAAGCATCTGTTTCGAAAGTTCAATACAAAGCGTATTCAACGCGAAATACTAAAACTGAAAATAAATCATCTACTACAGTACCCAGCCATATGTTAGCACACGAACTCCATAAGGTAGCTAAGTAAAAATTACTAGCAAAAATAAGTTTAAAAATAAAACAATATGTGTTTTTATAATTTTTTATTCGGTTACGTTTTTGTGTTTAATTGTATTTTTTTTTTATGTTATTCAAACTTAGCCTCTTTTTAGAGCTCATGTGATAACTTAAGGTCCGGGTACATTAAACTACTTAACTAATAAAGACAGTATTCGAGTATTAAACTTGTCGAGAATTCGTCTGAAATTAAGGACCCAAATGAAAAAAAATTACAAATGGCCAGTAGCCAAAACATCAATTATATACCCTTATTACGGATAATTAGAAAAGCAATAATATAAGCTATCTAGCATACGGTGTCCGTCATGGATGTTGTTTGTGGCCACTTCAGTTTATAGATAACGTTTTGGTATTGATTTTCAGATTGCTACACACAAGATATGAGTCTAACATTATGTATCAGTACTTAGATACATCTCTATTGATTTTAGTCGTAAAATTAGCATGTTAATATTTTAACAGGATGTTAACGATGGATGTTTTGCTCTGTTATAGTATTCGCTCGAATGGTATATGACCGATATTATTACAAATAGTTTATTTTTGTCAATCTATATTATCTCGTTGGGTTGGTCAGTGGTTTCAAAATTAATATCAATATCAAACTTCGATATATAATTTATACGATTTTAGAATTTTCGCATGTCTGTCGATCTGGATGTTTGTTCAAAATAGACTGCAAAACGGCTGAATGAACTTATTTCAAATTGTTACTTTCGTGCTTTAGTTTTAATCTTTTAAATTTAATACTATACATATAAAAAAATTACATTTTACATTCTGTATTTTGGTAAAATATATTAGTCTCAGTTAATTAAAAAACGCAAAATTTTGGTAAAACCTTTGCTTTGATAATATCGTGTTTAAAAAATTAATACGAATAAAACGTTGCATTAATTAAAACAAACAATGAACATTTTAAATTTCAAAGAAATAAAAGAAATCTTACGGGAGCAAGATTCATAAAATTATTTGAAAAAAATATAGATCATTTCATAGTTTAATGATCAATGATCATAGTTTAACACTGTTCAATTTTTGTTAGAAACTTTGTTAACAACTATTATGCTTGTAGATTACAGACATAAAAATAAAATTTTAAAAAGAAGTGTTGTTTTGTTTATGTACTAAATCATGCCAGAAGAAATAAGTATTATACTTTAAAAAAAAAATTACGAAAAATTAAAAAAAAAACTGTATGATTTTGCGTATAAGTAGCTTCTACAGATTCCAAACAGCTCTATGCTACAGTAAAATCCGTTTCAGTTACTTTTCAGACGTCCAACACCACACAATTGTAAAAGTCCATTTGAGGTACCATTGGTAAAAGCTCGGACCATAAATACGCATAAAAGTTATTAAATGGTAAGGCATAATACAGAAATAGAACCAATCTTTGCACGGGTTTTTGTAGCTAGTGATTGAATTGAAACTAATTTCGCTAACAAGCGATCGTTACGAATTAGTTGGCCGGCATCCCGAATAATAAGTATAAATATAGGGGTTTCATTACATTTGACGATAATGAAAATAAGCGGAAAGCATTGCGGAATAGAGGTCACCGATCTGGACTTTAGTATAAGCGGTCAATACCCTAATATAAATAAGTAAATATAGAAAAAAACCACAAAAAAAATGCTGGTAGCGAATCTTGTTCGGGTTCGGTCGGGCTTGCCGTCGGGGGATCGAGACAAGACCCGCTCTGGATTCGCGCGCTTTATCGTTTGGAATGAGTACCTATTTTACGACCACTTTATATAAATTTTAAGCTTGTTTGTTACGATATCTATTTATTTATAACTGAAGACGTACCGTACGAATGAATAGTTTTTTTTTATGTTAATTAGTTGTTCACTACAAATGACTTTGACCATAAGCAGTAAGTTGAGCAGAAACGAAAACACTTAACGATGTAATTCCAACGAGAATGAAGCACAGCTGATTCGATTGCTGAAAATAAAAAAAATTCTTCGAATATAAAAATTTCATTGAATGTTTGATACATTTAAGACCTCATCTGAATATTATTAGCCCTTTAATAAATTTCACAATAAACGTCTACCCTTCATACGAACAAGGCGCGCACCGAGACATCCAATTTATCACACTCCCCGTGGAAGTCATCGAGACTCAAATATATCGCATTACAACTCAAACACACACTCGAAGTAAGTGAATAAATGGGCGATTCGACATCGATATTTCTTAGGACGCAATTCCCTCACACTCCGCTCCAGCGCTGGCATACCGCAAGCGACAAGCGAGATGTGTGGAAAGGATCGTTTCTTTGAGCAACATCTGCAGGATTATCACATTGAAAATGAATTGCCTTTTGAGAGGTATAGAGGGGAAGTAGAGAAAATCATAATGCAGTTTTTTATTTATACATTGACAAACTGACCGAGAGACTTTATTATACTTACCTAAATAGTATGATTTTTTTTTCAGCTTCAGATTCAATTTTATCTATCCGCTCGCGGCTTCGCTATTAATATCCATATTAGCGGTGTTTTTGGTTTCAACCTAAATGGCATTCGCCCTCGAAAAAGTTTTTTCTATTCTATTCTAATATATTCTACGAAATAGAAGCAGTTAAATTGGTAACAATATTATAGTTTAGTATTACATTTAAAACTTATAAAACTACAGGTTATGAAGTATCAAAATAGGACATCACCTCAGCAAATGTTGTAGCAACGGAACTGCCAACGCTGATTTTTTAACGTTGGCGCCAAATGTGTTATTTTATCACCTCTATTCACTCTTAACAGAACCGGTTACACATAATTTCACTTGTTTTCTCACACATATGACCTGAACTTTTTTGAACCAAAACTAATTTTTACCATTGTACCGAACTTACTTTACCGCCCCGTTATATTTGAAATAACTGATCCGCAAAAACCTTGAGTATTTTATAAAATATTTTTTACTTTTAGATCCCGTTAGGATATGAACATGAAATAACGAGTAAATTTTATGTTAAAAATAGTTATTAACATTGGTTGATTCGTTTCGAAGCCTATTCTGGAAAAACGTCTAAATAGACAGCCACACATTCTAATATTCTAAAGCTAAGCTGAAGCTATTTTTGCTTATGCTGATCGTTTATGATGAAGACGAAATTTAAACTAGGAAAGTAGTAATAGTAGATGAATAACACATGTGCAAACACAATTTATGATAAATGAACAATTAAGGAGGGAAGAGCAAAAAAAAAATTCAAATGAGGCTGATGGGCACTAAAACCATCAAAGTTTAAATACAAGACAAGACCCTTGTTGGCGTCGGTATCGCTTGACACCCGCCCGAGGCATGGCCATGGTGTCGAGGATAATATAAATGCTGTGTGAGTTTGTTAGCCGATCAATCATCGAGCAGACGGCGGCCGTGTCGAGGCTGTCGACGGCCGTTCGTCGTGTTTTGTGAACTCTTTCATTCCTCTAATGAGTTTGTGGTGGGCCAGCTCGCCTCGATCGACACGCCAAAATCTATACTAATATTATAAAGCTGAAGAGTTTGTTTGTTTGTTTGTTTGAACGCGCAAATCTCAGGAACTACTGGTTCGAATTGAAAAATTATTTTTTTGTTGGATAGTCCATTTATTGAGGAAGGCTATAAGGCTATACCACATCACGCTACGACCAATAGGAGTGGAGCATCAATGAAAAATGTTGCAAAAACGGGTAAAATTATTCCTTTTGAGAGCTTCCGTCGCGCGCGCTGCGTAAACGGTTGATGTTAAGCAAAAATCATGTATTACGGGATTGTTCCCCTTTAAAAGTTCTAACCAAAAGTTTGCGACAGTATATGTGTATCTTTCAAGGTTAGCTTACTATAACCTTTTTTATGACAATCAAATTTGTTCTAACATGATGTACTATTTGTGAAGATGTTTTTTAAACGTAATATTAATCCTCATCAAATTAAATACGTTAGTTGTCTTAAGCATTTCATGCATATTATAATTGCCCTTTACACCACACAATTTAAATTAATATCTTAGCAGTTTTTATCGAACTTCGAAAACTATAGCGGGAGAAAATAAATTCGCTGTCGGCCTCTGTTCGTTAACTTTTTACTTCCAAACCAATAGACTTTGATACGGTTTTTAGTAATATCTTATTTTCTTATTATCTTATAATCTATGAATCTATATAATAGAAATACTTATTATAAAGCTGAAGAGTTTGTTTGTTTGTTTAAATGCGCTAATCTCTGAAACTACCAGTCGGATTTAAAAAATTCTTTTTGCCTTTGATAGCCTGATTTTAGCTGAGGGTTATAGGCTATATACATGAAAACGAACTGTCTGTCTATTCGAGCAAATCGGCTTCGCCCAAAACGGCTTAACCGATTTTGATGAAACTTTACATATATAATTCCATATGTGACATACAGAACTTTTTGTATGTCTGTCTGTACGTCCATCTGTCTAAACCGATCTTAATGAAACATCACAAGTATGAAAAGAAGGTCGTTAAAACTAACAAATGTTACTTTTTGTCCGTCTGTCTGTCTGTACGTGTATCTATCTATTTGAGCTAATCTCTAAAACGGCTAAACAGATTTTAAGGAAACTTTGCAGACGGGAAAGAAGGTTGTCAAGAGATTTGACATTAGCTACTTTTTGTCCGTCTGTTTGTCTGTACGTCTATTCAATTCAATTTTATCTATTCGAGCTAATTTCCAATACGGCTGAACAAATTTTAATGAAACTTTGCAGACGTGAAAGAAGGTTGTCAAGAGTGTCATAAGCTACTTTTTGTGTTTGTCTGTCTGTCTATCTGTCTGTCGTTTGTCCTCACTGATCTAGCAACGTACAGCCGAAAGTACTAAGTCTAGGAAGCTTAAATTTGGAACATAAGGTTATTTAATAACGTGAGCATTAAGTTAAGAAAGCCTTTTTTAGAAATTTCAAACTTAAGGATGTGAATGGAGGGACTTAAATAATGACGTGTTTCAGGGTTTTTAGATTTGCACATTTCAAGGGTGGGAAACGGGAGATGAAAAATTGTATCGGTTTTTTAAAGGGTGGAAGGGGAATGAAGATTGAAAGTTTGAATGGGTGTGACCAAAATTGGTTTCAGCAAAAAGTACGTATAAACCATCTCGAACGTTAATAGTACCTATAACAGGAATTTGTAGTCTACGCAAGCGAAGCTGCGGGCGGTCGCTAGTGTTCCATAAAGGAGGTGTCGGCGCAACGTAATCGTGTTACGAATCACAATAAATAAATTAATTCTAGAAAGTTATCTGATCGATAATAAGCTTCTTAGCTATCGAAATTAAAATAAATTGTTTTATACAACCTGCAATAATCTAAAAAAAAAATCCGGCCGAGTGTGTTGTGTATTGGATGTTATTGAGCATTTTCTCGGTTTCAGAGTTCTTTTCTCAATCATTCCGAAAGTAGTGTATTGAAGTTACTGGAACTAATTTGATTGGACATACTAATCGATCTACCATTACATTTTTTTTCAGAAGGAAAAGTCTACTTTGGGCCTGAAAATTTCTAAAACGGAGGCTTAAATAATAAGTGATAAGTATCTATTTTTCATTTAATAATGATACGCCATAAATGAACGCGATTAATTGCAATAAAAGCTAAAAAAAATGTGTCAAAAAACTAAAAGTGATTTTTATAACTTTTTTTTTGATTCGAAACTTTTAAAAAACGATTACTCAGTATGGGTCTGGTAAATTTTATTACACTTTGTGTAAATTAATCAATGATTCGCGGAACTTATTAATGAAAACAATTCCGATATTACACAATTTATTTCTTAAAATTTTCAGTTAATTTTTACTTACATGTTGGAATATAAAATTTTTACGATTAATTGAAGTTAACGATAATAATTCAGAAAATAAACACAACTAATGCACAATGAAATCTTCGAAAAAACCTTCACAGAATATTAATCAATTGAAACTAATGCGTTTTAACAAAATGTATGTTTATAGTGAGTTTAGATTAACTGAGATAGAAAAATACTTTCTAATGCACTTTGCTTAGCGTAAGATAGCAAGGAACCAAATGCAAGTGGCCCCACCAAGTTTTCTCCCAGATTTAATGTTGGATTCCAGCTTAACCAGATCTGAAACGCGCTAGCCTTAATCCACTTAGAATAACAGCTGAGCTAATGTAACGCCGAGTCGCAGCCCGACTTTCGTATTTCTTATTGTCTTGTGTCTAGGGGATTTTGAGCTAATTTATACCTATGGGAAGTGGCACACGGCGCACCCTACCGTAAAAATATGACTGGCTTTACGGCGCTCCTTGGTTGTATGTGTTTGTTTAATTGAATTTATTTGATATCTGTTTGAATAACCGAAGTTTCGATTAAATAAAATGTTTGTGTAATTGTTTACAAAGACTAGAATTAGTAGTTGGTTCGTTGTGGAAAAATATTAACAAGTAATAAAATCATTAAAAAGTAATATAATTTTAAATTTAAAAACCCCCTGACACAAAAAAACTAACTTTAAAAAATGTGATATAATACAAGTTTGTTCATTGTCAAATAATTTTGGATCCTAAAAGGCGTCTGGGATCGCTTTGTCATAGTGTATAGAATTCTACTAGTCAAGCCCTTTCATTTGATACCCCTATTGATGGAGTAGTGAAAAAATATGATATCTGCCATTTTGTGGCGGCGGCTATCTTGAACTGATTTTCATCAAACATAGCTAAGAACATTTTCGACTAATTCACCTTGAACAAAAAAAAAATTGCATCCAAATCGGTTCATCCGTTTGAGAGCTACGATGCCACGGACAGATACACAGATACACACACACACGTCAAACTTATAACACCCCTCTTTTTGTGTCGGGGCTTAAAAAGCTATAATTAGATGTATATCTACCCTTTATTAGGAATTTATTAGAATGACATAAGCTTTAGGTGTTTTAACTATTTTGATTATTCCTTATTTTAAAAATAGCTACAACTGTGGAAATTGATTGTGGAGATTGATAAGTACTAATTAAACTTTTGCAAGGATCGGAATCAAAATACTTTTTAGTATTATAATTACGATTCCGATCCTTGTAAAAGTGTTATTAGTACTTATCAATAAATATGAAATCACGAAAATTACGAATACTTAATACGTAGCTTAACAACGTTAGCAAACATATAGCTACTACTGTGACCTATTTAGAGGCTCGTAGAACAATAGTATTCACGCGTCGCCCACATAGACCTCTCTTGGACTGCCGGCTGGCGAGCACCGCTTGGCGACACCATAGATACGACTTGTGTCTTCTTGTATTGGGTTGTAGACGAAATTTTATTTAAAAATTTTACCCCCACTCTATTCTTCCGATAAATAAAAATATGAGTGACGCTGTACTCAAGAGAATACATGTGTAAACATGGGAGCATTTTTGATATCGGGTTCAGACACATGTGTTACAATATGTACTGTACTAAAAGTTAAAATTAATTTGAAATACGTGCAAGAAGTGGAAGAGAAGGTATGATTTAAAAAAATTTAATACTCAAGTTTAAACATTTTTTAATAAGATACCTAGAATAATTTTAGTGTCTGTCCAACAATCAATTTCGTATCTGTCTGTCCGTCTGCCACAGCTTATTTCCGTCGAATCTGTTCTATGAAAAAAGTTGAAATTCGTTAGTTTTACAAATTACGAACGTATAACATAAATAAATAGGTGTAGATACTATTTGAAGATTTTGTTTTGGAAATGTCGGCGATTTACTTTTCGTTCCCCATTTCTTGTTTCAAAAAGTTTTTTTTTTAACTAATGCAACAGGGGTTCTAGATACCACTCCCATTACAACCCAAATGCAAAATAATACTTTATGATCCCAATTTTACGTTATCATGAAATTAAAGCGATAAATTCGGTACACTAATTAGAAATTTTGTAAGTAATACAAAATAGCACGATTTTTTTTTGATTCAAACGAAGTTCAATGTGTGCTCTAAGTACATCCTGATAATCTAATAAATAAATCTAATCGAAGATAAAATTTATTTCTGACATTGCTCAATTTTTCTGATAATACAATATTTGCCTGATTTTTCACATTATTTGATTCTATCAAGTTTTGGCGAATTAATTTTATTTTTAAAGTTCCCTATAAAAATAAGTCACACGGGGTAAGATCAGAAGATCTAAGAGGCCATTTAGTTTGACCTCGTCTACCAATTCACCTATTTGGGAAGGTTTCGTCTTAATATCGACGAACCCTTAAAGCATAGTGCAGTGGTGCTCCATCTTGCTGTAATGATATTCTTTAATCAGCCAACTACCAGCACACTATACAATAAAACTACATATTACATTACAACCGGCTAATTTGTTTATAGTTTATGAAGTAGTAATATATGATAATACTTGGAACATCCAACACAGCATAATCTAGTTCTAAAGATAACTCGTATACATACTTGAATATTCTTTTATAATATATACATATATAGATACATTTTACACCCAAACACGGAACAAATACACATGTCAATGCACACAAATATTTGTCCCAGGCGGAAATCGAACCCACGACCCTTGGCTCTGCAGTTAGGGTTTCTAACCATGCACTCGGCTAATCAGTCAGTTACGATTATACAAATATAGCTTATAAGCTATACCAGTGATAGTTCCATTGTTTAAACATTAATCTGTAAGAAGCCACAACCGACGGTGGCGGTGCGGCGGCGGTTCGCGGCCGAGAGCTGCAACTTCGCCGCCCGATGTTCATTAGAACTTGGACTTGTGTGAATTTTCGCCAACTTTTCACCGTAATGAAGACTAAAAGGAGCTAAGTTAGAACGCTTCAAAATTTTAATACCCTCGCCGGCGTGTCCGCGAGTGTGGCGAACGCTTTAATAGTAAATTGGCCGGATGGAATTCGTGACGGTGCAGACTTCGCCGAGTTAGAAATTCAATATCCGAGCAACTTTGGTACAAATGAGGGCTGTTTGTTGTCAGACTTTCAAACATAATAACGACTGTATAAAACTACGGAGTGCGTTATTGACACCGCAACTTCAATACAAAATCTGTGTAAACATTCGAAGGGTTCCTAAAAGGCGAATTAATTAAACTATATTTTGTCGTTGTTTTCATCTTTATATTATATTGGCTTTTTGGCTATTTGCTGCCATGTCGTATATTCCTTCGTTCGTTACAATTTCACAGTTTCTACAATTTTAGACAAATTATTTGGATGTAGATATTTCACGTGGAAATCTCAATAATATACTGGCTACGATTTATTTGTCATACAAACACAAGACTAGTCAGTTGAGATACAATATCACAGTAGTTTTTTTGAGACAGAAGAAATTGATGTGCAAACATATGTGTCCTATTTTAGTTACCACAAACGAAACATTACTAAGAATTAATGTACTGATTAAGTTTATTATTAGTTTTTATTTTTATAATAGCGTCTAATTAAAAGTTTTTTCATTACTTAAAAAAAATAACTACAATTTTATTACTATTCCTTTATTTCTTTTTCATTTAAATACTTTCAAACGTTGTCAATTTTTTAAATTGTGAAAGAAACTTTGTTCGAACTGAGTATGTCACGACACCTTTCATTTTTTTAAATTATGTATATAAATAAAATAGAAGTGTCTGTGCTTACAAAATATAATATTTTTTCTCAATATGAGCTTATTTGTCGCGGGATTTTCACTTCAGTTTTGAAATGACAAGAGGAAAGGAGCTAATGAAGTGAAGTAAGGAAGTTTATATAAAAAAAGGAGAACAAACTAATGTGACATCCTGCAAAGTTAAGTACCTAGGTTGGCCTGAGGATTTTTCAGTATAGCACAAAACCTTTAAAACCATTCTCTCTGCTGTTATTTGAGTTGAAAAAAAAAAACATAGTATTTCGTAAACGATACTTGTAAAAGTAAAGTTGTTATCGAGATGGTCAACTTGAATATATATTACAATGGCCTCAAAGCCTTACGATCAGGTATTGATCTGACAAGTACGACTATTCCTTCAGTCATTATTTGAGCATAAAAAATCCGGTGTTTTATACATTCAAACGAAAAATTAAACTAATAATTTGAAAAAAAAGAGTTATTTTAATAAGCGCCGCACATCCCTAGTTTGCGCTAAATGGACCTAATTCCAGAGGGTTTTTATGTTCAGTTTACATTTAGCATAAGTCGTGTATCAAAACAGTATGATACATATGAATGACGTCATACGAAAATCATAGAAATATTTTATTTTTAATTTTTGTTTTTAAGAAAGATGAAAACATTTTTAATGTATTTTTCGAGTTTGATCGGTCGGTCGATCGGTCGAGTTTTTGTTACGTTTTGTGCATTAATGTTGGCGATAAGTTTTATGCACCGCCAAATTTACTGCACTTTCACTTTGTTCACGATATTTTTTTAATAAGTATATATTTTATGAAATAGCCACCATTAATGTTGTTAATGATGATACGCTATAAAACGGTTTCGCGATGTTTCGAGACTTGTGATCTCCATGGCTATCGGTCGCCCGCACTCGCATTGGCCATACGTTTATTTTTCCATGAAGATACTATTTAATCAATCAACTATAACTAAATTACTGGACAACACGATTAATTTTGTCGGTGCATAAAGATTCGTAAAAATGCTTGAAAATTAACACTACTACGTATAAACAAAATGTGTTCACCGAATTACAATCCGCACGCACAAAGAAAAAAGTTCAAAGTTACTCAAAGATAGCCGATTTATATGCTTTTTCAGTAAATAATTTTCAATTTATAAATTAATTATATTAAAGATGTCTGCATTGCATAGAATTTGAAAAGAAACTAAATGTGGTAGGTTCGAAATTTCGTAAATTAAAAAGTTAAAAAACAGTTTCGTAATTGCCCGTCACAATGTGTGTACAAAATCAGTGGTAATAACTTTTGAATTTGAATATGAAACTTTTACGAAATTTTCATATAAGAAAGCACATTTTATAAGTTAATCGAAAATTACTCGTTAATTATACCCAAAAAAATATTTTTTTTCTTAATTTCCCTACGCTATTATGTAGCAGTTCATATATAGATTATACCTAGTTTTCGAATTTCATCTATATACTATAGATAGGTTTCTGATAAAAACCTAGTCGAATGGTCGGAAGGACAGATTTTTACGGAACTCAAAAAAAAAACAACGACGAACTTTCATTTCTTTCGTTTCTAAATTTTAATATGAAATTTCAATTATATTCCTCGAGCACTCTACTTCCATAGAAAATTGACAAATATTAATTAAGTGGCGTGTAATATAGCCTTTTGATCTCAAACTTGAAAGCATATTTCTTGCCTATCGATAAACTATTTATAACCGACGTCATATCCATCCGCGAATTCCATCGCGGATTCCTCAGAATAATTAAACTTCGATGCCTTAAAACTAATATCTGTTACTTCTTAATTTTCCTTACACCTTAGTAAAACATAAAAGTTAAAACTTACTGGATGCTTGTTAGGCTATAACGCTGTAAATAACAGGTGAATTGTGCTTAAATTTCCTTTCCTAGTTAAGATTGATTTACAGAATCCTTTCAGCAGACGTTTATTTTCGCTGAAAGTGAGTGTTATATCTGTTACTGCCTTTCAATATTCAGAAAAACAATTTATTGTTAGAAATATCACCCTCGTTATATAACAGCGCGAGTTCAAAGTCACCTCGCTGGAATACTTTAAAATTAAATGTTGTTTTATGGGAATTTGCTTCTTGAAATTTAATGAATATTGCTTAAGTAACAGTTCTGAATGTAACAGTAACAGTGTCATGATAGCCCGAACACAGTGAACCTGTTTCAAACCTATAAGGCCACGTGGCCGTGGTTCGAATCCGGGCGTGTACCGATGAGTTTTTTCTAACTTAAGTTCGTTAACTGTCACTAACTCCGTGCCTGGGAGAGCACTTTAAGCAGTCGGTCCCAGTTGTTGTCAATAGATGGCGGTTGTTATAATCCGCCAACCCGTAATGGAGCAGCGTGGTGGATTTAAGCTCCAAGTCCCCTCATCTTGAAGGGAGGCCTAAGCCCCAGCCGGGGGTATAAGCCGTGGGGAAAGGGCTGATGGAATGGAAAACAGTTCTGAATTGGACAATAAGTATGCTAATCGATGCGGATCTCTTTAAAAGCTAAACTTAGTTAATTCCTTTTCGAAATAATTAGAAATTGTAAACTCGGCGAATGACACTGTTGTCATTCTATCCAGGAGTACTTTGTAAATTAAAATATCGTTTCATCGTAGTTTGCTTCTTGCAATTTAATAAGTACTATATTAAGCTAAAAGGAGCTTACCGACAGAAAGGTAATGTGTGTGCTATAAAAATGGTCCAGTCGTGGTGTTATCTATCATATCTTTTTTCAGAGTCGGTGCATTAACAACAACTAAACCAACTACAACTAACTAGCTAGCTAACTAGCTAACTAACTAAACTAACAACTGCTAAAAAAATCAACGGATCTCCTGCTTTCGCACGAACTTCTTACGTCATTGGAACTGAACCTAACGGAATAAAATATGCACACATATTTTGGATAATATTTTTCGAAATAATTTTTGTTCGTGAAAAAAAAATAACACAACTGTATCTGAATAAGCTTAAAACTTCGAAATATAACATTCTGTACTACATTTCGATCGAACAAACGGAATTAGTACGAAATGTAACACCGACGCATATCCGGCTTCCAAATAAGGGCACCCTTAACCACTACTTCCGGTTGTCCGATTCTAACAATTTTAGTCTGAATCGATCCCTCGTTTAATTACCCCGAGCCGTTTTTTTATTTTTTTCTCATTCGGCCCTAGTTCTCGAGATATCGGGCTCCCAAAATTAAAATCGGGGGAATAAAATTGCGATTTTTTTTGTTTTTTGCCGATAATTTTTTGTTTTTGGACTTTTTCCAAATTGTCTTTTTCCATCTTGTAGAACTTGCCAAGCTGCGTTTTTTGACATCACGTTTATTCCGATATCTCGAAAACTCTTCGTGCAATCTGCCTGTCTCACAAAACTCCCAAATGACCCCCTATACTCCAACGACATGAAAGTCATTTCCAATGACAAATATAGCTTCAACTGATCAACCGATCTTCATAACGATTATATTTCCACGATGAAGCAAGACATCTCCCATATAACATATAACTTCCGTATAACTAACTTGTCGAACGTTAAATGAAAATTTTAAACATTTTATTACATTTACTATAATAATAAATTATTATCGTTGAAGCAATTGAAAACCAGGAGAAGGATACTTTGATTAATTTCTCCTCATTTCATTCCATCAATTCCATTTTAAAGTTCATTTTAAATATACGGGATCTAATGTCGCACAAGAAACCGTTTCAACACTCCAAGATTTACACTTAGAAACCTTCCGTTACTATCTGTACTCCCCGAACTTGGGTCATACCGACCATAATTTTTTTCTTAATTTTGACAACTTTTCCTATGAAAAAAAATTTGATTCCTGAGAAACAGTACAAATCTTTGAGATAGAACTCTGAGAAGCTAATTTATTGAAACTTGTGTGTGCATTTACCTACACCTAATGTTGAATAAATACGATTAAGAAACATCAATACTGCTGTCAATTGATGGCGGTCGTTGTGATCCACTAACCCGCACTGGAGCAGCGTGGTGAATTTAAGTTGCAAGCCCCTTCGCCCTGGAGGTAGGCCTAAGCCTATCATCATCAGCGTTTGTAACTGAACCGTAACTAATATGTAATTTAATCGAAACTTATATTTACTATTGTTAATTACTATTTTTTTATTATATTAAATAATTAACATTTAGTTAAGCCACTTTAGCAAACACGGACAGAGCATCGTCACCACGTAGTCGGCTGGTGGCTAGAATAATAATGTTTTTATTCGTCTACATCCGATGTCGCCGCCAGCGAAGCTCGTTCGGATTCGGTCAGGTTCAGTTGTGGTTGCCGCGGAGAAACACTCTTCGCCCGAAGAAATCTATACATAGAGCTAAGCTTAGAGTAAGAAATTCTACGATTGCCCGATTGTTACACCAGCGGTAATTTCATTTGCAGCCATTACGATTTTATGACGAAATTTTGTTCTTGAATTTTGTTAAAACGTAAATATTAGAAAAAAAAATTTACGCTAGAGACACAAAATGGGTATCATTTGAAAGAGCATAAAATATACTATCCACTGCAGTACAGCAGATGTGTATCGGCAGATGGTTGAATTATAAAATTTGGATTATGCCGCGCATGAAATGCAAAAATAAATCTCTAAAACCGATTCAAAACCAAATACGGCCATTCGCTAATAGCAAATAAAAATTGTAAGCGCACGGTAAAATTTAATTCCAATTTTGGTAGGTGCTACAAACGGAGATCTACCAAAGGTTTTTTTTCAATCTGAAAGGATACTGAGCAAAGAAACAAGTAATAGAACGGAGTATCAAAGAAAACATCTTCTGCTCTAATTCAGTGTATACGAAGTCACGACCGTCATCCAGTTCATACACTTCTTACATTCACAGACGTGGTTACTAGACCTGCACCATGTCAGAGGAGTTCATATTTAAATTAAGTCGGTTTGTAACGAACTTTTACGTATGTGGGTGACATATTTCCGTGGGTCGAGTACCCGCATACGCGTTATCATGTCTGTGATACGTGCGAGCCGACTGCTTAATGAGAACTCGGATCGATAGCGTGCACCGTGTAGTTCTTATCGGAGACCACTTCAGCTTTACCAGCCCAGCTACTTTCATATCTAGGTTTTGTATATGTACAAACATATATGTATATGTTCTTTTCTTTTGACGACGTATGATTTAAGTTCAAGAAGCATTATTGTATGAATTTTTTGGATTTAAATATTCTAAATATAATCACTAATTCTAACTATTCTAAAGATAACGACCGCTTAGCCTAGTGGGTAGTGAGCCTGCCTACGTAGCTGGAGGTCCCGCGTTCGAATCGTATTTATATGATGAATATTGATACTGGTACCGGGTCTTGGTTGTTATATGTATGTGGTGTCTTCGCTAGGTACCCAAAATACAAGCTAATGCTTAGTTTGGGGTCTAGACGTTGTTGTGATGTATGCGTTATTATTATTATTATTACTTATTGTTCGACTCTCTGAATACAGTTTTGATATTTCGAATCCTATTAATTTTGCGCTCTGTACATATTTAGAAGAAAGTTTAATACATTTCTGTCTGTTTATTGATCTTATGAACTCGACTAAGGAACGGAAGCCCTTTGAGAGTAGATACATACTTTGTTTCTACATTGTTTTTTCTGTTTGTCTCTCTAGCTGTAATTTAAGTTTTACGACTTTAATTACGATGAAAGGATTGTAATATGAAAGGCATAATCAGTTTTCAATGTTCTTAAATATTAATTCTTAATTTTAACATCTTAATATGTCGTGTGATATATGAAATCTGCTTTACGTTACTTTTCTTTTTTGCTGCTCTACTTTCTAGAAGTGTGATTATACATGCTTATGTATTGAATCATGATTCCATCTGTTTAAGTATGAATGTTTTATTTGAAATAGTTTTTACGGTTCTGGAATTATTATAAGCTTCAAAAATATACACAAAATTCGGAATGGTTGTTTGAGTTCAAAGACTCATTTTTCGATTTAAATAAGTTATTCAAAAATACTTCCCATTCTCCGTTACAGTTATATAATAATAGGTACTCCTATATGTCTGCCATAGATCAAACTCACAAAAAGTTTATTTTCTTAAATATATTGCGGCCATCAATAATTTTCATGTCGGAAAAATTGCTTTACAATCAACATTTGAACAAAATCTATTTAAGACGTATTTTATCACTAATTAAAAGCTAATTTACAATTTAAATATCTGATACAGTAGTTTAAGAGGAATGTGTACTGGCAAATTCCCAGACAAACGGCGTTAACGGTGACACCCCATTAAACCTTAATCCTTAATCGATTGGCGCAAAAAAAATTAATGTTTATATATATCAGAGAAAACTAGATTTCAATTTTTAAAATGTTTTGATACATAATAAGGAAAAAAAAACTTAAAAGCTCAGTTTTTTTTGATTTTTTTTCATTTTTCACAATATGAAACTAATAGTATTTTTATAAAATGTTGTGAAAAATTAATAAAAATCGAAAAACAATTATGGCTTTTAAGTTTTTTTTTATGATGTATCAAAATATTAACAAAGTTAAGAACGTATGAACTTAGGTTGATTTATTCACTATGAATTTTTTTTGCGACAATCGGTAAAGGTTTAATGGGTTGCAACCGTTAACGCCGTTTGTATGGAAATTTGTCAGTACTCACTCCTCTTATAAGGCAAGTATTTTCTCTCATAATTCGAGTGGTTAGATTTTATTGACTGGCCGATTGGCCGACTGGTTAAAGACCCTAAACTGCAGGTTCAGTTACCATCTGATCCCAAAACAATGTGAGAAAATAAATCCGATTCCCACGATGTTCTTTATGTGTTAGATACATTTTAAGCGCGACTCTAGGTTTCTTTTTCGAACAAGAATGAGCGTATGAACAGGCTTTTGTTGACATTGTCACGTTAAGAAAGAGAAAAAGTAGAAGAGATCTCAGGGGTTGTGACATAACAGAGATAGAGAAAATATGAGACTTAAGTCAGTTCAGTCATTTATTACAATTTAAACAGATTTTGACCCAGATAGAATTTAAAGATTAATTCAGAATATTTCAGATATGATTTGTCTTCATGTGAGTTAACTTCCTCTTGGTCCTCAATCTCGTTTTCATCATGGAAACGTTCAGTCATTATAAGTCAATCCACGAACCGAGTTTTACTTTCAAACTTTTCATATACGTGAAGACATATACATTGAAAGCCATGTCCTTCGGGCACTTTAAAATTGAACTGAGCGCCTTTCCTACAAGTGATTCCGTTGCTTTTCTTGGGCAATTCAATCAACAATTGGATATATATAGGTCCAGGATTTCCGGTGCGACGTGCGATATTATTAAAAATGATACCAAAAGGATTCAGAGGAAGTAGGACATACACTATGATGGTAAATGTTCAAGTAGTATTGTTATTTTGAACACGTTAATAATTTAAAGTAAAATACAAAGAAAACTTGAACCTATTTCCATGCTAAGAACGAATACTTTCTTTTTCGGCTTTTTCAGTATTACACAATAAATTTTTTCAAATATTTAATTTTGACCCAAACCATTTCTGTTTCCCGACAGCTGTCAAGTCCCCTCACATTTTTTTCATTTGCAATATTATTTAAAATGTATTATTAATATTATTATTATTAATTAAACAGGAGTAATGTGACAACATAAACCGATCATAACTGCTTTTTATGTGTAACTAAAGTTTTTTTTTTTCATAATGGACTGAAAAATACTGCTCGGATAATTTTGAGTCCTAAAAAGTATGTTGTAAAATAATATCTGATTTTTTTGTTTCAGTCAGGTATCACTAATGGTCAATTTCGAGTCTTTCTTAATAATAATTTTCTATAAAAATCTCAAAGGTTTCTTATTTATATATATCATTTTATTGTTGATTTGCTTTACAAATTTTATTACGATCATCTAGTGTGATTAACGAGAAATTCTGAAAAATTTCTGATATTTTTCAACGGAAAATTTTACAGACAAAGAAAATTTGCTTTTTAACAAAGCAATTCAATAGCTAAAAGCTATATAGATTTTTAGTTTTGCTTTAGTGAAAAGGTGAAAAGTTAACGTGAACGTGTTGAAATAAAACAGTATTTTTTTTTAAATTTATTTATACTAAGAAATGAGATCTGACTAAAAACCATTTTAAAATCCATTGAAAGAGGTGCTTATTCAGGGAGTACAAAATTATGATATTAACATGTTATTAGCGAAATAATTGTCATAGATTTTTTTTGCAAGAATCGTTTAATTTATTATACGTGTATATAATTAAGTCGGCCTATTATTCCACCAGCAGTCCAGTCAACAAAATCTGTACAAACAGAAAATTCAATAGGCCCAAAAAATATGAGTATACCTAGTCATTTTTTATTTTTACGAGTTAAAAATATTGACGCACGCCGTAGACTTGTGAATTATAAGTATATATTATAATTAAAATAATTAATTAATAATAGAATTACAAGTACCTTTTTAACAAATTAAACTAAAAACTGCATGGAGTCGTACGAAACAAAGAATATGTTTGAATACTTATTTACTTTATTTAATGTAAATTTTTTACAGGTACATATTTTCAGTTTTAATGAGAATTTAAATTATTAAAACTATTGTCATAATCATAGGTGATAAACTGAATATCTTGTGAAGTATATTTGTGCTCATTTAATAGTTTTAAACATAAAATTTTCTTAATATAAAAGTAGAAGGATTATATTTCATTGTATGTTTACTTTAGCTTTAAAATAATTTGTAACTCACGAACTATGGACCCTGGTCTGAAATAAATGTTTATTTATTTATTATGGATGTACAAAAATTAAAAATTCTATTTGGTAAACTGAATAAATAGTTCGAAAGATAAGATTTTGGTGCTATGTAATTAGTTACTATAGTTTATTTATATTTATACTATCTCGTTCCTAAACTCCAGGACTCGATCGAAATCAATTTTGATGTGGTCGTCCGCGTTAACTAAACAATATACTGGGCTTATATGACAAATTACGCAAGTTTCCTTTGCAATTTACCCTGGAGTATTGACATTAAAATATTTTGTCCAAATTCCGATGTCGTTGTTTGTTTCTGGGGACAGATATATCATATATTTTTGACCAGATTTTTTGCGTTAGCCTTCACTAAAAAAGTACTTGGTATTTTTCAGTAAAAAGAATTTTCAAAGAATACAATTATAATAATTATTACCTACTAAATAAACTTTAGCTAGGTTCTACCGATTCCAAAAAATGCAAGTCCACATCAGCGTATAAAAAATTACGGTATCGTTTCAAATGCAATTTGGTACGGTGTTTAATTTTTTTACCTTTAGCTTTTGTCTATAGGTTTAAACGCTACTAGTTTTATTAATTTTCATTAATAATCTCACAATTTTTCGAAGAGCACAAGTCGAAAGTTGATTCTTCTAAAGAGACATCTTACTACGGATCTTGTAAAAAGCCGTAAATAATTATACGTCAGTTATGAAGCGACAAATATTTGCAGTCAACAGTAGTAAGTCAATAAATGGGCAATATTAAACGATGGCCGAATTTGTTTGGAGTTCCGTGAATTTAATATTCGTCGAGCCTGTTTCTTAATTAGCCGTAAAAGCTGCAGTCTTGGCATAAAGCGCCGGCGGCTGCCGGGCGGGAGCGCCGCCACCTGTTGCCGGCTCCGCCCGCCGCCCAACGCCTCCACCTCAACTTATTCCGTATTACCAATAAGTGACGGTAACAATCGATCATATTACACTAATTACTAAGAACTATGTGCACTTACTTGGTGTCGATGTCGGTGCAGGCGCAGGTGAAGGTTTTAGCTCACAGCGAAATAATTGTAAAAAACAAGGTAAATTCTAATTATATAAATGTTTTTTTTTATTTTTGACTTCGAATTAAATAACTCAAAAAAACACTCGAAAAATTAATTTTAGAGTGAAAAGGAAAACTTTAATCGAACTAAACGAAAGCAATTAAATGGTAAAAAAATTGTACGGTTGAATTTTAGAGTTGAAGATATCGCGAGCCGCGGCGAGTTCTCGGGAAATGCCGGTCGGGTGGGAAAATTAGGAGAGGTCTTGGAAAGGTCATGGTAGAGCCGCGGCTGACTGCGGAGTGGCGGGCCGAGTGGCTGCCGGCCCCACCCCTAAAGACGTGCGCGCGCACCGTGCCCAAAGCGCATGACCGACAACCTACCGAAAAGTGGAAAAGTGACTCCTCCGACCTATCTACACCATTATGTACTAAATAAATATTGTATCCTAATAGATTTCCACCAGAGTACATAATTTTGCCCTAGTTAAAGCTTTTTACACTCGATGTGGACGGAGCACATAATGCGTACAAATTTTAATAGAGCTATTTTGTCGTGCCAACTCTCAATGTGTCGTCGATCGCTTATGTATTGAGTATTTTTATATAATGACTGGGCTATCATACTACTGTCATAAAAACTCTACTGCTTTATTTGATGTACCCAAATAAATAAGTAAATTAATTTAAAAAAAAAAATTGTGTTCATATCTATATTTTTTAGCGACATAAATCGTATTTTCTGGGATCAAATTTTCATCGTACGGGTTTCGTTATGCCACTAATGGCCGCTTTTCTATAATGCTTCAAAGGGAACTGAAATGTGGACAAAGATAATCTACCTTGATGCTAAAAATATACTAGTCGGGCTGATAATCTATCCCTTTTTTACCTTTTTTCGAGTGTTTTTTAGTCCATTGATAGTTGCGGAAATATTTATAAGAAATGTACCATAAGTTGAAAAAAATGCAACGCTCAATTTCTAAAGAGATTATACAGCTATTTCTGTTTACATGAAAATATTATAACTACTTAAATTAAGTTACGTTCTTAAAATAACAAGAAACTCTGCTAATAATATTTTTGGGTACGTACGGGTACTTTTATTATTACATGAAGAACTGAAATATTTATGTAGTGTCACAGATATTTATTTTCGATTTAAAATATATTACAATCGCTACATTTCCGTTGTTACATCGTCTAAGTCAAGCTCTTTGCCATATCTTCTATTACCGAATTCCTTTTTTATTTGAGCCGCAAAAACTTTAAATCCCTCATAAAAATGCGGCAGAGTGGATACCAGTAACCGTTCAGGAAAATTGAATTCATAGTTCTTGGTGAGTTCCATGGTGTAGGAATAAGGGATCCCAATAGCTCCGTAAGCGTAGTCATCACTTCCTCCGGCTGCTGCGTACCACCTTCCTGCGCTCATTATCTTGAAAGGTTCTCCACCAGCTCTCACAATGGCATCTGATACTTTTCTGGCCATTCGATCTAGTTTTGGCCAGTCGTTGGGTAAGTATTCACCGGTGTAACCCCAGGGGTAGACTATATATTGCCCATACGCATGTAAAGAAACGTAGAGTTTGATACGTTGGGCATACTCCTCCATGACGTATCTGACCGCTTTGGTCTCAGACTCCGAGAAGGGCGCGGGCCCCGCATATGTCTCCGCGTTGCAAGGGTCGCTGGAAACACCGCTGGCACCCCATCTAAATCCGTAATTCCGATTCCCGTCTACTCCGTAACAATGCTGCATACTCGTCCTCGATCTCGTCTTTCTCCAAAGTCTATTCTGTCAGTGGATAAAAGAAAATATATCAAATTGACCTGCACACAAAAAAAATATGACTGCACCACCATAACCAACCAAATTAGTTACACTGGTTTATTTTTATCAACTTTTGTCTATGCAAATTATGCAGGTCTACGATATTTTAATTATGGATTCTCTATATTACTATTTATTCTATAGAAATATATCACATTACAGTATAGAGTATCGCTAACAGTCACTTATTTGAAAGAATATACAAATCAAAGCACAAAAGCTTGGATGACATACAATCTAACTAGCATGCAAGCTTGAGAAAACCCTTTTGAGCTGTACAGTGGCTTTCCAACGCCCGTGTAACTCCGTTTTTGTACAATTTGGCAGCCTTTGTTAATATAACAACTGCATAGTAGCTGCTCAAAAAGCTCAGGTCTGTGAGTACTCCAAAAATGAGATAAGTGTTGTTAGTATGTTCTAATTCTATTTTACAGCTATTATACAGCTCCGAGTCATTTATACAGCTACTAAAAACTATTGTAACTCTAAACTCAGTACTGTAGAGCTGTATAATAGTTGTAGAAGACAATTCTGTGTACAGCCAAGAGTTTTTTTTGCAGCTCTTGTGCACTTAGTAAAGGCTGCCAAAATTCTGCCCAAATATTGTTATATGGCTGTTATAGAGTTATTATACGATTCTTAGCCATTTTTGTAGCTTATATTCAGCCATTGTGGATGTAAGCTACATGTATATCATTGAATCTCTGCTTGAAGAGATTTAATGACATTAATTAACACGAAATTTAAAACTAGAAATAAAACAAGTAATATTTTTTTAAATACTACAATCAGTCGCCTGTTATTAGATTAGTATAATGGCTTTTTCAATGTTTTAAAATAAAATTATTTAATTTTTAATGTAAATCTGTGCAATTTATTCAAAAATGCATGCTAGCCTTATTTTTATTCATCAACAATATAGTTGTGAATTTAAATCGAAATTAGGAACACCCGTAACGTATACGCCAAAGTTTTGGTTATCATGAATATTATTCACAACATGATGGCTTCTTCAATGTTTCACTAAGCTCTAAGTTACTACGTAAACTGTTTAAGATGTTACGTTTTTGGCCTAGTCATATAGAAATGTTTGCTTTAAAATTGTCAGTAATTAAAAAAAAATTATACCTAGAACTACTGAAAACTGTGTTGATATTCAGGGTGCCATTTGAGAATAACTTTTATTGAAAATGTATCTTCGAGATACAAGTCTGATCTGAGTAATGAAAAATTTAATTACATCTTTTCCCAAAAACATGGGTTTACTACAAGAACATAAAAATATTGACATAAATAGTTTAATACATTTCATCCATAGAGTAAATTAATTTGACAGCAGCGTTTGGTTTTATTAGTCATAAATGTCAGTTCACAGTATTGAAGAGAAATTACGCAATTTTGCGGGGTCGAAGACCGACGCGCGAGGACGTTGCGGACTGAAACTTGCCATCTCGCACCAGCTAGCTAGAGTATGAGTGGAAAATTAAGAATGTATTCTCGATTGTTCTATTTGTGAAAAAGCTTTGTGACATTATTGGTCGAATTCTAAAAGGGAAAAATTTATATATGTATCTATACTAATATTATAAAGCTGAAGAGTTTGTTTGTTTGTTTGTTTGTTTGTTTGAACGCGCAAATCTCAGGAACTACTGGTTCGAATTGAAAAATTATTTTTTTGTTGGATAGTCCATTTATCGAGGAAGGCTATAGGCTATACTACATCACGCTACGACCAATAGGAGTGGAGCATCAATGACAAATGTTGCAAAAACGGGAAAAATTATTCCTTTTGAGAGCTTCCGTCGCGCGCGCTGCGTAAACGGTTAATGTTAAGCAAAAATCATGTATGACGGAATTGTTCCCCTTTAAAAGTTCTAACTAAAAGTCTGCAACAGCATATGTGTATCTTTTAAGGTTAACTTACTATAACCTTTTTTATGACAATCAAATTTGTTCTAACATAATGTACGATTTGTGAAGATGTTTTTTAAACGTGATATTAATCCTTATCAAATTAAATACGTTAGTTGTCTTTAAGCATTTCATGCATATTATAATTGCCTTTTACACCATACAATTTAAATTAATATCTTAACAGTTTTTATTGAAATTTATGTTTTTTGATTTTTTGACATTTACGTTAAAATTAATGAAACTATAGCGGGAGAAAATAAATTCGCTGTCTGCCTCTGTTCGTTAACTTTTTACTTCCAAACCAATAGACTTTGATACGGTTTTTAGTAATATCTTATTTTCTTATTATCTTATAATCTATTAATCTATATAATAGAAATACTTATTATAAAGCTGAAGAGTTTGTTTGTTTGATAGATAGATTGATTGATTGATTGCGTGATTAATTGATTGATTGATTGATTGCTTGCTTGCTTGATTGATTGATTGATTGTTTGTTTGTTTGTTTGTTTGTTTGTTTGTTTGTTTGTTTGTTTGTTTGTTTGTTGGTTGGTTGGTTGGTTCTTTCGTTCGTTCGTTTGTTTGTTTGTTTGTTTGGATGTGTTAATCTCTGAAACTACCAGTCGGATTTGAAAAATTATTTTTGCCTTTGATAGCCTGATTCTAGCGGAGAGTTATAGGCTATATACATGAAAACGAACTGTCTGTCTATTCGAGGAAATCGGCTTCGGCCAAAACGGCTTAACCGATTTTGATGAAACTTTACACATATAACAGGATGTAATCTTTTGACTACACCCTTTCCTTAAGTGATATACAGAACTTTTTGTATGTCTGTCTGTACGTCCATATGTCTAAACCGATTTAAATGAAACATCAATGAATATGAAAAGAAGGTCGTTAAAACTAACAAATGTTGCTTTTTGTCCGTCTGTCTGTACGTGTATCTGTCTATTTGAGCTAATCTGCAAAACGGCTAAACAGATTTTAAGGAAACTTTGCAGACGGGAAAGAAGGTTGTCAAGATAGTTGACATTAGCTTCTTTTTGTCCGTCTGTTTGTCTGTACGTCTATTCAATTCAATTTTATCTATTCGAGCTAATCTATACTAATATTATAAAGCTGAAGAGTTTGTTTGTTTGTTTGTTTGTTTGTTTGAACGCGCAAATCTCAGGAACTACTGGTTCAAATTGAAAAATTATAGTTAGGTTGGATAGTCCAATTATCGAGGAAGGCTATAGGCTATACTACATTACGCTACGACCAATAGGAGTGAAGCATCAATGAAAAATGTTGCAAAAACGGGATAAGTTATTCCTTTTGAGAGCTTCCGTCGCGCGCGCTGCGTAAACGGTTGATGTTAACCAAAAATCATGTATGACGGAATTGTTCCCCTTTAAAAGTTCTAACCAAAAGTCCGCGACAGCATATGTGTATCTTTTAAGGTTAACTTACTATAACCTTTTTTATGACAATCAAATTTGTTCTAACATTATGTACTATTTGCGAAGATGTTTTTTAAACGTAATATTAATCCTTATCAAATTAAATACGTTAGTTGTCTTAAGCATTTCATGCATATTATAATTGCCCTTTACACCACACAATTTAAATTAATATCTTAGCAGTTTTTATCGAAATATGAAAACTATAGCGGGAGAAAATAAATTCGCTGTCTGCCTCTGTTCGTTAACTTTTTACTTCCAAACCACGCAATAGACTTTGATACGGTTTTCAGTATTATCTTATTTTCTTATTATCTTATAATCTATTAATCTATATAACAGAAATACTTATTATATAGCTGAAGAGTTTGTTTGTTTGTTTGTTTGAATGCGCTAATCTCCGAAACTACCAGTCGGATTTGAAATTTTTTTTTTGTCTTTGATAGCCTGAATCTAGCGGAGGGTTATAGGCTATATATATGAAAACGAACTGTCTGTCTATTCGAGCAAATAGGTTTCGGCCAAAACAGCTTAACCGATTTTGATGAAACTTTACACATATGAAAAGGATGTAGTCAAAAGTGACATACAGAACTTTTTGTATGTCTGTTTGTACGTCCATCTGTCTAAACCAATTTTAATGAAACCTGTCTGTCTGTACGTGTAATGTCGTCAAAACTAACAAATGTTACTTTTTGTCCGTCTGTCTGTCTGTACGTGTATCTGTCTATTTGAGCTAATCTCCAAAACGGCTAAACAGATTTTAAAGAAACTTTGCAGACGGGAAAGAAGGTTGTCAAGAGATTTGACATTAGCTACTTTTTGTCCGTCTGTTTGTCTGTACGTCTATGTGTCTATTCAATTCAATTTTATCTATTCGAGCTAATTTGAAAACTGAACAGATTTTAATGAAACTTTACAGACGTGAAAGAAGGTTGTCAAGAGTGTCATAAGCTACTTTTTGTGTTTGTCTGTCTGTCTATCTGTCTGTCGTTTGTCCTCACTGATCTAGCAACGTACAGCCGAAAGTACTAAGTCTAGGAAGCTTAAATTTGGAACATAAGTTTATTTTATAACGTGAGCATTAAGTTAAGAAAGGCTTTTTTAGAAATTTCAAACTTAAGGATGGGAATGGCGGGACTTAAATAATGACGTGTTTCAGGGTTTTTAGATTTCCACATTTTAAGAGTGGGAAACGGGAGATGAAAAATTGTATCGGTTTTTTTAAAGGGTGGAAGGGGAATGAAGATTGAAAGTTTGAATGGGTGTAACCAAAATTGGTTCCAGCAAAAAGTACGTATAAACCATCTCGAACGTTAATAGTACCTATAACAGGAATTCGTAGTCTACGCAAGCGAAGCTGCGGGCGGTCGCTAGTTTCTAATACGGCTGAACAGATTTTAATGAAACTTTACAGACGTGAAAGAAGGTTGTCAAGAGTGTCATAAGCTACTTTTTGTGTTTGTCTGTCTGTCTATCTGTCTGTCGTTTGTCCTCACTGATCTAGCAACGTACAGCCGAAAGTACTAAGTCTAGGAAGCTTAAATTTGGAACATAAGTTTATTTTATAACGTGAGCATTAAGTTAAGAAAGGCTTTTTTAGAAATTTCAAACTTAAGGATGGGAATGGCGGGACTTAAATAATGACGTGTTTCAGGGTTTTTAGATTTCCACATTTTAAGAGTGGGAAACGGGAGATGAAAAATTGTATCGGTTTTTTAAAGGGTGGAAGGGGAATGAAGATTGAAAGTTTGAATGGGTGTGACCAAAATTGGTTCCAGCAAAAAGTACGTATAAACCATCTCGAACGTTAATAGTACCTATAACAGGAATTTGTAGTCTACGCAAGCGAAGCTGCGGGCGGTCGCTAGTTGATAAATATGTGTCCGCATAATATCTGATTTTCGCAATTATTTTTATTTTACTTCATTGTACCACTATCATGAATAAATATCGGATGTTAAATTTCGTCATGTTTGCAGAAAATAGGAAAACTGTACAAATTACAATGATCGGACTTCTGCGGAAAAAAATGTCTTTTGGCGATCATTCTAAGTATTGCTCAAATTTAAATTACCAAAAATGGTTTTAAGTTAAATATTAATTCTGTCTTTGAATGCATGATTTGCATGGAAATCCTAAATCCCCGCTTGCCGGTCTTCATACCTGCAATATTGAGTTTTCGATAGTCTTTTATAACTATATTAAAACCAAACGCTGCTGTCAAATTTATTTACTCTATGGTGATTTGTCACCGACTTTAGAAAAAATTTCAGAATCGCTCACACTTGCTGCGTTTACTGAGACACGACATACTGCATCTCCGTTATTTCAGGTTAGATGAATTCAAAATTTTCAGTTGGATTTCTGGATACACGATCTCAGAGAAGTTCATGTGGGGAGTGCTCGTGTCTTTGAAAGATAATTAAAGAATAATGAAGTACCGTAAGATGACGACGTAGTTTGGAAGCGGATGTAATGATTAGAGAGCAAACAGTTGCTTGAAATATTTTGGCCAAATGAAAAGAATGAATAAAATTACAGTTATATAAGAAATCGGCAAAACTGATGGCATATAAAATAAAGGCCAAATTTCAAGCCTCCGAAACCAGAGTTCCCATGAAACGATTGATAAGTATGGATGAAGCGAAATACTATAAGAACTATAGATATATATTACTATACATATACATATTGGTTGTCATCATACTTAGATATGGGCCGATTGTCATTGAAACAAGAACAAAAAAGTCTATCAAATTACTACATATCTTGTGACGATTCGTTACAAGAATTAGTGAACCATGTGTAACTACTGTGACACAGCATCCATGTGATGACGCAAATATATCCATGGTAAGGACCGCATCACGTGGGGATCATGAACTCTACCTACCTTTATGGTGAACAAGCTTGAGCTTATTTATTTATACTTACGGAAGGTTGGGATCGCGAGAACTCGTACCCATCAGGGTTCACCAAAGGCAGGATATACCAGTCCACACCATTCAGTTCATCTGCTTTATCCGCACTTTGGACTAGTCGACCGATGGTGTATATAGCCATAGCCGGTGCTACCCACTCTCGTGCGTGTATACCTGTTTAAAAGTTAATATAACATTCATATCTGAAAATACATGCACTGGCAGGTTTGTCGTTAAACTTTGGGAAGACAATTTTTAGCCTTGACTGGAACCTCGTATATTTATAGTTAAGTAGAATTGATGGCACGAGTCGTGAGCGTTGACTTGCACACGCGCAGTGGTTTATTTAGGGTCTGTTTGGTGGTAGGAAGCGAGGTGCGTCGGGCGGAGGAATCTTTCCGATCGCTCTGTTAGTTTCTCGTCTCATTTCCTGCCGATAACCACATCAAATCAAAATATCTTTATTTTGTAGTTATGTAACATAATCTTGAAATACGTCATAAGAGTGAATTTTATTATTTTATGGAAGAACGTCACCACAAAGGCGCATTCAAAAATGCTGCTTCCTCTCAGAAGAATACGCAAAAAACTGAGGGACGCTCTTTTTAACAAAAATATAATAAATTTTTTAACAATAAGTGCTTAAAGAATAATATTATTGAAACAAACTGATAGGCGAGCGGCTTACACCCATGGATTTTTCTCATCTAAGTAGTCTGATACTTTATGATAAGCTTTTGCATAAAGTTTTCGTTTTATTATAGTTTTAAACTTGTTAAGGGGTAGATCTTGAATGTCAGCTGGGATTTTATTGTAAAAGCGTATACATTGCCCTTTAAAAGATTTTGTGATTTTATTGAGGCGGCTGACATGATTAGCAAGTTTATTTTTGTTTCTTGTATTAACATTATGCCGATCACAATTTTTTTTTTAAACAATACAATATTTTTTTTACGTACATTATGTTTTCGAATATATATTGAGACGGCAATGTCATTATATTAATTTCCTTAAACTTTTCTCTAAGTGATACTTTAGGTCGTAGTTTGAAAATTGCTCGAACAGCTCGCTTTTGCAACACGAAGATTCTATTAACATTGGCAGCGTGTCCCCAAAGCAGACGTAATAACAGCAGGCGTATCCGAAATAACAGACTTTAAGACACACTACTGCGTCTGGGAAAGTCAGCACTCACCACTTGTGCCGCTTTCTATTGATAAATAATAGTTTACGTTTTTATACATGTAAAATATCAAATAACATGTGAAAGCACATGAATAATTTTCCTTATTTAACCTTATTGAATTTTTTTCAACCCTTTATTCTCACTATTGAAAAAAAAAACATGATCAGGAATCGAAGCAGAGTAATCATGTAAGGTAGATTTTGTTCACAATGTTTACCATCGCGCCTGAATGGTGACGCGAGTGCTAACAGAATTATTGGACAATCTTAATTGCTTTGAGTTAAAATTACCATTTCAACAACTAAGTTATAACTTTGAACCCCGCCTCAACTGTTTCTCTCCATTCAAACACGACTACACCAGTTTCTATTTAAATAAAGCAAATGAGACAATATTTTTTGACGTAAGTGATTTAAACCTATATAGCTAAGGCTAATTTAAAAAAAGGGAAGTAGACTTCAATAATCTAGTGTAGGCGATGGATATACCCTGGCATCTACATTATGTTTGTCTATTCTAATGTTTCTTTAATAACGAACTCTGAAAATTAGAATAGACCATCGCAATATGAGGATGTCCGTCAACAAGATTTTTTTTTATAGGCCCCTTTGTCACCATTAATTAATCTATTTTGTATAGCTGTGCGTTTTAATTGCAACTGAAAAGCGTAATTATGATTACCTGCGTCTATGAATATTACGGGGTGGCCGCCGTAAGGGTCTTTTGAAATTTTGACAAGAGTCAGTCTTCTTCCTTGGAAACTGGTACCCACCTGTTCCAGGGTGACCAATCCAGGATGCCTTTTAGCTAGTCCCTGGATATAATCTTGAATCTGCATAGAAATAAATTTTTTATGATTTACATTTATACACAAAAGATTGTCCCGTCAGTTGTTTTATTTTCTTGATCAGGGAGCTTTTTCGAAAAATTGAACACTGTTTTCAAGGTGACGTTTAAAAGATTGCACATTACATTATGTATGTGTTTTATTCTATTTTAAGTTACGGGAATAAATATGAATTATTAAGAAATTTCATTGAAAAAAAATCAATTTAATTTCCTTTATTTAAGTTGTGAATAATTGTTGACATTACGTACTAGATAACGCTCTTAATACGTGGTATTAACAGTTCGTGTAAAGTAGGCTTACTATTTATGACAGTATGTGAATACATGGTAAGTCTTCTCAATCTTATATTATACTCGTCGCCACGATTAGGTAGGTCAACTTACTTTTCAATACATTTGCTATTAATACGGCCTTTTTGGCATCGATACTTGAACCGTAAACTTGTATTTTAAGTACTAGGCCTTTTTAGTTTACACCAATCACAAACGAGCATTCTGTTTGTAATGCATGCGTAAACCGCGAAAAGCAAACCGCTCGCGCCCTTAGCTCTCATTATCATTACTTTTGAAATATTTACTTAATTTTAATCGTAAATGTATTAAAAAACGTCGTATGATGCTCGTACTCAGTAAGCTAGCTATTATAGTCATCGGTGTATTATATGAACTCAGCTTCTTTTCGTGCTCATAAACACCTCGACTATAATATGCAGCTTACAGTACTTGCATCATAAAGTACTAATGTACAATTTGACGACCGCTTAGCCTAGTGGGTAGCGACCCTGCCTACGAAGCTAGAGGTCCCGGGTTCGAATCCCAGGTCGGGTCAGTATTAATGTGATGAATATTGATACTGGTACCGGGTCTTGGTTGTTATATATATATTAAAAAAAAAAATATTTATATATGTATATATTATAAAGTATATTTAAGTATGTATATCAGTTGTCTAGTAACCCATAACACAAGCATAATAGTTGCTTACTTTGGGACTAGATGGCGCTGTGTGGGAAGTCCCATGTATTATTATTGTTATTATTATTATTACAACCCCTTAGTACTGTAAAATTCTAAAATATATACCTATATCGCTTACATATCACTTATTATACCCATAAATGTTATTTTTGTATCGCTTAGAGCGCCTTGCGGTTTATAGTGGTAGCGCCCATGATGTTTTAAATAATTTTTCGTGGAGTTTGTCGTTTAACATGTCAAACCTTATTTGACTATTTTAATATGAAAGTAATAAAAGATGTTTCTAGGAAACATGATAATGATTCTGATATAGATTTTGTGGATTAACTTATTATGGTATTTACTGAACAAATTTATTTAATATTATATCATAATTAGCAAAATGAAGTTGAACAACCCTAAAAATGCAACTTGTTTGTAACATTTACTTCGCCTATCAGTAGCGGCTACTACAGTATGTGTTGGACTGTGTCTGACGTAATAAATAATACGGACCACCCCTTATTTTATCTTACCGCGGCATGAGAGTTATAACCAAAGGAATTGAAGCCACGAAACACTCGTCGTCTTGGTGTCCGCTCCAGATATCTAAAAATAAAAACAGATTGAACTCATAATCTGCACCAATAATGATTGCTGCAAATGCAATTTAGGATTGACTTCATTACAAATGATTGTAAATAATTTACATGTCCTGAAATAACTTCGTTACACTTTATTATTAGTTGTTTTTTTTTACATTTAAATACAAGTAATTTTAGAAAATTCGTGTCTAGATTAAAATTGTAATGGGTGATTAGCTATTGAAAGCAATTGAATTATTTACAAAAAAATGCCAACGCCAATGCCATCAAGGAATTACACACTTGTAAAAAATAATTTTGTAACGCAGAATTGGTTTTTTTCACCATTTCACGATACTTACAATAATAGTGAAAATTCGGATTTTACACCAAAGCAGCACTAAGCGCGCCTGCCGAGATATATTTCTATATGTGTTTATCATATGTGTTCACAAGCAAATTTTCATTTCAAACCTACTTTTTATTGGTCTGAATTGAAGCTATAAATAATTGCAAATTTCAAATCGGTCGAGTCTATCACTCATACATATTTGTTTGTATGTTATTCGTAAATATTAGATTGAAATGTATACAAGTTGTTGGATTCAGGTGCCTTTAAACAGTCAATAATTTATTAGTATATTTTTAATTAGAATACAACAATCCATTACAATTTATTAGTAATCGAGTACTCAATTAAATAACTTACATTCCGTACTTTTCCGCTTTAACTTCATAGTCAAGTTGTTTTGAATTTGCAAAACCCACCAAGTACTGACGTTTCGTAGGTGGGATAAGAATATCAAGGCTGTCATTCACTCCATAACTCCTCTTCAATATTTCGAACTGTTCGTCTGTATCCGTAAAATTGCGTATAACGTCCAACTCGATTTCATCTCGAGGTATCAGCAAAATGAGTGAGTGGCTGCACGGAAATAATAAAATACATTTAACTGGGTTGTCATAGACGCTGGATCTCAAATTAATAATTATTAGTGTATGCGCATGCGTCACCATCATAATTAGACACATAGTAAATTCTTATCTGATTAGATGTGAAACAATAATACAGAAAAAAATAACACTATTACATTCAACCTAAACGCATTGAGACCTGATCATTCGGTGTCAGTCATAATGAGAGGTTATCGAAAATCTAAGTTCAATTATGGTGACAACGTATATCTTCCAATCCATCAGCCCATTATGCTCCACTGCAGAGGGTTAGACCTCCACTCGGGGGTGAAGGGGCTCGGAGCTTAATCCACCACGCTGCTCCAGTGCAGGTTGATGGATTTTAACCGTGGCCGCCTCCGTAAAATGCTCTCCGAAGCACGGAGTCAGTGATAGTTTTGAACTTAACTCAGAAAAAACTCATTGGAACACGCCCGGATTCGAACCATGGCCCTATGGGGCTTTATAAATTAGCTATTCTGTTCGGCAAATGGAATCAGAACAACTAGAAAAAATCTTCAAACGTTTTAATATGTCCAAATAGCTAATCTAATTTCATATATTCACTTACTTGTCATATTTGTTATCCTTGTGACATCGGACGTAAGACAAACACGATACGCCTGTAACAGTATTTTCAATATATATAACTTTATCAATTCGTTGAGAACCTACCTAGGCCCCAAACTAAGCATTAGCTTGTGTTTTGGGTGCCAAGCGAAGACACCACATACATATAATAACCAAGACTGGGTATCAGTATCAATATTCATCATATAAATACTGACCCGACCTGGGATTCGAACCCGGGACCCCCAGTTTCGTAGGCTGGGTCGCTACCCACTGGGCTAAGCGGTCGTCGACTTAGTTAAATATATGTAGTTAAACTTAAAAACCAATATAAAAACGCTTGTGTAATAAAATTTTTAATAACAAACTATGAGCGCAGCTCCATAGTTTGCAAGTAAACAAAACAAAAGGAACTCATACCTAAGCAATCTTTAAGAACATTTTGATGGAAAAAACTCAAAATTTAAAACATATCAATATATATTTTAAATTTTGAGTTTTTTCCATCAAAATGTTCTTAAAGTCTGTGTTTGCAATTTTAATTTACTCTCCTGATAGTTTCATGATAATCTTAATTGAGATTTAATTGTAATTGTTACTATAAAGTACAAAATTATCTTTACATTTTTGATCAATAGATGTTTAATGCGATGAAAATAATAAAATAGTTTAGAAAATTGTACTGTTAAATACCTACCTATAAAGAATAATGTTTCATCGGTTAGAAACAGTTGTAAATTCTTGTTCTGAAATCTCATACGAGGACTGTTTGAAAACTTCTCAGCATAATTTATAATTGAGGGTTTTGTGTAAATAAATTTATATCTTGGTATTTAATTTTAGTTGTAAGTCAAGTAACATTGCGATTGGTCGCATAATTGTTTTTCTTCGATTTTTTGTTTTAACGAATCCGCTTCTAGGTAAAAATGGCGCCAAATCCAATTAAGGTGTCCAACACATAGATAACACATTGGAGGAATATGTGTCTTCATAATCCACGGTTTGCAAGCTTTATTTACACATGGCAAAGAGAGCGCTGAAGATGATCCGAAGGGCGGTAGGCCGTCGACGTCCATATTATAAGAATTCCCACTGAGTGGATTTACCATATTTTAACTGGCGAATTAGGATTGAAAAAAGTTTCAGCAAGATGGGTGCCGCGTTTGATAACCGTAGAGCAAAAATTCAAACTGCTCGAAATTTCTATTGAGAATCTGGTGTTATTTCGAAGAAACACTAGCATTTTTTTGAGAATATTCATAACCATTGAAAAAACCTGAGTTCACCACTATATCCCTCAAAGAATAGAACAATTCAAACAACGGAAATATCCGCGTGGTGGTGGATCCGCCACCACCGAAGGAAGCCAAATCACGTGCGTCGGCCGGCAAAGTGATGGCGTCAGGATTTTGGGATTTATCAGGACAAACTTTATCAGGTCAGTTCTAAACTATTTTTTTATATAAATTAGCTAAAAGAAATTGCAAAAGAAGACCGGGATTGGCCAAAAAGAGTATTTTTTTCATCAAGATAATGCACCGTTGTACAAGTTAGTTGTTGCCATGGCTAAACTCTACGTACTTTAATTTGAAGTACGGAACCACCCACCTTATTCTCCTGATTCAACACCATCAAATTAATAACTGCTCTCTAATTGATTGACTGTCCGGTTGGCCGAGTGGTTAGAGACCCTAACTGCGCAGCCGAGGGTCGCGAGTTCGATTCCCGCCCGGGACAAATATTTGTGTGCATGAACATGTCTATTTGTTCCGGGTCTGGATGTAAAAGTGTTTATACATGTATGTATTATAAAAAAAAGGATATTTAAGTATGTATATCAGTTGTCTAGTACCCCATAATACAAGCATAATACTTGCTTCCCTTGGGACTAGATGGCATTGTGTGGTATGTTCCGAATTTTATATATTATTATTATATTAATTTAGAAAAAGTACTTTTCAGGACGAAAGTTGTCAACCAACGAAAAGGTGATGGCTGAGACAAAGCGATTTTTTGAGGTGTTGGAGAAATCAGCTTATAAGGAAGAGATTGCGCTAGAGTGTAGATGGAAGAAGTACATTGGAAAAAGGAGATAATGTAGAAAAATAACAGATTTGTCAAGTTTTTATTGTTTTATTGGTGAGGCCAAGATATTTTCGAACAGCTCCAAAACTCTTTTAACTCCGATGTGTTGATATGTTTTTTTTTTTTTTTGTAAGACATTGCAGCAAATACTGCTATAATATAGGCATTTCTGCTGTTACTCTAGTATTCGCAAAATAATAATTGTTCCTTCGTACATAAAACGATTTTGATGCAGTGCAGTAATACGACTACGTCTTGAGTTATAAACGATTCAATTCTTGATTTGCTCTTTAATTTATGATGATACACGCGAACACACAGCGAATACAAGCGAATGGTTTGCCTCACACGAAAGTATCTTATTAATATATAGTTTAATCTAAGACATACTGTGAATAATCTCTTTACCCTAAAAAAACCGGCCAATTTATCGCTACCCACCGCCAAATGGCACGTAAACGCATATATCCACTTAAAAATTATAAAATAAATATGTGATATAACTATGAATTAATGATTTTCCAATTTTTTCCTTTACTTGTGCTGTGATATCTGGTTTCTTGGGTATTTTCATAATTCTAGCTCGACGGAAACTGCTCTATAGGTTTACTTACATTTACTTGCAAGTGTCAAAATATTCGACATGAGTGACATCTCAAGAGACTGCAGACCTAAATATGCTTTCCTGAGAAAAAGGATTTTAGACAGATGGACGGAGAGACCGACTGACAGACCGACTGACAGACAAACAGACGGACAACGAAGCTCCTTTTTTATTTTTTTAAAAATCCTAGAAAATAGTAACAAATACGTCCAAACACACAACCTCTTACCTTAAACGCATAAGCCGTCTCCGTCGTGAATAAAAAATAGATGAGTACAATTTTGGTGGTGAGGACACTGGACAGTAAGTACAATATCAGTAGATGGGTCTCGAAGCGTGGGCCATGAAGTAGAAGTTGGACGATCATATTTAATTTAAAGAATTCATACAAAATTCGTGATTTTATATAGATTAGATAAAGTACTACGAAAATTGTTGGAACTAATAAATGGAAAAAATTCAAAAGCGTAATGAATTTCCCTGAATCGTGTAATTTTTTGAATACGTACAAATTTAATGGCATATAAGAGTTTGTTTGTCCAGGACAACTTTTTAATTTACGTCCTTTTTAGTTCGAAGGCTTCACATAATTGAACGACGGCGTCTACACGAATGAGGAGAATCGTCTAAGGCTTCTTCTGCCCAGGCCAATTCCCAGCAATCATGTCATCAGCTCGCTCTTTGATCGTCGGTACCGATTATATTAAATTAATAATTTTATCGGAATGTTTTGAAGGCAAATTAGCTGCCATCGGCTTTGGGAACAAAATTAATACAAAATTAAAAAAAAAGAGGGTGCTTTGATGTTGTTATTCAGTCGAATTCCAATTGATGTCGCTCAGATCGTGACTGCTGTCGGCGCCGTTTACAATGTATATTTAGTACTGGAAATGAAAGAACATTAATTTTGCTGCATTTGTAATGTATCCCATCGCGTCTCGAAGAGAAGATCAATCAACGTAATTACATTTATTTGGTTTGGATATGTATTTCTAACGTAGTTATGAAAAAGATACGATTTTTGAAATAAATTTTTAATGCGTCTCAATTTGCTAATACCTAAAATATTCGTAAAATGTGTAACAGTCATAAAATTACGAATTGACTAGAAGCCCGCTTCTGCGTTTATCGCCTAACCACTGATACTCTAGCTAGCTCGTGTAAGGTGGCGTGTTTTAGTCCGAGTTTTAGTGCGCAAGGTTCCCGCGCGCCGGAACTTCACCCCCGTGAAATTTCCACGCGTCGGTCTTCAACCCCGTAAAATTGCGTAATTTCACTTCGATATTGTGTAGTGACATTTATGCATTTACGACTATTAAAACTCAACGCTGCTGGCAAATTGATTTACTCTATGGTAACAGCACACGTACATGAATTAAATCTAAAATCAAATACTGTCGGTTAAAATTTAAAACGCTTAATGAATATATAAGTCAGTCTATCAAACTGATTCATTAATTAATGACTCGATCGACGACATAACAAATGTTACCTATTATGACAGTGCTACCTAAATTAGAATAAATATAACTGAAAGAGTCTGTTCAGGTCCATAACGAGTTTACAAGTTGTTCTAAACGATGGCCAGCTGATATTTCTTTGTCAATTATTTTTTTCTGGGCATTTAATATAAATACATCCCTTATTATTTGTAATTTACGCCGCTTATTTTCAGAAAGTCTTTTATTTGCATTAGCTATCAATGTGTTCGATAATTATGACAACGACCTATGTTTCAACTGTCAGTGCACTTGTATGGCCAGTATAATACGACAGGAGTGAGTCCAACAGGATTTACAAATCCTAATAACTCAACCCATGTTGTGCAGTGAAACCACGATGATTTGAAAATCCTGCTGGTTCCACTGGTGGAACTAAGCGGTGGGACCAACAGTCCGTAACCCGGAAAAATACATGTTTCCTATGGGAACTAAAATTATTCATGCTAATATTACTAAATGGATTTAAATGAAATTTGGTATAGATAGTAAGTATAGAGATTTCTTAAGTAGGTAAGTTCCAGAATGTTCTAGAAACTGTTACAGTGTCCTAGAGCATCGCGTTCCTTTAGCTGTCCCGATACAACTGTGTAGTCAACGCGGACGAAGTCGTGGGCGGAAAGCTAGTATTTTCTCGTTCTGACATTTATTTCGAAACGCTTCAAGAGTAGGACCCTTTCCGTTCCTGGGCGGTAATCTAAGATGTTAGTAAAAAATCATGTAATATCGTTATTTTCGAATTTTAGCTTTTATTTAATATACCTAAAAAAAATAAGTTCGTTCTTCTTTTCATTAGAGAAAGCTTTTTAAAATTTGTGCCCAATTTGTTCTTTAAAATTAATTGCGATATTGAATATTTTTCTTAAACGAAAACAATGAGTCGAATTACTTATCTCGTGTTTGAAAACATTTCATTTTAAAAATAAGAATTTAACTATCCTTTCTTCAACCTTTTATAGGCAAAGGATAAAAGAAGTACTTCCAATAATTAGCTCGTGTAATTAGCTAAAGAGAAAAATAAACAATGAACAAAAAAACATTATTCGTTTTGGAAATAATATCTTATCTAGGTTATATACTGTCAACATCCGTTACCTACGCATAATCGAGGACAAGTCGACCCCGATGTATATGTACCGATATACTATATATTATTCGAGAAACTTCCCGGACTTCTGCTTTTATTTACCATTAACAAGCCAATGAGCGTATCCTGTCATTTTTGCATTGAATAGAAATATGTTATATTTATTAAGAAAAACTAATCAGTGAAAGAATTTTATTGATATCTACAAAAATGCCGAAGATACAAATTTTTAAAACAATTCGTACTACGGCGTCACTCGGTTACATTACTATGGGCTAAGGTGGATAATTTGTACGTAGCGGCACCGAGTGACGTCACGAGTGGGTCGTAAAACCACAATTTTTGATTTGTTATATCTCCGGTAATAATGGAAATTCTCGAAATTCAAAAAGTATAGTCACCTGTTCGTTATACTCTAGCGTGTGAAATAGCGTTTGATACATAATTTTGTTGAAGAGGACGCACTGATTACGCAACACGAAACGAAAAAAAAAACGATTAAGTGTAACGTGTACTTAGGGTCCAAATCTGTCGAATCTGTAATTTTCTGTACTTTTGGCAGAATTATTTATATCCTGAATTGTTTTAAAAAGGAATAGTAATTTTACACATTTATTTTAAAGAAGAGGTATAAATTTAGTATGTTATATTAATAACATAGGTTTTTTATTGACAATGCTTGCTATATCTATATAAAACATATACACTTTTCAGTGTTATTGTTATGGCAAAACTAATTTTCCGCCAAATCAAACACAGACATTGGGTAAATGTTAAAATTGAAGTTTTTAAACATTGTAATTGTTCGTGAATTCAACGAGAGTATTAAAAAAAATTAAGTTAACATTTAATTTTACGGAGAATTCAGTTTATAAAAAAACAAACAACTATAAAAAAAAAACTAGAAACTGACAATTGCTGAGTATATTTTCCTATGATTTACTGTGAGAATCATTACCTAACGTTGCAGGACTTGCGTGAGGAGATATAGCGCTATCTTAGAAAACAATTGCGTAATAATAGAACTATATGTAAATACGTGAAGGAAAAGCTTTAAGCCCCCTTTTCAAGCATTACTACGCGTACGTAGGAGTGTGACATTTGTCATAGTTACAGTTTATGTGGAGTAGCAGTGCGGAAAGCTAAAATTTATATACAGGTTGAGTTTTTGAAATGGGACTGTATGGCCGAATCCTAAACTATGAGAAATAGCGAAAAGTGTTCAAAGGATTTATGAGCTCGATTTTTGAGGAAACCAATCTGCATATGTACATTTTTGATAAATCTGTTACTTTAACAGGCAATCAAAGTCCTTAATTTGATTATTTATATATTAATACGTAAAGAGAAAACTTTGTACCCCTTTTAAAGCGTATTAAGAGCACGAAGGAGTGTGAGATTTGGCATAAGTAAAGTTTATATGAAAAAGGAGTGCCAAAAGCTAAAATCTATATATACCTAATATGCGTTACAAATACTGTCAATCATACAAGTTCGATAGTCTGTCTTTTGACGCAGTTTGAATTGAGTTACCCTCGTCTAAGACGACCGCTTAGCCTAGTGGGCAGCAAACCTACCTGCGAAGCTGGAGGTCCCGGGTTCGAATCCCAGGTCAGGACAGTATTAGTATGATGAATATTAATACTGGCACCGGGTCTTGTTTGTTATATGTATGTGGTGTCTTCACTTGGTACCCAAAATACAAGCTAATGCTTAGTTTGGGACCTAGACGTTGTTGTGATTGTGTGTGTTATTATTATTATTTATTATTATAACCTGTTAACGTGAACTGTTTATTTGCAGAGTGCAGTTTTATATAATAAAAGTATTTCGGTTAAATAGAGTTTGATTTATCTGACAACAAAGAATATAACAAATACAAATCTTATCAAACAACTACGTTACCTAGCAACCCAAGATAAAAATAATATACTGACATATAGGTACAAAATAGGTTAGACGTCTTTTACAGAGTTGGTATACTTTAACACCTAGTAGTTTCAAAAAAGTGTATACGGTTGAATTTCAACCGCTGGGCGACCACTAGTTCGTTATAATTATGCATTAATTTCATCGGCTATAACTCGTGAAGTAGTTTCCTTAGACGGTCATACAAATTTTCGTACTGTATACTAGTATTATAGATTGTAAAAAAATTTCTGAACTAGAGTTCATTGTGAGCAAAAGAATATACACCGCAGACCAGATAGGTACACGCAGTTGCGTGTACCTATCTGGTCTGCGTATCTGGTACCGTGAATATCTCAAAATTTGAAGTTTCAAATTTTGAGATATTCACGGTGACGTGAAATTTTATGTGACCCAAATGAAAAAGTTGTACTGCAACATAAAACAATTAATAATAATATTTCAGGTGTAATTTAATGAAATTTTTATTTGAAGCAGTGGTCTAATAAAAAATGGTTTAAAACTATTTTAGTCGAACACTGCGTATATATTTTTTTCATTCTCAGTTTTCATATAGAGATGCACATCGAAAAATCTTATTTCAAAAATTTAATACTCGTATAGAATAGGTGTAACTGTGTAAATTTCAGTTAATTAAGAATAATAGTTTGCTAGAGGCTTGGGGTGGGTCGACACACGGGCAGATGGATGGACATGGGGAAACTATAGTATCCTTGTCGAACGATGAAACAAATTTCTTCTTGATACCTGATTCTTTTTATGAGAACCTTGACTTGAAAGTTTCTTGACAACAACAGAGTAAAAAATATAGATATGCAATTCAAGCTTATATTATGAATATTTTCTGGCGAGGGCATAACCTTATGATTCAGAACTGACCAGGTTTTTGACTTCAACTAAATTGTATTCAACGTCTGCGGGTTTATTACAACAAACAGTAAGCTCTTATGTCGCGTAGGCGAGACAAATCTGCATATATTTTAGTTTTTTCAATTCGTTTCAGTTCTTTTTGGCCGCACGACTGAACAAAGAAATTAACTACACACGGAGCATCATAAATAAACTCTTAAGCAGTTCATAATGAACGGTAATGAAATAAATAAAAAATTGCTCAGAAAATAATGAAAGGATTATTGCCTGTTCACTTTACGAATCCAACGTATTCATTTAATTTAAAAAAAAAATAGAATTTGTGGACAATTTGGGAAAAATAAAATTTTTAAAAAAATAAAGTTTTTGAATTAGTTTAACTTTACTGTAGTATTTAAGTTACGTTACAATTTGTTTCATATCAAAAAAAGTCCCTTTTTCTCGAAATCTAAAATATTTTTAAATTTGTACAGAAATTTGGTTGAAAATATATAATAAATAATAATATATATTTATTGTACAATAGCTGGAACAGTATGATTTAGCTGAAAATAGTTTATTTTGCGGACACAATTCAAGTATAACAAAATTGAGAAAGTTTATTAATAGTAGTTGATGCAATAAACACAGTCACTTTTTAAAGAATTTTAATATTATATTTCAAAACTAAAATTCTCAAATTACCATTCAATTATAAAACAAAAATTATAACGAATTTTTTTCTTTATCTTCAATTATTGTTTAAAAAAAAAGAATCGTAAATTTTTTAATATGGAAGTTAAAATGTCATATTATAATACTAAAATCAATAAAATAAAACTTACTCAAAATCAATAATATCCAATGTAACATTTTTATAGCGATTAAAAATCACGCAATATAAACGAAGTTTTCGCGGTCAAGTATAATATCGCACGAGTGATATTATGCCAACGCCCGCTCGAAGCCACGACGTCGTTGCACTGCGTGGCTGCGTGCGCGCACGTCTGAGGCCTATTTCTCGCTACAAGCTACATTCAAGATACAGTTTCTTCTGTCAAAATGAGGCGCCTTGAAAACTTTATTGACGTATGCTATAAAAAGTAGATGATTACGCAATATTAAAAAAAAATACCTATTTTAAAAGTTACATGCATACTCTAGAAATCATAGATATTGTGAAAAAAGATCTTGCCTTTAGAAACTTGAAAATTTTATATTGTGTACTAAAATTTAATATTTTATTACATTAAATTAAGGTCATATTTATTCATGTCTAATGAATGGTATTTGAAAAATTACAAAAAATTCTAATAAAAAGAACATTAAAGTTTTATTAACAAATAACGAAATACTTAATAATAAAAATACTTTCTAAATATCGAAAACCGTGTCCCATACGCGTGGGATGGTTTAGGGACGAGTTGCTAACGGTGTTATTTCGAATAAGGATATCTTTTGTCATGTTTGTATACCGTAAAATCTACCTTGAGCGGTAAGTTTAACCGCTATCTGCTCTAAATTTTTCAAGTTATATTATGTTTGGAACAATTTTAATTAATTGTTATTTTTTTAATTAATATCACAATTACACATCTTGAATTGGAATTTTAAAGACGAACAATTTAATTTGATTTATTAATGCGACATCAAACAACCTTCTTGCAAATCGCCACGACTCGTTAATAATAATAATAATAATAATAATAACGTATACGTGACAATAACGTCTAGGTCCCAAACTAAGCATTAGCTTGTGTTTTGGGTACCAAGCGAAGACACCACATACATATAACAACCATGACCCGGTACCAGTATCGATATTCATCATATAAATACTGACCCGACCTGGGATTCGAACCCGGGACCTCCAGCTTTGCAGGCAGGGTCGCTACCCACTAGGCTAAACGGTCGTCAGCGTGTTAGATTTGACCAATCGGAACCTGTTTACGAGTTCGTTTGAACATTATATAATAATAATTTAATGCAATTACTATATATCTAATTAAAAAAACAACGTTATCAAATTCAGTGCTGCTATCGAACCGACGGCTCATTTAAGAATAATCTCCATACATCTGCTTCTTACGCCGGCGACGAAGTTCTTTAAAGCTTGCTCAGAGTCACGGCGACAACCTTGTTCAGGCTCGCTCGGGAATCGTTGACCGGCCAGCGCCACCCAAAGACACGTACGCCATGAAATTTTCAAGATTGTCGCTATACACAGGTTTTAATGCATAAAATATGAGAACGATGATTTGTTAGCTGACGTAACATGTATTATAAAAAAGAAATATAAACATTGTAAGCAAGGCTGGCTGAACCCGAATTTAATTGGGTTAACATAATATTATTCATAGCTATAACAGATTAAATCGTATATCTAACACTTTCAATTAACACAACAACACGATTAAGCAAACAAACAAATAAAAACAATTAAGGTAATCGCTTAACGAATTTGCCTACATAATAAAGTGGAACACGGAATAAAAGTACTTGACAATAGGTTAAAATCCCTATCATCTCTATATATAAATAAGCATAGATAAAACAGTTCAGTAGGTACCTTTTTCTCTTAGGTTTGTCAACCGCTTTTTTATATATTTATCTTCATAGAGATAATATAATAAAGCAGGCAAAGCAGTCCGAAATGCGTGTCTCAACAGAAAGGGATAGAGAATAAGACTATCTTGATGGATATCATGGAACAGTTACTTTCAATCCTTTTTTCCTCCATGCCCAACCGATGCCCTACCGTTACATACAGGGCTCTATAGAGCTTGCCTACTCTAATTACAATATCTCTATATTTATCTTGCATCAATAAAAAAACTCTTCGTCAGCCTATTTTTACCCCACTGCAGGGGCTTAGGCCTCCCCAGGTGAGAGGGGCTTGGAGCTTGAATCCACCACGCTGCTCCACTGCGGGTTGGGAACTGTAACGATTGCCATCTATCAACAGCGTCCGGAACCGACGGCTTAACGTGCTCTCCGAGGCACGGAGTCAGTGATAGTTGTATACTTAAGTCAGAAAAACTCATTGATACACGCCCGGATTCGAACCATGGCCCTATGGGACCTTATAAATTTGAGCCAGGTTCGTTGCTCTTTGGGCTATCACGACACGACAAAAAAAAAATAATTGGTAACAGTTATTTTTTACTTACCTTCGATGTAAAGCTGACGCCTTTATTTAATAAATCTCTATTCGTCATACTTCCATACTACATCTGACTAACTGCGGAGCCGAGGGTCGCGGGTTCGATTCCCGCCCGGGACAAATATTTGTGTGCATGAACATGTCTATTTGTTCCGTGTCTGGATGTAAAAGTATCTATATATGTATACATTAAAAAAAAAGAATATTTAAGTATGTAAATCAGTTGTCTGGTACCCCATAACACAAGCATAATACTTGCTTACTTTGGGACTAGATAGCGCTGTGTTGCATGTCCCAGATACCATTATTATTATTATCTTGCGTTTTTCACTATTTAGAATTTATTATATCTGTTCCCATTCATTTCGCAATGTAACATTTTAATGGAAAGAAGAAGTGATGTCAAGAACGAAACAAAAGAGTAAATGTAGCGCCGAAAGCTCAATTCTGAACTTAAGTCAATAGTCTGTCGATTGTTGCAATTTGAATTTATTTCCTCTAGCCTGATTACTATTGATTGTTTCCATAAAAGTACAAATTGACTACTGAAGTCTTCTTCTGCGTTTACCGTCTAACCACTCGTACTCTAGCTAGCTGGTGCAAGATGGCGAGTTTCAGTCCGCGAGGTCCCCGCGCACCGGTCTTCACCTCCGCTGTCATTGAAACAGTATGACATTTTCGATAATGTAAAGCTACATTTATGACTCTATTGAAACTAAATACTGCTGTGAATTTTGTTTCAGAAAAGTGAACACGATCGAATTTCGACCACTAGGAGAACAGGAAAACACTAGTATATTTAAAGATACAATGAAAATGCAAGAATTTTGTAGTAACCTACTGACCGCTTTATCATCATTTGACCTTCAACTCCAAAATCCTCCAATCCGCTGTAAAATGGTTTTTGCGAAATTAGAGGTTCAAAGAAATCTCTGTACCAACTATAGGTATAAAGAAAAATATTTGAGTAACCGTTTCCTCTTTTTGCTCCAATCAGCTCCAAAATTATACTTGTCAAACTAATGGTCCAAAGGAACCTCTGTTTCAAGTTTCAAGAAAATCCGACTCGTGAGAAATTAAACCTCTGTGCCAAGTTTTAAAAAAATCTATTGGTAAATAATAAACCCTCGTTCGTTGCATTTGCTTCAATCAGCTTTTACAATTAGCAACACTAGAGATGTAATGGTGCCAAGTTTCACAAAAGTCCGTTAAGAAACAACGACTTTAGAGCGCGAACGGGCGGACGGACGAGCAAACTACCATGCCAATATTATAAAGTACTTATAGCGGCACTAAAACTACTTTTTATTGTAACGTTATATAAGCGACTGATTGGTTCGATTCGATTCCCGCCTGGGACAAATATATATTGTATTTCAGTATAATACTTGTGTGCATGAACATGTTTATTTCGTTCCGGGTCTGGGTGTAAAATATTTATATACGTATATGTAATTAAAAAAAAAAAGAATATCACTTATGTATTATCACTTGTTTAGTAACCCATAACACAAGCATAATACTTGTCTACTTTGGGACTAGATGGCGCTTTTTTATAGTATGCAATGCTGGCTATGATTATCATTAACTTTATGAGAATAGTAAAAATTTTTTTTCTTTTATTATCATTCAGTACTTACTTACTAAAATATAGAGATATAGCGCCAAAAATTTAATATGTTAGCGTGGGAGTGCGCATGCGACTGACGGTTGTGTCGGTTGGTGGTCGCTATCAGTACTTTTGGCTTAGTAATCAAGCCCTACTGATTTATTTTGCGTAAATGATTTTATTGTAAAAACTTTAACTACTTTTATGTATGGGATTTTTAATAATACTTGAAGTCTAAGATTTAAGTGGTCAAGATCATGAGAGGGCTAAAAATTCTCCATATGCCTAAGCTGTAAGCATAAGTAAAAAAACAATGCATTCTCGATCATTTCGATGACAGCTAAAAAAAATCTTTTGTTCGTATGCAGCGACAAGGACCATTGTACAGTGCATAAAGGATGTTCGTCCGGTTCTGTAACAAAACATATAAATCAAGGCAAATCAATTAGTTCAAGAACCCGGGAAAGAGTTTAATGAACCGGCGAGATGCGCCCACGCAGCCTCGGTGCCCTAACGGATCGTATATTGTCACTATAGATCGTGATCCAACCTCTCACGCTCAAACGGTATAAAACCCATTGTATCATTGTAATAGTTAATAAACTCAACTATTCAACGTTAGCCGATAAGAATGTCCAAGTTCATAATAGCGAATGTAAACATATGCGTTTTAGTGAGAACAATTGGCCACACGATCTGCTGTCAAATCTATTACCTGTATGGACCACACGGACGTAATTTAATTAAAACCAGCAATTGCCGTAACGAACGAAATCGTTAAACGCTACTACACGAGTCGCAGAAGGTCGTTTAAAATACATAAAAATAAGTATAGTTCCATAAAACATACGAATTCCATTTAAGCAATCGCCCAATGTTGATGAAGAAAGTTGTCATCGTAACTCGTACCTAAGCATATTTTTCCTCGGATCGGCGTTAATTTAAAACCCATAACCCCCCCCCCCCTTGCCCCCCCCTTGCCGCCCCCCCCCCCCCCCCGAAATAAATTTATTATTTTGTTATCGTTGCAACAATTAGTTATTTTGATTAAAAAATATACGGTATATAGTCATTATACAAGGTAAATATTTGGCCAAACAACACGAACAATTTCGCTAGAACAAACGGTTGTTACGTAATGAATATTTCATGAGCACCGAATAATGTATAAATGGTGAAATAGAAAGATTTGAGATATTGATATTTCAAATGTTTTTTGTCTCGACTAAGAAAATAAAACAGCAAGCAATCTGAATCGAACTGATTTGTTAAACATTGGACTGCTGAATAACATAAATGACAAATTATGTCGATAAAGAGTAATATTTAAAAATAAAATAAATAAAATTGACGGAATATCACTTAACCTAGTTAATGAAATATATCATCAAAATAAATTATTTAGGTAAATCGGAATGTTTTGTTGATGTCTTTCGTTAAATAGATAACACAAGCGCTGATTCGTTTGGTGTAGTCGAATCAATCTGAAGTGGTTCTAATCGCCTAAAGTTAATGATAACATCTTTATTACGCTATGAAATATTTGAAACGATATAATATTGTTTTAATAAATGTACACGTTTAGAAAATCTAAGTTTACACCCTTCTGTGCTAAAATTTGTGCTACAAAATACATTGCAAAAGTAAAAGTAACAATTTTTAAAACAATTTCAAGTTTTGAACTATAAAACGCGAGTAAACGCAAAACGATGCGATCTGTGCTACGCTGTGCTATTGCTCTGTTGTCGGCCTCACGTCACATACTCATGAAGCTGGCCTTAACCAACTACCTTGCTATAAAAACTGGTGCTCCCGGAACCTGAACTGCTTATCACTAGGCTTCCGATCCTAAGAGAATAGTAATAAACCGCCCAGTTGAACACTGGATCGTGGAATCGACCATTACTGTGACCACGTTGCTGGACACGCATAGTCAGACTTTTGGTCACTAACCATTACGCTGATAGGACCCGTACGGTGCTGGTGAAAGTCCCGTTATATAACTCCTCTATCGGTCTAGTGAACAAAACTTTTTTTATATTCGACTGTAGATAATAATCAGGATGGAGTGTCTGATTCTTCACTTCATCAGCCCATTTTTACTCCACTGCAGGGGCTTAGGCCTCCCCCAGAGTGAGGAGGGGGCTTGGAGCTTAAATCCACCACGCTGCTCCACTGCGGGTTGGAGACTGTAACGACCGCCATCTATTGACAGCGAACCGACTGCTTAACGTGCCTTCCGAATCACGGAGTCAGTGATCGTTGTGTACATAAGTCAGAAAAACTCATTGGTACACGCCCGGATTCGAACCATGGCCCTATGGGGCCTTATAAATTTGAGACAGGTCCGTTGCGCTTTGGGCTATCACGACAGTGTGTCTGATACCACTCATCATATAGTAAATTAATTTGACAGCAACGTTTGGTTTTAATACAGTCATAAATATAACTTTACAGTATCGAAAATGTTAAACGCAATTTCGCAAGGTATAAGACCGGCACACGGGGATGAACACCGGCACGCGGGGACTTCGCGCACTGAAATCCGGACTGAAACTGGCCATCTTACACGAGCTAGCTAGAGTATGAGTGGTTAGAAGGTGAACGCGGAAGAAGGCTTCTAATCAAATCGTACTTTTATGCCACTCATACCTCGAAACTATCGAAAATGTCAGACTCGGTGATTAGACAGACGTCATTATAGTTGGTTGTATGAAATAAGATCTTATAATATGTATTTTCTTTTCCAGTTAGAATTTTACACGTGGATTACACCAAATTCTCCTTCAAAACGAATATTTCAAAACATCAACTGGTTTATATTTGCTCTAAGTCGTGGATGGTCACTAATATTTGGATGTTCTGTTATCGTCTCCGGCAATTATACTCGCATAGGCTATAAAGTTTTTTTTTAAATGTCTTCTACCTATCGGTCTCCGGAAAAAATTCAAACCACATAATATCAAAAAAATTGAGAAAATCATATTTTTTAATACGGTATTATTATTATTTATACGGTTATTGTGACAAAATTGTATGAATGTTACCGGAATGTGAAATTTACTCTTATCGACGCATACATATGCAACAATTGACTGTTGACGAAGCGAAAGTGATGGGCCAAATACGTGTGAATTGAATTTGCTTTTCGCCGTCAGCTCTAACTAGAACTTGACATGAAATCATAAGTGACAACCTCAACGGTTTGTAATCTAAACACATAAATAATACAAAATTGTCTGTGATTACAAAATAAAAACTTCTTCTTAAGTTCATATGATTATTTTCACCCAACGACGTGTGTTTTTATTTTATTTTTATGTGTTTATCAATCTGCTATCTGCCCATTTCATGGATATGTATGAGTATTATTAAGTACACAACTATCACTGACTCCGTGCTTCGGAGGGCACGTTAAGCTGTCGGTCCCGGACGCTGTCAATAGATGGCGGTCGTTACAGTCCCCAACCCGCAGTGGGGCAGCGTGGCGGATTTAAGCTCCAAGCCCCCCTCCTCACCCTGGGGGAAGCCTTAGCCCCTGCAGTGGGGTAAAAATGGGCTGATGAAGATGAAGTATGAGTATTCATTCTGGCCAGTGATACCCAAAATAACTACAGATTTTGTATAAATTCAAAATATTAATAAAACACTATATCTTCTATCCTATTCTAGAATAGTTTTTGATCACGACTCGTTTTGTCTGGACAATATATTCTTAATAATCGTGTACTTAAACATTATTATAGATATTATAAATATATTATATACTGTATTAGACATTGGAATGAGTGCAAAAGACTTTACTAGTGCATCTCAAGGTACAGAATCTTTACAGTCGATAGACACCACATGATTTGACGGAAGACCAGAAATGACTGTGTGTTTAATGGTGGGAAACCATTGGCTGTCTATAATATTGTAACAGGTGACGAAACCTTGGTGTACTGCTTGGAACTGTAAAGAAAAAGTCAATCGGCAGAATGGGTCTTTCCTTTTGAAAAATCGCCAACGAAAGATAAGAAAAGTCGAACCGTTGGCAAGAAAATATTTGCTTCTTTTTTCAGCAAATCAGGACATTACACAACAGTGTCACTTGTAAACCAAACAACAGTAACTGCAAATTAATTTGTCAACACTTGCTTGCCCAGACTCTTAGAAAAGTTCGAGAAAGCGTCCTAGAAGCAAAGTCGTCCTTTATCACGAAAAAGCGTCCTCACATACGGCGTATTTGAAGGGTTCAAATGTAAAACTATGACGCATTCGGCATACAGTCCGGACCTCGCACCATGCGACTTCTTTTAGTTCCCGAAAATTAAAGATAAACTTAGAGGCATACGTTTTACGAGCCCTGAAACAGCGGCGAATGCATTTCGCTAACCTATTGAAGAGATCCTTAAATAAGATTGAAGACTGTAAAAAGATCAACTACTTTTTACAATGGTTCCACCGAATGCAAAAATGTGTCAGTTATGGCGGCATATACTTTGAAAAACAATAAAAGTATCATAAATAAAATATTAAATCTTATTTATAGAATTCCAGAAAGTTTCTGTATGGCCGATGTAGTAAATATTTTATGTAGTATAGCGCAGTCTGAAATTGCCTTAACTTTATAGAAAATATATAATATCCACTATAACATGCGATAAAATATTTTGTATAAACTTCAAATAAACAACAAATAAAAATGATTTGTAAAATGAACATAGAGCCCCACTTTTACGTGTATGGCACGCACTTAACCGGTTCTTTTTAACTAACTTCGTAAAATAATTTAATAACGTTATCTTCAGACGTGAAATTAATCAGCAATTGTAGTTCAAGGCAGTAAAAGTAAGGGATAAGTACTTTAACAAACAAAACAGTTAAATATTGCCAACGCACTTATCACACCTTAACGCTTATAGAAATGTTATGTATCACGTTGCCTAAGAACACTGATACGCCTGACCGCGTGTACGTAAGCCTGAACAACATATCTTGCATCTTTACACTGAGTCGTACTCATACTTAGATTTTGTTTACACTTTGTCACAACATAGTTTATGTTGTTTCGTTTGATTGGCACCCCACTACGGTCGCCGCTATACTAATTTTCCGAAGATCCCATTCGATTTTATTGCACGCTATAAACCTAATGCTCTGTATCGATTCGAATGGATCGATGTATAAAGAAAGAGGGTTATATGTTTTAACATCTATGTTATCATATTTATTCACTCTAGTGAATAAATATGACAGGAGCGTTTGGTTTTAATAGAGTCACAAATGTCACTTCGCAGTATCGAAAATATCAAACGCAATTTCGCGGGGATGAAGGCCGGCGCGCGATGACCTCGCGTGCTAAACTCGGACTGAAACTCGCCATCTCTCAACGGGTACACACCAGCTAGCTAGAGATGAGTGGTTAGACGGTAAGCGTAGAAAAGAGTATACCTAGCATTTTTAGAGGTTAAAACACATAAAAATGTTTTAACCTCTAAAAATGCTAGGTATCTTTGTTTCTTTATTTTCTTGTTTGTAATTTAAGAGGTATTCAAGAAAGAAAAAGTATAATGATAGCAATTTAAATTTTTATTTAAATTGCATTTAACACAATTTCACTTAAAAAAAAATTTAATGCACGGCATGAAAGGTTTTGGCCAATGCAAATATGTGGCAGGATTAGTTAGAAGTATGACGTGTTATGTTAAACTTCATTTGGTGTAAGCCTTTGATTTGGTGCAAGAGCGCTTTTATATGTCCTGATACGATATTGATAATGGAATCCGATACCGACGTCGCAACGAGTGATGTGAAAGCTTTTTTTTCTTTTTTATTAAACATTACCTTATCACGTAAGGCTTCGCTCACGTGGATTAAAGATTTGTACCTGGACCGCTAAAAGGATGCAACTTTACACAGTATAGATGGACGTTCTAGAAAATTCCGAAGCTCTAGAAATACTTTCTAAGGTTAGGGCAAAAAACGGAACCCTTATAATTTTGTCCTGTCCGTCTGTCACAGCCATTTTACTTGGAGTCTATTGGCACTTTAAAGATGAAGAAGGTAGTTTATGAATCGCTATAGAATAGTGTAGTAAAAATATTTTTAAAAAAAACACAAATATGTGGAAATAAATAGGTCTTTCAAAATAATAGGTTATTAATTTAGCTGTATTTAATATACACTGTATATATGCTACATGTATCTACAATCCTAAAAATCCTAAAACATTTGTCCCCTTCTTTAAATTTTCAACTTTGGGGTGGAATCTTTTACAAAAAAAAAAAATAATTATAACTTAAAAACACTTTCAATGGAAATTAATTTGAATTACATTGTGTAGTTTTCAAGATATAATCCGAGTCGTTCATCCTCACTATGTAACTTTTCACTATGCATGGTCCAATACGTACTTAACCTATTTTTAAAAAAATACTTACTAATTGTTTTTTACTTTTTTTGGTGTGAGATTTGTAAAGTTTTTAATTTGACATTATTACTTTTTGAAGATTAGTTGGTCAGTAAGTAACCAACGATATAGGCTAATGTATATAAAAAGCCATTCTGAAGACACACCTAGTGTAGCGTCCTCTGACAGCTTATAACTGCAAAATTATTCAAAAACCAGGAGATCGAATAACCGTTCGTTTGCATGTCGGTGACCGTCAAAGCGAGCGCGACTGATGACGAGTGCGCTGAGGAAAGAAGTAAGTACTCACTTCCTTCATCCAGTCGTGAACTGTAATGTTCGTTGAGATAGTCGCTTGTATGCAAACGGAACAGTGCAGAAGCTATGTGGTGATACTGTGTAATGCAAAAACTCGCACTTTATTCGACCTAGCCGAAAAAAACACTTTTACTGCAATGTTTCTTGGTGGCTTATTACTGTAAAATATATCTAAAGATCTGCTCTGAGGTGATATTTAGTGACATATATTACTTGTGTAGTGTAAAATCATATCAAAATCGGTCTAGCTGCTATATTATTAAAAAAATAATATTTAAGTATGTATATCAGTTGTATAGTACCCCATAATACAAGCATGATACTTGCTTACTTTGGGACTAGATGACACTGGGGGATGTCCCAGATATTAATATGAGACAATGTTTTATTTTATTTTATTTTATTTTATTTTGTGATATGACATAATTTTATTTCAGCTTTAAGATCATTGTAATTCACTTACTATGGACCCTAGTCTGAAATAAATGTTTGTTTATTTATATATAAATACATGTAATACAACACAGAATTAATAATTACAATCACAGAATGTAATGAATAATTTCGGAAATAATATTTGTTAAAAATTTAATCATACACGAGATTTAATATATCTAGGTAAAAAGGAACATTGAGTACCAACACAATACGTCTACGACTATTTAAGGAAAAAAATAAATAAACTATGAATTTCTTAGGTACATGTATTTTATTTTTGTCAATAAATAATAAATTCGGAAGTACGCTATACTTTTAATTTTTTTAAAAACTTGTCAAGTATCAATCAGTAAACATTAATCGACAACATACAGGGCAATCGACGGACATATTCAGTTATTTCGACGCGTTTGTGTGTGGCGTGGAGACACCGACTGGTTACCTGGTGGGTTGGCTTATTGAAGTTAACGAACACCTTAAAATTAAAAATGTCAGTTTGACACCGATACTCTGCTTTTCACTGCTCCTAATTTGTCATTAAATTTTTTTTAATGGTGACAGTAATATACATAAATATTCGTTTGTGTCCAAAGAATATTGTGTATGTCATATAACTTTATGCTAGTGCGTGAGCTTTCCACCCTCTATTTTGCGTTAAGGTAGTTTGATCTGCTTCAGTACAGGCTAAGAGGGCATTTGAGTTTCTGCAGGAACAATGTCCCGAGTCCAGTTTAGGAATTTGCAGCTAAAACATAGATTAAGGGCGGGTTAAATATATGATACATTTTTCTAAACAAATCATAACAGTAAAATTATTTAAAAAATTAATGACTATTTAATAATAAATAAATAATAAATATTTTTAAATAATAATGACGTATACATGACAACAACGTCTAAGCTCCAAACTAAGTATTAGCTTGTGTTTTGGGTACCAAGCGAAGACACCACATACATATAACAACCAAGACCCGGTGCCAGTATCAATATTCATCATATAAATACTGACCCGAGTTGGGATTCGAACCCGGGACCTCCAGCTTCGTAGGCAGGGTCGCTAACCACTAGGCTAAGCGGTCGAGTTAACAAAGTTATGAATATTTAAAATATCCTGTTAGACAGGGAGGGTAATCGGCACCGCACGACATACTTATGTGTGACGTCAGGCAGCTTAAAATAAGTATCGTTTTGCAAAAAAGAGACAGTGGCAAAATTTTAGTACTTTATAATTTAAATATTCTTCAACCGAATATAATTTTATTTATAGGTAAATATTGCTATTGCATAATATCTTCTTTTATATTTTCATAATAAATATGATATATATATTAAATAGTAGTCAAGTACCGTATTGGCGTTAATTTTAATCTTCTTCAAAATATCTAAAACTAATAACACGTGGGAGAACAAACATGCGGCTATAGTACCAAACTAGACAGATCTTGTATTACGGGTACTATATAACTATATACTTAGATATTTTACACGCAGGGTAATAAATAGACATGTTCATGTACACAAATACGTAACCCGGGTGGGAATCGAACCCACGACCTTTGGTTCTGCTGCTAGTATCTTTAATGATTCGGCCAATCGATTTAATTTATTTACTTTTGTCTAGCTGATGTCAAATAGATAACAGGTTGTTCAACTTTCAAAATCTAAATAGGAAGTAATTAGGGTACTTCACTTCTTCACTTCATCAGCCCATTTTTACCCCACTGCAGGGGCTTAGGCCTCCCCCAGGATGAGGGAGGGCTTGGAGCTTAAATCCACCACGCTACTCCACTGCGGGTTGGGGATTGTAACGTAATTGTTATTAGGGTTACAACATGGAGTAAATAAATTTCTCTGTGGTTGCACATTACGGTAGTGTCCGACAGAATATTTGGTTTCAATTTCGGCTTTCAAGATTTTCGGTATAATTTTGATTTGATTAAGGTAATTTTCGGTTCAAACCGAAATAAATTTTAACATGTCGCAACAAGCGTCGGTGACGACGCCTGCCATGCCGCGCTTTTTGTCGTACTTTTTGATTGATAATTGGACGTAGGGTTGATAGGTAGTGTGAAATAGCTTAAATGAGTGTTAGAAAAATTTTGCTAGGTCCTTGTGCTTCATGTAATATTCATACGGCTATTTCGGCTTTCGGTTTCGGCCGAAAGAAAATACTGGGTTCCGGTCGGACACTACATTACGGCGCGATCTCGTGACTGCCTACTGTACCGGAACTATCAGAATTTATTGTAGGAATAAAAAATCCTCGATTCTTAAATAAATTATCGTAAGTTAATACCTGATCATTTCTCATCATCTTGGCCACGATTCGAGTTTGTCAGCATTCTGGTCATGAATTTCGTTAAGACTGAAAAATGATTAAAATACCCTTCTTTTAATTAACTGTAGATATCGTCATTCTTAATTTTAACGTTTAAATCTTCAGGTTATTTCGCGGTTAGGTTTATCTTTTTAAAGTGAAAGTGTCAATGAAAGTGAGCAATGAAAATGCGGACAAAACAGATGTATTAAAGAAATTTCGTCTGTCAGTCGGTTGCCACTTCCGACGATCTAGATGGACTTCGGTCAACTTCGTATACAAATTAGACAGATAGAGATTGTTCCACCAATTCATTGATTCGTTTTTAAAGCTGCATTTAACAAGACCTTAGAGCTTATTGAATCCAATCAAGTTTAGAATAATTAACAAAAGTATAAAAAACTCGGACGAATCCAAAAGTGAAAATCTGGAAAATAATAGAAACATGTATCTTTTGCAGTACGGTTTCGTGTAACTCTGTAAGCCTATAAGCGACTTTTTACCTTACCAACAGAATTATTATGTGAATATTTTCCAACCTACACGCATCGTGTACTTTTATGTGAATTAAACGCTTCACCACATACAGTTAATACCATTGCCCACGATGATATTGAGTCGACGTTTTTTCTGGCACATTACTTTTGCGTGTCTTTACTCGCGTAGGATCAGAAACGAAACCTTTCTCATGGTTTATACTCTGACGACGTTTCTTTGTTTTTTCTTTTTCGTTTTACATTTTTCATACGTGCAGATACATTCCTTCTAATTATGTCCGTTGGACTGGAAAAATGAACTGTAAAGTTAATCATGTAATCATACAAGGTTAAATACGGATAGTTTTCGAGTTTACCTCAAAGGAACCAAGTTTATGTTTGTAATTATCTTTACTTCATTAGCCCATTTTTACCCCACTGCAGGGGCTTAGGACTCTCTCGAGGTGAGGGGGGCTTGGAGCTTAAATCCACCACGCTGCTCCACTGCGGGTTGGGGATTGTAACGACCGCCATCTATTGATAGCGTCCGTGACCGACTGTTTAACGTGCTCTCCGAGGCACGGAGTCAGTGATAGTTACGTGATAGTTAAGTCAGAAAAACTCATTGGTACACGCCCGGATTCGAACCATGGCCCTATGGCCTTATAAATTTGAGACAGGTTCGTTGCGCTTTGGACTATCACGACACGTTAATGTAATTGTAATTATCACAGAATGGTAAAGACTTAGAAAATATAATAATAAATAAAATATAGGGCATCAACAGACGGGCGTATAATTTTTGTCTTGTCGGTAAAAATAATTGTCGTTACTCCACCCCAGTCGTCAAGTTCCATCGACTGCCGTGGGCTGCTGTCGAGTGACGCTGGTGCCTGTTGACGACAGTCGACGGCGGCTGTCGAGTTAGAAATAAACCTTTTTAACCGAAATATTACCTGTTTACTTAATTCAATAGAGATCTTACGAGTGTTGTTTTTGCTTTTTATACATTATTTACAAAGTTTTTTACATATATTTTTATAAAAAAGTGAATTTCAATATTTTTTTTAGGTTTGTAAGCTACATTTTGCAAAAGGTTGAAATTGCGAATTTCAGAAACTTATGAGCAGAAATCTGGCTTGGAGCTGACGCTAGTGGCTAATTTCATCTGAATAAGGCTGTACTGGTTTTTCGCAAAGAACTTTTAAATATATATCTATGCATAGAAAAATTAAACTTAAAATAACAAAAAACTAAACAGATTCAAATTCGTTTTTAAAATGTATATTTACAAAAAAAAAATTACTTATTAAATGTCTGTGGTAAGAGGTAAAGCCAGTTATAACCTTTCTAAAAAACTTCATTAGAACAATCAATTTACCGTACAACAATGCTTAAGAATTCAAAGTATCGAAAAACATTGTTTTATATATTTGAAACAGTAAAAAGATCACGAATTTACGAACAAACTTCGCTTGTTATATTGGTTTCTAAAATTACACTTTTACCGCATAATATTTTTCACAATCACGACATAACATGTTTATCATTTCGTGGTGTTTAATTTCGTGTATATTTTCCAAGATATGTTTGAATGTATATCTAGAACGTTTTTTTAATATGTTTGGAGATACCAATATTATGTTGATAGTGAATTCGGGTTTATTATTTGCACAGTGGAACAACATATAACTGTAGCGTCAGCGACAAATGCTTTGCGATACTAAATCCAATTGTTTCTCTTCTCACATTTCCATCACTAATTTTATTACGTAAGTTCACATTGATGGGATCTATCTGAAATCGCAAGGACGTCCGATCCATCGACTATTTATGACGCACATAAATTGAAGGACAAGTGCAGAAAATAAATAAAGAAGTTTTCAGCTACAAGTGTATAAAAAATGTACAGATTTCGCGCTTCTCGCAACTTTCGGAGGACATTGAAAATTAACATTAAAAATAAAATCTTTTAAAGCATTCTTGTCAAATAATTTTATTGAATTTTTCGAGAAAAGTTATGAACTAATTTTCGAACACTTGCTACCATACGATGCCCCTTAAGCTCTTGCATTTTTTGACACTAATGCCTTTCGTCTACCTTTACAACTTCCTGAAATAGGCTTATACTCACTTTCCGGGGTAACTGATCTGGTAATTATTCAATGAAAAGGGCACCTGTGCAACCCACAGTTTTCAACCAAATCTAAAATTTCTTTTTCCAAACGGTAGGCAATTTATCTGTCCAATATTTCTTTTTCCAAACGGTAGGCAAACTATTTGTCTCGGAAGTTTATTTTTAATTTTTTTGATATTGTCTTTCTTTTTTCAAAAATCAACTTTTTGTACGAAAAATCGAGAAATTTGGTTTTTTTTTATTTTTATATTGAAAAAAGTTAAATTTATATTTTATAAATTTTGGTATAATACAATGTACCACAAGCCTCTGCATCTTTTGACACCACTATCTTTCGTTTAATATCATAAATTTCGGAAATATAACCGAATCATACTCCCCCACGAAAACATTTTCAATGTTAAAATTCTTTTAGAATCCCAAAACATGGAGGCCCCAACATCAGTGGAACAAATATATTTTAGTTTTCTGAGTGCCGGCGAAGAAGGCAGACAAATTCAAGATCTACCCCTTGACAAGTATAAAACTACAATAAAACGAAAGCTTTATGCAAAAGCTTATTATAAAGTATCAGACTACTTAGATGATAAAAATCCATGGGTGTAAGCCGCTCGCCTAGCACTTTGTTTCAATGATATTAATCTTTAAGCACTTATTGTTAAATTTCTTTTAATAATTTTGTGAAAAAGAGCGTCCATCGGTATCTTAAGTATTCTCTGGAGAGGAACTAGCACTTTTTGAATGCGCCTTTGTGGTGATGTTCTTCCACAAAGTAATAAAATTCACTTTTGTGACGTATTTCAAGACTATGTTATATAACTATTACACAAAATAAAGATATTTGATTTGATTTGAAATGACAAGTCACGTTTCCAAGTCATTTGTTCTAGGATCAAAATGGTGCACCCACATCTCATTCGTAGTCAAAAATATAACCTTATCTGCTTGAATTAAGGCTCGACTCTATCATATTCCTGAATATGTTAATCAACATTCGACGAAACCAACGCGCGAAACAAAATGAAAACACACACTTGAATAACGAAGGCTTATAAGTGTGGCGTAACCATGGAGACCACTTCATTCGAGCAGTTTCTTGAATGCTGCAAATGTCGATCGTGGTGGTTAGTGAAAATTGTATTTTAGAAACTGGTGGCTGCCTGCGTCTTCGTCCGTGTGCAATTCGGTTTCGTTTGTATTTCGTTTTATTATATTTTCGTTTGTAATGCGAAACGCAGTTTGTAAACGCAGACGTTTATTACAGAAGTCACATTTATTTAATAGCTAGCATTTGCCTGCTACTTTAGGTTAGTTACAATGCGTTTATTGGTAATAATGACGGTGGTAAGATGGTAAGTACGCATAGGTATATCAGTGGCACCTTTGCGGTTGAGGCAAGTGTGACTGAATCTCATTTCAAATAAAATACTGCAACAATTGATCTTAATTTATTCTAACCTTTTCTTCTACTATAAAGCTACAATTTAAAATGATTTAAGTATATAAATGTAAGAAATTGACTAGAAGCACTCTTCTGCGTTTACTGTCTAACCGCTCTTTTTCTAGTTAGCTGGCCTATCTTTGGCAAGTTTCAGGCCGGTTTCAGTCTGCGAAGTCCCTGCGCGCCAGCTTTCACCCTCACGAAATTGAGTTTGACAGTTCCGACAATATGAAATGACATTTCTGACTCTATTGAAACCAAACGCTGCTGTTAAATTTATTTACCCTATGTTTAAGATCAAATATTTATCATCAGTTTGTTGTAATCAGTTTGTGACGACATGGCCACACTCTCTACTCACACTGGCAACACAAGAAGCTGTACTGGCAGTCAACACGACTTAACACAAACACTGTCAGAGGCTGGCTAACAACAAACTGTGGACCAGACGAAGATATCATCGAACCTAGTTTCAAATTAAAATTGATTCCTTCGATGAAGCCCTGCCTCGAGGAGACGAAACACAGAGATCAATACGAAGACTCCAAGTTCTCGGTGCGCTCATACAAACGCGATTCCCTGTAGCCATTTTGTTTCCTATTTTCACGTTGTAATTCTATAATAAATTAGTGATCGTGTTCCTGAGTATTTTCTATTCTTAGCCACGAATCCTAAAAGTTCATCGAAGTAAGGCTCAGCCTCGCTTCATTCGCAAAGCCCTCACTGGGGTAAATGTTAAAAAATTAAATCAGTTAATTAAAATGAGTCGTAAAGTTAATTTCCCATTTCAACCCTTTATAGTTTTGAGTTGAGTTTCAAAATTCCTTTATTAAAATAATGTTATACAATGCTCAAAGTGCTATTATACAAGCAACACTTTAACATTACTTAAATTTAGTTGATATATATATATGTGTTGATTCCTATTAAAACATAACAAATAATAGAAAATTAATAAATGAATTTCATATAGGCACTGTGGCTGAATATATATACACTTTGTAAGTGTGTAGGTACATATTTTTATATAGTAGTAAACTTAGTAATAGGCTCTTGTTTGTTCCTTTGGAGACAGAACCTTACAAATGCGTTCACACGCTTCCTTGACAGTATCTACAACTTACGTCTAAGTGGCGCCATCTAGTGTTGCAGAACAAAAACCTCAAATGGCTGTTAATTAAAAATCCGAAAAACAGGAAGACGATGAATTTTCTTACCTATTACTATAATACACAAAAAGTTCATGAATCTAAAAGGAGCCGTATCACATAAAACACCACCCATTTTATATAATCTTACAGACCTATTAAACGTTGACCGCTGGCCTTAAAATTTTCACGAGCACCTTAAAAATGCTGTTTTACAGTGCGTCTCCGCCTTGGCAAAGGTTTGGCTTATGCAGCCTCGTAAAGTCGAGATTTACGTCTACACAAAAAAACTGTTAGAGCACCTTTCAATCTTCATTCACCGGTCAGCTGTAAACAACACGTGAGCTTTAATGCCCTCCTTCCGTATAGGAACCAAATGAGTTCGATTTCATGTAATGGAATTAATGCTAGTTATTTTTACGACTTGTTTTATTTAAAAACACAAAATGTGAAATAGGGTATTTCAGGAAAAAGAGAGCATCTATAGATACCTAGGCGTCTTTTAATGCAAATTGTATGAAAAATTATATTAAAAAATAATACTCTGAATCGAACAATAGACTCTAGCAGAAGCTAGAGTAATCAAACAGTCTATTCTAAGTAATATCACTTCATCAGCTTATTTTTACCCCACTGCAGGGGCTTAGGCCTCCCCCGGGGGAAGAGGGGCATGAAGCTTAAATCCACTACGCTGCTCCACTGCGGGTTGGGGATTGTAACGACCGCCATCTATTGACAGCGTCCGGGACCGGCTGCTTAACCTGCTCTCCGAGGCACGGAATCAGTGATAGTTATGTACTTAAGTTAGAAAAACTCATTGGTACACGTCCGGATTAGAACCATGGCCCTATGGCCTTATAAATTTGAAACAGGTTCGTTGTGCTTTGGGCTATCACGACACCAATTAATATCAGTGTATAATCTTTCACTGACAATTAATATCAGTGGAAGACAATTCATTAAAAGTTTAACCCATTAGATGAAACATTTTTGATGAACAGTGGAGGCAATCTATAAATGTATCTATAAACAACGAATTTTAAAATTAAAAAAGAAGGCTCACATGGCCTCACTCATAATTGTAAAACCCAAACGAAGCTTTAAGTTCTTTTTTAAATTGTGGAAAAAGAAAATATTCATTAGAAAAAAAATTGCATATACGTGTTGCTCAATTCCACCCAAGACCAAAAGTTCATTTGGTCTCGTTGTTACTATAGTAGCTAGATATAAAATAGATTTAGATTAAATTTAATAAAAACCATAGTTGATAATCGTACAGACCTCACAGCACGTGAATTAGCCTCGCGTTTGACCGGTTTTTTTTATATTTTCGTATAAATTAACCCATTTCCTTTGGTGTTTGGTATGTTTAATAATCATACTTACACAGATGTGTATTATTGTTCTTAAATTCGACGAAACAAAATCGAGATGAATAGCAAATAATTTAGCAGCCAATTGTGTAATAAATCTTGGCAAACGTCACATCTGGCACACGTAGACAAAAAGTAGTAACTAAAAAATTTGAATAATAAATAAACCTCAGGTTTTTGTGAATGGAAACCGATAATTTCTGATTATACTAGGTCACAGGTAGAAACACAATGATTTTACTAAGCCAAGAAGTATAATTCAATTTGCAGTAATAGAATCCGAAACTTATTTTCCTAAACAACTTTTCTGATCCTGTTAGAGATTAATTTCAAGAATTCGTAGAAAATGTTTATAATCTTTTTTAAATAGAGTTTTCGCGAAAGGTCTCAAGAAGATAAGCGCTTTATTTACTTGTTCACAAAATAACTCTATTCTACTTTCCACTTATTTTACCCTTAAAACTATTTCTTATAGAATGTACACATTGTATAAGAAACCCTTGTACAAAAGTTCATATTTCAGTGGTTTGGGCACGCTTTGATTTACAAATTGCACCTTTTTTAAATCCGTTAGTGATCGCATTTAAAAAGTCGATAAAACAAGGGTTTGCTCGTCTGTTTAATAGATTATATGTACAAAATCTCAAGTTGGTACCCTTCTTTTTTCATATGAACTTTATCGCCTCTTTTAACCCTTTTAGGGGTTGAATTTTGAAAAACTCTTTCTTCAGTGTATGCGTGGTCGTGGCCATCACCTTTAATAATGAAAAAAAAAAACAAACAAAAGATCTCCGAATTATACGGAAGAGAAGAATGTATTTTGATATGAGTGCCATCAACTGCTCCTATGACTATAAAAGGTGATAAAAGGCAGCTGAATCACATCGCAGTAGTAGGCTGGCATCTTCTATATATGAAAGGAAAAGCTTTAGACCCCTTTTTAAGCTTACTATGTGCACGTAGGAGTGTGAGATTTGGCATAGTTAAAGTTTATGTGGAGTGGGAGTGCAGAAAGCTAAAATCTATATACAGGTTTTTAGTTTGACCATAGTCAAATCTGAAACAAAAAATCGCTTTTAAGCAAGAGACGCGTGCTTAAGTTCAACTTAAGTTGTCATCAACTACGAATACTCAATTCAGAAACTGACTGTAAATAAACTAAAACAATAACAAATAGGAAGTGACTAAAATGGTTTCCACTCAGCTGTATGTCAGGGCATTTGGATGCCAAGATGCTGTTTTTCTGTGGAACCAAAGAGTGGCCAATGGCTCGTATTTTATAAATATTATTCATGGCTCTATACAAAGCTCTATTCAGTTTGGCTATTCAAATTGTAAATGTTAAAAAGTAAATAAGTGAGACCTAGTAAATAAAGTGTAATTAGTGATAACTGTATATTACTGCGAGATGAGTTGTAAATATATGTTGTAAAATTTATGTTGTATAGATGTGAGGAACATATAGAGAAACAAAAACATATATACTCTATGATACATGTGGGCACAACAAATATCCGAAAAAGTATAGGTAGGTATGTACACAGCACGGCTATTCAAGTAATTGAAATCTGTCTTTCTAGTAGATGTTTCTTAAGTTTCTTTTTAAAAGAGTACCGCGAAATGCAGCCACACTGTGTCGCTGAAATAACAAGCTTGGCGCGGTCCTAGCTTTATGCCTTTTGAACTGCAGCTTATCAAACAAATAGGTTGGCTGCCCCCTGTGCACAACACCAAAAAGCAAAGGTGCAAAATGTAAAGTTCGTCGGCCCTTCATATTCAATAAGCGATTCCAATTTAAAAAAATTAAGGCCTTATTTCCTATGATGTACAAAAAGCTTTATTCAAAATTTAAAGTTTCCAGGCCCAATGGTTTGAGCTGTGCGTTGGTAAGTTACCCAGTGAGTCAGCTTTTTTGTCTACTTGTATTGTAAAGGCAATTAGAATTGGAGCTGCGACATCTGCTACAATGTATCGATATTGAAGGAAAGGTAGAGGAATGTTGGTTTTGGCAACAATGTGTTTTATAGTGAACTTTATAGGCTCAGGGTTAAATCCCAGAAGGATATTGCAGGCACGATTCTTGAGTTATTCTGTTACAAACTTAGAAAACTAGAAGCGATTCTCGAAGACCAGTTTAGTTATTATTAACATTGTACGAAATTAAAGTTTGTAAATCTACGCGCTGAATAAATAATGTATGATTCGAATGAAATTATTTTATCTTTGTTGAATTTGAATAGGAAAATTTTAAGAAAAATAACATGTTTTTTTTTTAAATACACAAGTAAATTAATATAATATTACTGTTATACATTGTAAGTTATTTTCAATAGTTTATGAATTTATATTCGATAGTGTGTAAGAAAATAAGTCTGAAATTTATAATGGTTATAATGAGAAATTTATCCAGCTACACGAGTCATCCATTATCATCACAACTAAACACTAAGCTAAAAATGTTGTGGTATTTCTGAATCATATTTTATTGTTTACGAAGTAATAAAATTTCACATGATTTTACGCTACTTACACGAATTGGAAATATTGTACCCAACAACGACGAGCCAAAAAGAAGGTGGTGTGTTTCGCGAGTGCATATGAATTAAAAGATGTTAATAAAAATATGTTCTTTTATTATTTAAATACGGTAAAAGCTCCGTTTATAAAGTAAAATCAGAAAATAGTTCAAAAAGTGTTTTGCTTTTTGGTAATTTAAAACCTCATAAACAAGATTTTAAGACATACTCCTTTAGAAATACTTACCTTTTTTTTTCCTTTACAAAACTTAAACCGGAGTCGTAGCTCTCAGTGCCGTATAGATAATGCTAGAACCTTCAAATGATAGAAAAGATTCAAATGATTAATGAAAGAAACATTTCGCGTCCTGTGGGAATCTCCGACTCTTGCAAAACACTATTTTTCTTTTTTCTATACTACGTGTATCACGTTGCATCAATCAGTTTTAGGTTTAAAACTCACACCGATCCTATTTTTGACCAAGTTTTTGGGAACATACATTGTGTTGTACCCCTTCATAAAGTGCACAAACGATGGAGAGTAAAACTTAACTCATATTTATTGTAAAAGAATAATTTATTTTTTTATAACTGGTGTTTTATTAAAGCTTACAGCAAAATAAGTGTAGTGATACAATGTAATTTTTTTTGAAGTCTACATATATTTAGACTATTATTTGTAAAATCACAATTTTTTTAAATTTTCAGTGATTCTATATGTTTTTGTATATATTTAAACTCGTTACATGTGCGTTGATTTACGACCATTTTTGTTTATAATTCAACTCAATAACCCCTATGGTTCATCAGATTTTACAATGGGTCTTTTCTACGAAGGATTGCAGTCCAGTTTCATTACCAATCGTTTGTACACTTTATGAAGGGACACCGAATCATGAAGGGACACACAATAGTAAATATATTAAATAACATTTAGTGATTAACAACATTCGAAGCATAAAGACGTTCACGTCATTAAATTCCAGTTAGAACGACAATAAAACAAACAATTAAGCGGGATCATAATCATAGTGACCCCTTTGGGTGCGAGGCTCGGCCGGCGCCGGCGTCGACACAAATTATCATAAAACTGCAACAAACCGCCCCGGCTGCGACGTAAAATATATTACACAATTAAGCCTAAAACACGTTTCCTACGCGGCCGACTGAATTTTATTCATTTTTTCCCTTTATTTCACGAGGAGAAATTTATTTTCATAACTGATATAAATGTCAAGTCATTGCAGTAATAAAATAAGTGGGGCTGAGGCTCACCCTCACTGCGACGAGAAGCGGCCGAAGCGAGGCGCGCCACCTGCGGCAGACCGGGAAGTCATATTTGACTGTTGAAATGTACCCACTGAATTAACGAATCTATGACACGTGTGTATTCGTTGAGGTATTCGTGTAGATTATATATCATTCGTGTTAGTTTTTTAGAGTTGTCAGAAGTATTAAATTACAGTTTAAAAAGTTCGATGTCGTCAGTTGTTATAAATATTTCAGTGCACCCACGCTTTTTTACCCCACAATTTACAAATTTACTGGTGGAACTCACAACTACCTATGAAACGATGAACTCAAATACAAAGTTTCATGTACGTGCTACTTACCACTGAGGAGATCCCTTGTGAGTAAACTATCCTAGGTACATCATTAGTTCATTGTAAAAATCATAGTTTACTGATAGAATCCAATCACTGATAATCCAACTTAAATACGAAGCTTTCCATCCGTGCTACTAAACGTTAAGTGCCCTCATAAGGAGAAAATCTTGGCTTCAGCATTAATTTGTGGTAAACATCATGATTAACTAACAAAATCCAACGTAGGTATATGCAAAGTTTCGTGTTCATGCTATTAACCGTTGAAGAGTGTCCTCATGAGGAGACAGTCCTGGATGCGGCATCAGCTTATGTTTATAATTGTAGTGTATTGTCATCGAAGTTACATATGTCTTCCAAATTTCAGCCCGATATCTTCAGCGGAAGTATGTGAAAATCGCGTTCAAAGATTCCATTACAAACAAATATACAGGTGGAACTAATATGAGCGTGTTAAATAAGACATTTATAACAAACTAAAACATAGCTATGATACGATGTGCAGTTTCAAAGTTCCAATTACTACCTTCCGCCTCCATCATTAGACCTTGAAACTTAATCGTAGTCAAAGTTCACTGCAAGACCTTTCTAACAAGCCCAAACACGGCTATGATACGATGTGCCATCACGGAGTTCCAGTTGCTACGTTCCGGCTCCATCAAGAGATCAGGTCGACAGTACCATATTATTGCATTGTCATCAGAATTACATACAACTACATGACAACTACCAATTTTCATGACTTTAAGATAATTGGAAGTGGGTTAAATTCGCTTCCTAAGATTCCATTACATTTTACATACAGGTCGAACTAATAAAAGCGTGCTAAAAACTTTAAAAATAACGTTATTTACAATGAAAAATATTTCCTATGTTAAAAACCTATATGATTAAATCATTTCTTAACTCAAATTAATTACGGTGGAAGTGTAATTTATTTCTAAGTGAAAGAGTCCAGAAAAAAATATCCGTGTGGTTACCGCAACTGAATTCTAAAAACACAAGAAACGCGAGAGGGGAAAAGATTACGAGTATGCACGCTGTATATTTCATGTAAGACCTTCTTCACTTCTTCACTTCATCAGCACATTTTTACCCCACTGCAGGGGTTTAGGCCTCCCCCGGGGTGAAGGGGGCATGGAGCTTAAATCCACCACGCTGCTCCACTGCGGGTTGCCGATTGTAACGACCACCATCTATTGACAGCGTCCGGGACCGACTGCTTAGCGTGCTCTCCAAGGCACAGAGTCAGTGATAGTTATGTACTTAAGTCAGAAAAACTCATTGGTACACGCCCGGATTCGAACCATGGCCCTATGGCCTTATAGGTTTGAGACAGGTTCGTTGCGCTTTGGGCTATCACGTAAGGGCTCTATGTAAGACCGTATTGACAAAAAGTACAAAAATAATAAATACCTATATAAAAATAAAATTAAATCAAATAAAAAAATCGCCATTCTTATTTTTGAAATAACGACTATAATTGGTCAATATTGCAGTACGGCGTGACGGGTAGACGTATCTTAATAATAAGTTACGCGTTGGAGCCCTTTGGGTACGGAACCATAAATTCCAGAGTCAAAAATTTGTAAGGTGCCGACTTCAAGAAGTATATTCTAGATAGGTACTATGAATTTCTTATTCATTCTTGGTGGTTGATTTTTCACTTAGTAATTATTATTTACAATTTACAACTCAGTTTTTTATTTTTTTTGGGAAAAACGTGACCTTAATCTATTCACATAATCTTTACTTTTAGGGTATTAGGTATATGGCTGAATCTCCATTGTCATCTCCAAATCTTCATTGCTGGTCTCTTCGTACTAAAATCCATAGTAATAACGTGCGTGTATTTTTAAAATCGTTGAGGAATTTTATATATCGTCATCAGATGTGGACAATATTTACATGGTACCAGCTCCAGCCTACAAAAAAAGAATCAACAATCGAAATCGATGCACCTTTTTAGAAGTCAGGTGCACACGTGCAGATCATAACTATATAACATACCGGGTGTTCAACTGAACGTCCAAACATATAGTGCAAGTAGAGCTTACCGAACTAAATAAAAAGTTTCAAGTTAGCAGACAGCGCAAACTTACGGTGACCGAGAAAAACATGTTTGCACTCTGTTTGTTTTGTAATTTTTTTAACGTTTTCTTGAATTCGGTAAGCTCTACACTCTCTATAAATTTAGACTACGTTCAACCAAACGTATAGTTCGAATTGACAGCATCCACCTCTTTTAATGTCTATCTGTTAAAATTAATCATAAACTATTTGGCCCATAATTACTCAATTAGCACATTATCAGAACGAAGTTCATATAAACAAACTTTTGATATATTTTCCCAAATTTAAGTTAGCTCTTGAGGTTTAATAAATATCATAAAAACCACACGAACGCTCAAAGCGAGAAGTTTTCCCATTTTACAAATATTTTCCAAAGTTTCCAGTATTCCAATTAAATACAGTGCTTTTGTTACCCACTCGCAAACGAAAATAAGGTGTAACTAAACCTCTTGTTTTATTATACAAGTTAGGTAGTTTCTTCACTAAAGCAATCAATTAATATTTTTTTTCTAACTACTATAAATCGAAATCCGCCTAAACCAAACGTATACAACCGAATTCTCCTACAATACCCAATTTTGATTTATCCAGGAAGAAAGCTCGTATAACTTTCCCCCAAAAATTTTACCTCATTTGTGGAATGTCTCTAATACGTATGTACTTAAACGAGCATACGACCGTAGATGATGATAGATAGGAATCAACTTATAACAATAAGCACAACAGTCTTATACACGACGTCCTAAACGCATTTATAAGGCAACGTATATACGTAGGCACGTTGTTCTGTATTTGATTGATTTGTATAATAAATCATTTGATATGAATAAAATGCATTACCATTGTTTTGTAACTACATACTATTATAAAAATAAGTTTATAGATACAAAATAACACACATATTAAAAACATACACTTAGTGAACGATTTTGGTAGAGCATTTTATACGGTTCAAGCGTAAAACTGTAATATTGTAAACCAAACATAATTTTTTTACATATTGGTAGAAAATAAGACAAGATTAATTGAAATTTCTTCCGTTTCACCGCCTACTCTATCATCACCATTGAACTTGCATGCCTTCACTATTGGAGCACAGTCACCACTCTGCTAGTCCAGTGCAGGTTAGGGGCTACAAGCGTTCACTGTCACAGAAGTGAAAATGTTGGCGGAGTTTGTGATTATTTTATTTGAGTTTCTATGAATTAAATGTAAATTAATTAATATAATTAATTATTAACGCCGCCAGCGTGATCGGCACTTTTAGGCACGAAGAGTGGCGAGATGAGCTTTTTTGTTAGGGTCAGTTTGAAGTTTCTAATTGTTTATTTAATATTAGTTACCTATTTTTTAAGGGTAGCTAGTTTCATTTTTAATTCAATTTTAATTTAGAAGTATTTTTTAGAAGCAATTAAACTTTTGAGATTTATTCACCATATGACTTAGATACTCACTGTGGAAATTTTTTAAGTTCAAATCTCATTAGTCACAAACGCTCACACGTATGAAACTGCATCGCATTGCATTCCTCGGTTGTGTCTATGTATTTATTTCTAACTTAAGTGTCTAACATAACACTTAAATAAAAAAGAATAAAATTAACTAAGTTACGATTTAGCCCGCATGCATATAATAATTACGAATCTAGTCTTAATCTACAAATCCATTAAAACCTGAGATTTCTGAAACCTTGTTTACGTTTACCTTGTTTTCATCTATAAACTTAAAAATCACATCCAAATCGGTGGAAAACAACAATGTCACTCCGTTACAGTTACAATTGTATAGATTATCATATTCATGTCAAACGGAAAATAGAGGGAAATAATGTACAAGAAATCTGAAAAACTACCCCCAAATTCCACTATAACAATACATTAAGAGAAAACAATTCGCAAATGCACTCTAGCAGCATCGCTTTCGTTGTCGTTTACATAAACTGCGAAGTCCCTCCCTGCTTAGTACCTACAAGGGCGAGAAACGATGATGGCTAGGAAACGGCCAAAAAGCTGTTACGAATATATATAATATGTTAATATATGAATACATCAATAGAGTTAAGTATAATAACAATAATAACAATAACCTATACATCACAACAACGTCTAGGCCCCAAACTAAGCATTAGCTTGTATTTTGGGTACCTAGCGAAGACACCACATACATATAACAAACAAAACCCGGTACCAATATCATCATATAAATACTGACCCGATCTGGGATTCGAACCCGGAATCTCCAGCTTCGTAGGCAGGGTCGCTACCCACTAGGTTAAGCGGTCGTCGTAACAGCACGTCATAATATTTACTTAAAGTCTAATGTTAAATGTAATTTTTTTTATTTTATTAGGTATCATAAACAACACGGTTCTCATGGTGAACAACCGAAGTTCATGCGTACTCTATTATAATAAACAGGATGAGGTTTTAATGACCAGCCAAAGATTAGTATAATTACCTTTGATGAAAATCCATTGGCCGTTTTGTTCCTTTTTAACATCGTTCAATAGAAAAATATTCAGGTAAGACTAAGAAAAGCTTCCCCAAAACTACTTACTAGTCACCATTCACGATGGCGCCAGTTCACGTGCATGCGCCCCGCCCACATGCCCCATGCCCCGCCCTTTCGTATGTAACTAGTAGGTCGCCAAATTTTGTTAAAAAATATTTAGGATATAATTATTGATTATGAATATTTGACCTATATTTTTATTTACGTAATGAGGTCTATTGGTGATACCTAACATCTAGAAAAATTCTGGCTGGTGACTAAAATCTCATCCTGTATATTATTTAGCTCGGAATACGCTGACTTGACTCATACATAAACGAGTGTCTTTTGTGGATATATCAATCGGTCGAAACAATCTAACGCCTTCAGTATCGATGTGCCAATTTACATATGCACTCGTATTGATTGCATCCGTCGGACTTGCTCGCCGGCTTGGCTCTTAGTAATCGGCGCTACGTATGCTCGAAAGGCAACTGAGACGATGCCGATCTACTTTATAACGCCAAATGATTCGGCGTTATTAAACAGTAGTGGCGACACCTGTTTCAAATAAGGTACGTATTGGACGCGAAATGGAGTCGATAACGTAGGTGGTAATCTTTTAGACCATTTTTACGTGTATATTTTTAATCTCGTACTCTTTTTACACTAAATATATCAAACCGTACCAATAGCCATTGATGCCTCACATCAAGGGCTTAAAATTCAAAATTCAAAATTCAAAAAGTTTTTATTCAATATAAGATGTTTGCACACACTTATTGAAAGTCGTAAAAATTGATTAGGTACCGGTTCAAAAACTAGGAGGAGAAGAACCGGCAAGAAACTCCTCTCTGTTTATTTTATTTAATATGTTTTTCTTTCTTTAATTTTATTTTAATTAATTTATATTTAATTTAATTATGTCTTTCTTAATTGTTTTTTTTTTTAATTTAAAGTCTTACAACTATTACAATGATGTCCATGCGCACTTATCATTTAAATACTCGGTAATACAATAGTAAGCTTTTTTCATGAGTTGGACTTTAACTCGCTTTATAAATTGATTAGAATTCAAGTCTAACATTTCTTTTGGAATTTTATTATAAAAACGGATACAATTTCCCATGAAAGAATTATTAACCTTTGAGAGCCTGAACCTGGGAATTGATAACAAATGCTTACGTCTTGTATTTAAGTTGTGGCCATCATCCACCCTAGAGAAAGCATTTATGTTTTTATGTACATAAATTATATTTTCATAAATATACTGACAAGGGACTGTCAAAATATTACCTTCTCTAAAATAAGCCTTTACACTATCTCTAGATTTTAATTTATATATAGCTCGAATAGCCCTTTTCTGCAGAACAAATATTGTTTGAATGTCAGCGGCCTCTCCCCTTAAGCTTCCCCTCGGCATGAGAGGGCTGGAGCTTAATCCACTACACTGATCCAGTGCGGATTTGTGGATTTTAACGACTGCCAGCTATTGGTGGCAACCGGGACCGACGGCTTAAAGTGCTCTCCGAGGCACAGTTACACTCAAGTACACTAAATAATCCTAACGAATCGGATACCAAGGAGCACTTGTGTCGTTGCCTCAGCGAAATATATAATCTGGAACTTTTAACAGACTAAAATATAAAGTGTAACGAAAAAAATCTGTATAACTATTGTAGGTATAATTAAATAATAATACGACTTGTCAAGAAAAATGTGTTTTCAAGCCCACCAAAAGAAATATTTCTTTTTTTTTAACGTTTTTATTTCAATCTGTTAAAAGTTCCAGATTATTACATAATCTGCTGAGGCAGCAACAAAAAAGCTTCTTGGCTTCCGACATGAGAAGACAGAACAACTAGTATTACACGATTTCTTCCCAGATGTCAAAATCTGAAGAAGGTCCAGGTTCTGTCAATTTTACAACACATTCACCTGTGGAGTGGAGGCACGATCGGATGATTTATATGGACGAGCCGTATCTATATTCATCTATGTTAGAATTATTGCATAATAATATTTATACATATCGTTAGACAGTTTGGATAGATAAAACAATGCACACTACACAGAAGCTGACAGTTATATTTAATTTTCTTCCAGTTATTTCTGGTTTAATTCGGTTCAATCCTATGGCTGTGACGTGCCGGTATAGCATTGTACTTCATCCCATTAATATACTTCCGCAATACCGCTAACAATATTTACAAACAAATCCTAATACTTGTAAAAGAATTTAGAGGAAAATAGTAATGTAGAAGAAGTAGAAAATAAATTACATAATTTTTTCTATAATTTTAACTAAATATTTTATTTTCTGTTCTCTACAATTATAAAGTAAAAAGGATTTTTTTTAGCTTAGATTGTCTCTGAGAAATGTTATAACTATGGGAGAAATTCGAACTATAAACCTGGCCCACGCATGCAGGCCCAGAATTTTAAAATACACCCATTCTCATAACGACTCAATTTTATTCGGAGTTTTTCAGCTACATTTGTTTTTCTTCTGCCCAACGCTACAAATCTTCAGATATTATTCGGGCTACTACTTTCTTGTTAATTCTAGGACACTGTTACATTTACTAGTTTTCAATTTACACAGACTGTCATTTTACCGTCTTACAGAAGGAAGACAGTTTGTACATGCACTGCACTACTATCCATATTAATTATAGTATTAAAATTGGATTTATTATTAATCCAATAAAATAAATTTAATAGTGATATATTGTATGTCAAGCACTCATAGCGCAGCACAGGTCACGCAAGTGCATACGGGTTAATAAACTTGCGTTGACGCATTCAACGGGTAAGTTTTCAACATATAGGCAATTTTTTCGTGGATTGAATGAATTATTAAAATTTTTACAATTATGTACAACTTTATCGATTGTTATTTTAATCATTAATTATTAATGTTAAAAAAAAACTATATATATCTTGTCATTTTTTCCTGTAAACAATAAATTAAAAAGGTTTAGAGCAAAATCCTTTTTCCTGTAAGTAATAAAGTAAAAAAGCCTAGAGAAAAGTTCCGAACAATATTAAATACATATCTTTCATTCTGCTCTACACCAGAAACCTTGGAAACACCAACAATTTTTAGTGTTTATACTACTATAAACACTTTTAAAAAAATTGGGGTATTTCTACTGGGTGCATAAAAAACCACGAGACTAAACTAGAAAATACCAAAGAGTTTTCACACCGTTCTGAAACATTGTAGTGAACGACATAGGTGATCAAATCGTATCATATTTAACTGTCACTGGGGACCAACATGTCCCCTCCATTATGGTAATGCCGTCCGAGGTGTAGACATTACAATAATTGTGAGACCAACCGCGCACCACACGTCGCTGATTATCGGTTGCGATTATTCAAAATCATTTGTTCGGGGTGAAATATATGCGTACTGCGGTTCAACATCATATGCCATAACTAATTGTGACACATCCATATAACAATACAGTTATACAAAATATAACAGAATTAAATAAAAAGCTAATTATTACACGCTGGTTTATCTATTTATTTATAAATATGAAATCGGAATACCTCTGACTCATAGTCAACACCGAGCCGTAACTGCTGAAGCGATTTGTTTATTTTTCGACGTAAGTATCCTCTAAAAAAAAGGATTTTTTCTAAATTATACAGTGTTAAATGAGGGGGATAAGTGTATACGAAGAACCGTCATTTTTGAAGTTAAATGCTTGAAAATCGGTATCACTTACTGACTCATAATCAACGCGCTGCCGCCGCCACAGAGCTGAAACCGCTGAGGCGGATCACACGAAATTGGGTTATTAGTATTTTTTTATTCTTTTTTTTTAATTCTACTCCTAAGGGGTTAGAATGGGTGGGGTAAGTATGTATGACAATCCGTAATTTATGAAGTCACATGCATGAAAATTGACATTTGGTTTTTGGGTTGCAAACTAAGTAACTGTTTCAAGAGTTTTAAAAATTTAACTTTTATAAAGGTGCAAAGTAATAGAGTATGAAAGTCAATATGGGACTTCCGTAATTTTTAATGGATTCGAGCATTAGGTTACTTTCCTCACGTAAGCATCCACTAAAAAGTTTTTTAAGGGATAAAATAGAGGTGACAAGTTTATATCTTACCTAGAAAAATCTGTAATTTTTGAAGTTAAATTCATAAAACTGGTATACAAACTTAACGTCAGACACTAAATATGTCGTGATTGAAAATATTAGAAAAATCAACCATTAAGGGAGCAGAATAGGGGATGAACATTTGTATGCAACTTCCGTCAATTCTGAAGTTAAATGTGTAAAAATTGGTATTTGATGTTTGGGACAGAAAGTAAATTTATCGTGTTTCTAGATTTTTGAGAATTCAATGGGAATGGAAATTTGTAAAGGAATTCAATCATTCATAAAATTAAAACCAAGAAATTCATTACTAAGCTTTATTGGCAGCTGTAACGCTTGCTTTGAAAAAATCTTGTTTTTATATATTTTTGGTTTCTAATGATTAATCGAAAACTTAAGATTATTGACTAACAGTGTTTAAACGTTCTTTGGCACTTCACAGCGTAAAAAAAAACTTTTCGTAATTAATTTAATACGTTAACTTTTCGTCACTATTCCCGCTCATCACCACATATAAAATAAAGTCCCCCTCCGCGTCTGTCTGTCTAAATGCGATAAACTCAAAAACTACCAAACGGATTGTTATATGGTTGACACCAATAGATGGAATGATTCAAGAGTAAGGTTTATGTGTATAATTTAATAATGTTTTGTAGAAATTTGTTGAAATATGACGATTATTGTTTAAGAAGGCGGAAAATATTTTGCCGACTTAGAGCTTTAATAGAAAACGCTAAGAAAGCTCTTTGAGATATAACAAAATAATGTGTGGAGGGATTGTTCCTTTTTCATAGAACTAAAGAAAAGTCCGTGGTGGCATATGCCTATCTTTTGTGGATGGCTTACTATACCTATTTTTATGTTTAAAAAAATGGTGTTATATGATAAGGTGATTGAAAAGCAATTTATACGGATACAGTATTAATCCTTATCAAATTAAATACGTTATTTAGCTTCAGAATTTCATGTACATTGTAATTGCCTTTTACACCAAACAGTTCAAATTAACCTTAATTAAATTTATTAAATATTAACCTTTGGAGTTTCCGAGAAATAAAAACTATCGGCCGATGAGTGGCCGAGGCCCTACATCGAAGTGACTCGCGTGATGTAAAATTAGGCAGAAATTATCAATATTGTATACATAGAAATATTGTAGTTTGTTTTTATGTATTTATTCTTAACTTTTTCAAATATTTATGGAATTGGAAATAAAATACATTAAATATACTCCAAGTAGGATGAATTTACGTTACATTTAAATCTAATTAAATCCAATCCACATGTTCGACGCAACAAGCTGATACGACACTATGACAGAAAAAACACAACGGCTTATATACTCTGCTACCCGTGCGAAATCGGGGTAGGTCGCTAGTATCGTTATATATTAAAACTTCACCTTCAACTTTCAGTACACGCTTAAAGAATTATGATTTGAATATATATAATTTAATAATTGATTTAAGGCCATGTGGTCGCGGTTCAAATCCGGCCGTGTACCAATGAGTTTTTCTAACTTAAGTACATTAACTATCACTGACCCGTACCTCGGAGAGCACGTTAAGCAGTCGCTCCCGGTTGCTGTCAATAGATGGCGGTCGTTACAATCCGCCAACCCGCATTGGAGCAGCGTGGTGGATTTAAGCTCCAAGCCACCTGATCTTGAGGGGAGACCTAAGACCCTGCAGTGGGGTATAAAAAAGGCTGATAGAATGGAATGGAATAATTGATTTATTGTACTAACAAATATTTAAAGAAAGTGTTCTCTCTGTATTCATATCGTGTCATTTGAATCTCAGAAGCATGTAATTAAGGTTTATTTTAAGAAAAACTGACGACCTGTTGCTGCGCCCTTAGTCGACGTCTTTCACAAAACAACTTTGTAATCCTTCCGTTGCTTTAATTAATCCTCACTTGAAAGTGAAAACGAAAACAAGCTAACGTTACATCAGTTTAATATGACTCGAGAATGTGGTTACACATAATCATCTTACGCATTATAATACCTATCTTGAAACTCATTAAATTATGTTTTTTTCGTTAGTCTGACTTTTGGTATACATGGTTATAAAGTGTTCAAAGACGTTTCTAGGTATCATTTTACGAATTCATAATTTAATTTTATGAAATAGGATACATTTGTTTCGTTAAAGGAAATAATTATGATTATAAAATTATTTTACGCTATACACAGAAATTGACCCCTGCGTGAAAAAGTTCGAACGATACTAATATAATATAACTATTAAAAAATAGTAGAGATGAACGACATATGACACCTTACGTCTGTTAGTTTCAATTTATAGATGTCCATAGAAATAGAACCCCACGCTTTCCTCCATAGAGAAGGCATAACAGTTACAACAAGCAGGAAACATATATGATGTTCTTATCACTTCGAAAACTTGTAGAGTTTCAATTCAAATGTAGTGTGTTCATAGTAATAATATATGGGTCATCTCATATACTGTGAACTAGACCTAATTTCGAACTAGACGGAGCTTGTATTATCGGTACTAGATAACAGATATACATCCTTAAATATTTTTTTAATAATACATCGACATATTTTACACCCAAACACGGAACAAATGGACATGTTCTTGCATACAAATATTTGTCCCGGATAGAAATCGAATCCGCGACCTTAAAGTCGCTCAGCGGGCTATGCTCGGTATTTCTTTAAAGGACAAAATCAGGAATACTGAAATCCGTCGAAGAACTAAAGTTATCGACATAGCCGAAGTGATTAGCAAGCTGAAGTGGCAAGGGGCTGGTCACATTTGTAGTAACCGAAAACCGATATAACCGGGTAGACGAGTTCTCGAGTGGAGGCCACGTACCGGGAAGCAAAGCGTTGGACGCCCCTCGGTAAAGTGGACTGATGATCTAAAGCCCATACCGGGGCTAATTGGATGCGGAAGGCGGAGGATCGTGTGTGGTGGCGAGCCTTGGGAGAGTTTTCTCGATATCACAGGTGAACGGGTCAGTCAACTTCTGTGGACTTTACGAACACTAATTTAGTTGTGAAACTAAAATTAGGAATTGAATCGAATGCTTAAGTCTCTATTTTACATTTCTTAACAATAACGCTGTTCTTAACATAGCACCTTCAATCTGATAATAATAGATTATTCATTACATAAGGGAACACGGAATGTTCAAACTCGACGAACTAAATAAACATAAAGCCCTTCTAAAACAATAACATCTGTAATCATTTGCATTGCTATCCTCATCGTTTGGGACAGTGATCGAAGTATTCGAACGAAGATCGACTTAGGAGAAATAATTTACAACAGAAAATTGTTCGAAATTAAATAGGCGATAAGATTCATAATCGAATGGATACGGTTCGCTCAGATAAGTCCTTTTTCCATGAATATTTTATAATAGCCATGTCAAAAGCAGTGCTCGACTGACGCGAATACTTTCCGACTGCTTGGTTTTATTTTATTGTGCATGTTTTAATACTAATTGTAAGTTTTCCAGCCCGTTTGTTACGACCCGACGCGACGCGACGCGACGGCGACGCGTGACGGGCCAACTGCTAACGCTACAGATTAGCTAAGGCTAATCGCTTTCTTTAGTGGAATGACAGTTTCTAAACAGTTATTCTGATTATGGAATTTTAAAGAACCGCTATCAGTCATTTTGACAAGGCATATTTTTGGGCAATGAAGCTCATATAGTTATGGGAAGTATACAAAGAACAAAGTGTATGACGTACTTCGAACTTTTATCGACGATAATAAGTAGGTAATGAAGAAAAATATGTGTTAAATTCAAAAAGTATTTAATTTTTTAATTGATCACCCGTTTAAGTTTATTACATTATATTTAATCTAAAAATTGTGAAAATTGTGGTAAATACATCTAAAAGGAAGTGCGCGACAATGAGAAAACAAACAAAGTACAAGAAAAAAACAAATTTTAACAAAAAATTTGTTGTTTTAACAATTTACCAAGCTTGATTTTGCTAGAACTTTTTAAAAATTCAAACTGCGTCATAAAAAAACTCCTTGTTCATAAGTGATTTAAAGGAGAATATAATATTTTACTGCGCAACACTTTCACTCGACATCTCTAAATGTACAAGTTCGAGATAAGAAAACGTTTATAAGGTCTCCTTGTCTAATTTGGAAGTTAGGGAGTGTTTTCTAAGGGTAATGTTGAAACAGAAGTCGTTACACAACTCGACTTTAGAGAAGAAGCCCGAGAAATATGTACCGGACCGCCAACTTAAAAGTTGCAAAATTTCAAATGTTATTGTTGCTAGCTTTCGGGAGAGGGATGGCGGGCAAGTTGAGCAACTTTCACGGACCGAATTTCGATATACACGAGGCCGTCCTCGTGACCGGTTCGTTCACGTGGGTCGCTAAACTTCTATGTATTCGTTGTTTCGATGACACGTATCATAGATACACAAGGAAAGCAAAAAAAAAACACGAGGATAATGGTCTTCGTCTATTGAGAGTATATATGGCTTACTAGTGACCGCCCGCGACTTACGCGATTACACTTGTGTGTAAAATGTACATATATGTAGTGTGTATTTAATAAGGGTTATAAAAAAATTACGAAAACACTGAACATTATATTTTTAATTTAAAACCAAAAGGTTAAATACCAACATTAATAATTTTATCCCCGTAAGGAAAAATTTCTGCAATTCCTAAAACAAGTCTTTTTCAATTTCCAACTTACTAAACTAAACAAAACTAAAAGACTTAAGTATACAAATTTACCATATATGGTATTACCCTGAAAATGACGGGATTTTCGTACGAACTTTCAACCCCTTATTTCGGTCCCTTAAGTATTAAATTTACATAAACCTTGAAACACGTATTTCTTAATTTATGACCATAAAGCCAAATAATTGTTTTCATGGTTTTAGCTGCAAGAATGACAGAATCCCTTTACAAACTTTGAACCTCTATTTTACTCCCCTAAGGATTAAATTTTCAAAATCTTAAAACACCAATTTTCATTGATAAATGTTAAATTAAATAATATCTTTATATATAACTTACAACCCCCACTTCCTTCCTTAAAACGTGAATCCAAAAATCCTGAAACATGCCAACTTTCCAAGAAAACTCTGTAGGCACAACTAAGTTTCATAGAATACACAAACCTAGCAGAAAACCTGTGAGTTACAAACAATATTTCCCACCTTCACATTCAACCATTACCTGTAAAACATGCGACGCGACTGAAATACATTCGTTTTTGCCTGCACAGTAGTCGAACCACGCTACATAGGTATAAGAAAACACCATCTTTCATTAGTACATGATTAGTATAGCGTGGCGAGATCGTGCGGTCCGTTCACTCACACACACAAGAGTATAAAATTCGTCAGGTGCAGGCATGGACAACTGTAAAATCTCACCTACACACTCATTTTGTCTGAACACTGAATGCATAACCTAATTGTATGCCTATTTGATCCACTCGGTGACGTCGATGTGCAAAATCTTCTCGTTTTCGAACATTGTATAGGCAATTTCCAAATTAGTTATCCAAATAAAATGTGAAAATATTATGACCGAAATGTGCGAAAGTGTAGCTCTACCCTTGGATGACACAAAGCTGAAATAACATAAAGATATATACTAAGAACATCGCGCTTTTGCTTTCAGGTATTTTGCTGATATTCCCTGTTGACTTCCGGTCACAGGTCCGGTTTTACATTCTATCGTTAACATCGGTTTGTTCACTTCTTACATGTAGAGATAGATATTACACTAAATCCAGTTGCATTTTAAATGCGATATTTTAAATTTAATTATGATTCAACAAAGCTATTTCAGTAGTGATTACGGGCTTGTGCATTCAAAGAAATTTTTATCGAAGACTCGCTGGCATTTAACTTGAGTTGTAAAATTTATGAAATGTGTCGTCCTTATGAAATCTAGTTTTTTTTTCCAGAATAAATCAAAACTACCTATGTGTTTTATTGGGTTAGGGAAAAAATGTTATCGTGCTTTATATACAAATTCAAGCCGTTTTTTTTTCATAAATTAATTACACTTAGCTAAAGTATATATATATTGTTCGATAACTTGTTGCCGTCTTGTAGGTAGTTAAATGATCCGGTTGTTATAGAAATTTTGGGGATTGTGGTTAAAAAAATGCAACCAGTAGTTTTGACAGTCTTCTCTTGATGCTAAACCTTAAAATACCTAAAGAAATCTGAAGAGACCAAAACAAGTGAAAATCTGAGGCTTCTAGGTCAGGGATATATGGTGAATGTATTAACACTTCCTAGCCAAACTTCCTGAATTTTTCCCGAGCGGCTAAAGATATTTGTGGTCTGGCGTTGTCATGATGAAAGACTACATCCTTTCTAATAAACGATTCCGGTCGTTTTTTTTTCTCTCTAATGCTCGTTTTAGTCTTATCAGCTGTTGACAGTAAAGAACCGAATCAAATGGTTGTGTCCGGCGGTAAAAGCTCATAATAAACGATATGGCCATCCAATCTCACAATACTCTCAACATCACTTTATTATCCTTTAATCTGGGTTTTGTCAGTCTGTGGAGCTTAGCCGCATTTCGACCATAATCTGTTGCGTATGTTTTTATTATAAGCAATCCACCTATCATCAGAGATCAATTTTTTTCAAAAATGATACGTTTTCATTACATTTTTATAGAAAATCACTAATGGATACCTCAGTATCCATTAGTTTTCTTTCAGTGAGCGTGTATGTCGTGATAGCCCAGAGCGCAACGAACCTGTCTCAAATTTATAAAGGCCATGGTTCGAATCCGGGCGTGTACCAATGAGTTTTTCTGATTTAAGTACACAATATCACTGACACCGTGCTTCGGAGGGCACGTTAAGCAGTCGGTCCCGGACGCTGTCAATAGATGGCGGTCGTTACAGTTCCCAACCCGCAGTGGAGCAGCGTGGTGGACTTAAGCTCCAAGCCCCCCTCCTCACCCTGGGGGAGGCCTAAGCCCCTGCAGTGGGGTGAAAATGGGCTGATGATGATGATGATGATGATGATGCAACAAACATAGAGCGTTTTGTATTCTCAGACTTTTTCAAATGAGTATAAATTGTTTTATGGTCAATGCCCAGTTTTTCAGTGATGTTGTAACTGCTAATATGTCGATGTTGCTCCATTTTGTTCAAAAATGGAATCAATTTTGTCCAGAGCAGAGCGGTTAAAGCTAATTGCAACTTTAACATTAAAATTTTCTGTTTGAAAACGCTTAAACTAATTTTGTGCTACAATGTACCCGGCAATAAATATTGCACATCGGCAATAATCGCATTTCCGAATACAAACTAATGCCAATATCCATGTCAATCAATTATTAGATTTATCGTCCATCAGAATTTTAATTCAGAACTAAATGCTTATTGTTGTTGACTAACAAACGTCATATAGGTAGTGTGTAATAGAGATAACGCTTCTTCTTAGAAGCCGAAATTAGCCGATTGTCTCTTTTCAAAGGTCGATTTGCAATATTTACCTCCGGGTACTGTACTCATACTGACACTATTTTAGATCTATAAACAGCACAAATGTTTTTCGCGGCTTGGGTTGCATTTTTACTGAATTGTTTAATAATTCAGCAATACCCAGGCCAAACACCCAGATGGGCTTACCCTTGTACCGTGGTTTAAGGGTCGCTGCATGGTGTGGTATGCGACATATGTGTGCGCTTTCGCCACCTCATATTTAAATGCAACCATATGGGTCCCGGGCGCGACCGCCAAGACCGCAGCACTACGGAAACACCAAAAACATGCCTCTTTAGAGCCCACCTATGATCTATGATAAGAAGGCCTAGGTGCTCCGAAGACGAAGAGCTTTATGTCCGCTCTGGGCCGTTACGATTCTCGTTTCCGAACATACCTGGCCCAGCGCATTTCACTAGCAATCCAACGTGGCAACGCGGCCAGTGTGATGACCACCTTTGGACCAGGTGATTACGGGCACGGCCTTTTTAACCCCCGACGCAAAAAGAGGGGTGTGATAAGTTTGACGTGAGTGTGTATCTGTGTATCTGTCGTGGCATCGTAGCTTCCAAATGGATGAACCAATTCGGATGCAGATTTTTCATATGAAAGGTGAATTAGTCAGGAGTGTAATTAGCTATGTTTGAAGAAAATCAGTCCAAGATAGCTGCTGCCGCAAAATGGCGGATATCATATTTTTTTTACTACTCCAGAAATATGGGTATCAGATGAAAGGACTTTACTAGTAGAATACTATACACTATGACAAATTTCAAATCCAAGATGGCCGCCACTACAAAATGACGAATTACCTTTTTTTCACTACTCCATCAATATGGGTTGGTATCTCAATATGGGTATCAAATGAAAGGGCTTGACTAGTAGAATAATGTACACTATATTGAAAGGGAATGAGGAATATTCCGAAATGAAAACTAAAAACTTGAAATTTTTTTTGTCTGATCATATATGAATTAGTTTAACTAAATAACTAACTAACTTTTAAAAAGTGTGAAATAATAGAAGTTTTTTTACTGTCAAATGATTTTTTTTAATTAGGTAATGTTGTAAATAATTATTCCATATTTTAGGGTCTACATAAATTTTAATTATTCTATTAGTATTTGTTTAACATTGTATTAAATATTATAGTATATTACAGTCCAGTGTATTAAAATTAAGTTAAGGTTTTAATAAATTTATTATTTAATTAATAAAATTTTAAAGGGAAAATGTTCTGCTGATCTCATAAAATTTGATCTAACAGAGTAGGTAAATATAATATTCGTTATAAATGTTTGATATATCAAAAACCTTTTTGGTATATCAATTCTCAGACGAAGTTTGTTATGCTATGCGCATTTAAAAACTGAAAACAAATTTATAAAATGTAAAACCTTTTTGCTAAACGAACTTTTTAAATATAATGAAAATATCTATATAAAAATGTAACATAAGGCCATCCTACTTGGAGTATTTTTAATGTATTTTATTTCCAATTCTGTAAGTATTTGAAAACGTAAAAAAATTATACATAAAAACAAACTAAAATATTTCTATATATTACAACCGTGTTGACTTGTGCTTAATTACATCACGCTTGAATTAATTTTTTCGCGCATTAGTTTTAATTTTGCGATAACTACTAAGATAATAATTTAAATTGTGTGGTATAAAGGCAATTACAATGTGCATAAATGCTTAAGATAACTAACGTATTTAAATTGAAGAAAATTAATATCGTATACGTGTAAATAGCTCCCCAATACCCAGGCCCGGCGAGAGCCAGATCGGGCCCCGGGTGTAAAACATAGCGGGGCCTACCCCACCTTACTTTGAAAAAAAAAACAATTAACCGGGCCTCCTTTCTTAGTCCGGGCCCTGGTAGTACCCTTACACCCACTCTATCGCTGGCCCTGCCAATACCACATTATATGTCAACATTTTTTTCAAATAATAAAATAGGTAAGTATAGTAGCTAGTTTTAAAAGACAGACTTATGCCATCGCGGTCTTTTCTTTAGACCTATAAAAGAGGAATAATTTCGTGACACGTTGTTTTGTAATATCTCAAAGGAATTACGTAGCGTTTTTGATGAAAGCTCCCAGTCGGTTTCATTTTTCCGACATCCTTAACAATCTTCGTCATATTTCAACTAATTTATACCCAACATTCATGAATTATACATATAAACTTCCTCTTGTATCGCTCCGTCCATTGGTGCCAATCACATGAAAATCCGTTTAGTAGGTTTTGAGTTTATAGCGATCAGACTGACAGACTGACAGACGCGGCCGGGGGACGTTATTTTATAATATGTAATGTAATGATATCTAGATATATTTTAAGCGTATCGCTTTGCTCTTTTTCTATTTGTATCAATAATCAAAGGTTATACCGGATGTTTGGCTAAATGTAATCCAATCTTATAGAGCATGTATTTGCCAACTAAATGGTTGACTTATAAACTGAGCTGAATCATTACCCATTGTATTAAATATCTCTTCACTTCACTTTATCAGCCTTTTTTTACCCCACTGCAGGGGCTTAGGCTTCCCCCAGAGTGAGGAAGGGGCTTGGAGTTTAAATCCACCACGCTGCTCCACTGCGGGTAGGGGATTGTAAAGACCGCCATCTACTGACAGCGTCCGGGACCGACTGCTTAACGTGCTCTCCGAGGCACGGAGTCAGTGATAGTTATGTACTTAAGTCAGAAAAACTCATTGGTACACTTCCGGATTAGAACCATGGCCCTATGGGGCCTTATAAATTTGAGACAGGTTCGTTGCGCTTTGGGCTATCATGACATATCAATATTGAATTGAATATTGAATTTATTTTCAATTACTTCTTTTTCAGGTGGAAATAATGGAGCAAATTTATCAAAAAAAGGACCTATCCATTCATCATTTCTAGGTGTATTATTATTAGAAGCACGTTTAAACCGTCATATATAATTCCATATGATACTAACTTGTGTACATCTATTAAATGATTTACATAACTCTCTCTAACTACTGCACTTTTTCTCTTTTATTAACTTTTTTTTTCATTGCATTAAGTTTCTTATATTCAATATAATTTTCTATTGATGGATTAGCCCTTTAAAAAATTGAAGCTTCTCTAGCCCTTTTAACAACATCTTCACACTCGTCATCCCACCAAGGCACCGGTTTTTTCCTAATATGAATTTAATCTTTGACTAGTTTTTGAATGCAGTTATCTTTAAGTTTATTGAGGACTAGCTTTCCGCCCGCGGCTTCGCTCGCGTGGACCACACAGTTGTACAGAGGCAGTTAAAGGAAGGCGACGTTCCATAACATTGCAAAACTTTTTAGAACATTCTGAAACTTAACTGCCTAAGAAATCTCTATACCTAATTTCATAAAAATCCATTTGGCCATTTTAGCATGAGCAATAGTTATCCCACAAGTCGAACCCAAAATCAGTCAGCCGTTTTAGAGATTAACCTGACCAGACAGGCTAACACACACAACGATTTTTTATATGTATATATAAAAAACTACAAGTGGAAAAAATATTATACTATAATATAAAAAATATTATAAAAAATACTTATGTAAAAACATATTGTAACAGGAACTTAATTTACTCCTTACGCATCGCCGTCTCTTTGAGATTAGGTCTCAATATTTACCGATCTCACCGTTGTGCTTGTGGGGAAAATGCAGATACTTATGGTCTCCATGGGCTCTCCTGCATAAAAAATGCTGGTCGCTTTTCCAGGCATTATCGTCTCAACAACATTGTAAAAGACGCTCTATCCTCTGCACAGATACCTTGCTGTCTTGAGCCTCAAGGTATCTTTCGGGGTGACGGCAAGAGACCCGATGGTGTCACGATGGTTCCATGCAAAAGTGGTAAAGCTCTTGTTTGGGATGTAACTTGCGTAGATACATTGTGTCAAAGTTACATAAAAAATACATCTAAAAAAACTGGAGCAGCTGCTGAGACAGCAGCTCGTAGGAAAACAGCCAAGCACATGGAACTTTTAAATCGTTACCATTTCATCCCTTTTGCTGTCGAGACGATGGGTCCCTGGTCCAAGGATACCAAATCATTTGTCCACGATTTGGGTGTCGCGCTGTGTCTGTTGACAGGGGATCCTTTGAGCAAGGAGTACTTTGTTCAGAGGATCAGTGTCGCAATACAGCGCGGCAACGCGGCAAGCATCCTTGGTACCCTGAACCCATCGTCTCTTTAAAATTTTGTCATTCATCATAATTTACATAGTATTTTTTAATTTGTAAATACTTATAGTTTTACTTTTTATATAATTTAGTTATAATTTGGTTTCTTCTTGTTTTTATTATTATTTATTATTATTATTAATAGTCTTAAACAATTATTTTTATAAATCTACATATATAATTTTAGTGTGTATTTACAAAAACATTAGTTTTTTTGTGTATTATTCACAATTATTTTTCATTTGAATCATCTACAGTCCAATCCACTCGGACTCGTCGTACATCACGGGGGCGGTAGCATCAGGAGTTTCCTCAGATGTGATTATTTTCTATTGACGACGTCGACGTCTATCTACTCCACGCTTTCCTCCACGACACGCAAAATATCCTTTGGTCTCCTGCAGAGGAACTGCAGCAATGGCATGCGAGACACGTCCACTACACCGCCATGCACGTTTTTCCGGTGGAAGAAACTTATTTTGAAGACTCGCTCCCCCTTAACTGGTCACGCAGTAGGGGTACGTTCCTTACTATAACGGTTCAGACGATACTGCCCTGTGACAGACGGACGAATGGACGGACGAACAGCGGAGTCTTAGTAATACGGTTTCCGTTGGGTCACTTTGGGTACGGAACCCTAAAAAAGGAAAGAAAAAGGAAAAACATAAAGGAATATTTTAATAAACAGGGAAGAGTTTCGTGCCAGTTCTTCTTCTTCTGGTTTTCCGAACCGGTACCTACCTATTAAATTCAATTTAATAAGTGAGTGTGAACCACGTGAATATCTTATATTGATAAAAAGAAATTAAATTTTAGTTTATCTTCCTACGATTTAAAAAAGATGTATATATTGACATCTGTGGCCAAAAAGCTATAATTTTGTGAAAAATATTGTATTAGTACTGCTATTCCTTAATAGATAGCACTTCTACGCTTTCAAAATATTTTACAAATAGTGAAATCACTGACATCTGCTGTCGTATTTGGTAACTATTAATTCTAAATGACATGAAATATTATCACATTTGCTCAAAAGATTGCAGCATGATTGCAGAATAGAAATAGGTGTTACCATGTTAAATAAATATAATGAACAGCTGCTCAGCGGAGAGGGAGTGGCTTTTGGGGTTGTCAACCTATTGGCAGAGAAATTGAGAAATTAATTTATTTATTCTTCAAAGTTCTCGTCTGTGGTTTGTCTGCTGTGCTGGTCGAGCCGGGAACAGGGGAACAGTGTTTGTGTGTGAAGTGTTTTGTGTATTGTTTATATTTAAAACTGTTGATTATTAAGTTAAATTCATTTATTTATATCACTTGAATATTTTTGAAGCCATAGGTAAGTTACTACATGAATATTTTATGTACGATCGACTCTACAGGCGGTCATGTGCACCTTAATATAGGTAGTGAAATAATTCTTGTACATTGCTTTTTATCTATCATTATTGTTAGCTGTGTTGAAGTTTAACCTAAGACCTCTAAATGATAAATCAACTTTAATCTTGTGCTAAACTTGTGCAAGTATATAAAAGTACACGTAATTTCTAAAAATGACGGCATCACTGACCGAAGGCATACTATTATGCATATCCACAATTCATTGGTTAACATTCTATGGGTTAAAAACAATCGAGGTGCCTTTTGTTAAATTAATTTGAATTATACTCGTTTTAGAATTTGATTTTTTAAAGCTGAGTAGAAAATTACTCTTTGTTATTAAATACAAATCGATGGTTATTAACTTATAAACTCATGTCACACTTAGTCTATTTAATGTATAAATTCCTTATTGCTTGGACAAACACTGAATTTATTTAGCATTTATTAATTGATTATGAAACCATTCGTTCAACTACAAGAATAAGTGATATAAATTATTAAAACCACTCAATTGTTACCTAGGCACAATTTTTTATGTTTAAGTACTGGTCCAGAATAGAACTTTGAATTATTCCTTAGAATAAAGCTAAAAAACTAACCCAAGTAATGACACTCGTAGTAAGCCTCACCACCTACATAATCATATTACCATTGATATATTAAAGAATAATTAGATAAAAATAAAATAACACCAAATGCTTGTGTGCACATTGGATATTGTCTAAGTAAAAATTCTTAATGGGTTAAGATATAAATTCTGTTCCAAGTTAATAAGAACTGGTCTAAATAAATAAAATACAAACAAAGCCAAAAGCTGATACCTATTAGAAAACAATAAAATAATACTGAAACACAAACTTAAAAGAAATTCCTACTTGTAATAGTAACACCTAAACCAGTTGAGTGCGGTTACTACCTATATAGTTAGATTCTGTTATCCACTAAAAACAAATCAAAAAATTTAACTGCAATGTGTCTTGTAAGATTTATCACAGATAAAATGGGCCAAGTAGGTACCTAGATGTCGGGCATCAACTTAGGTTTCTATAGCATTCCTCGACAACCAACCAAATCACAGTTTATTTCAAAGACCAAAGACAAAAAAATTAAGTTTGTTGGCAACTAAAAATTACATACATCTAAAAAACTTCATGCATATCCTCTTCAAAACAATTTTTGTTGAAAGTGTTTATTAAATATTACGTCCATATTGTCAATGCAAAATATTCACCTAAATAAAAGTTGTATAAGAATATTCTTTGCTTTTTCAAAGATCCAATAATATATAATAAGGAAATCCATCCCTTAGTTGATGGTATAGGAATACATTCTTAAGAACCCTCACTTCACTTCACACTTCACAGCCGAACTTCATCATAAGCATCATTTAAATGCATGCCCTTTTAACTGATAGGTACAATCTTTTAAAACAGAACAAGACATACTGGCCAAAAAGATTAACATAATGAATAAAAAGCATAGATACAGGCGAACATAGCTTCTGCAAATTTATCCGAGATAAAATGGACCAAGTAGGTACCTAGATGTTGGTCAATGCATCAAATTAGGTTTCTTGTGGCTTTGAATCAGAGTTTATTTCAAGGACTACAAAATTCAGTTTATTGGCAACTTAAAACCTCCTCCTTTTTGAAGTTGGTTAAATATAAGAAGAGCAGCTTGTGATGATTTGAAGCGAAAACAGTGTCAGCAAATCAACAAAATGACTGTCAACTTTAGTAAAATTGTAATTACCCTCAACAAATTCATCACATCATCACAACAATGTCTAGGCTCTAAACTAAGCATTAGCTTCTGTTTTGCGTACCAAGCGAAAAACCACATCATATAACAACCAAGACCCAGTACCAGTATCCATATTCATCATATAAATACTGACCCGACCTGGGTTTCGAACCCAGGACCTCCAGCTTCTTAGGCAGGGACGCTGACAGCTAGGCTAAGTGGTCGTCGAATTGAAATAAATAAAATATATTTAAACTTATCACTACTTACAATCACAATATTCTAGAATAGAATATATCTAGAATATATAGTTGCAAGAACATTCTTGATTTAAGTACATGATACACTAAAAAAATCAATTTTACTTTGTAATCATCCGCGTGCACTAAACCGTCTCTTCCCACTGGTTTTGCCTGTTTATCTCTAAGATGTTATACTTGCTAGGGGAATGCGTGCTCTTCCTAATAATTTGGCAACACATTAAGTAGGACCTACCTAATGTGGAATTGTTATATTTTTTCAATAGTATTCAATAATAAACTTCGTGCAATATATATGAACTTCAATAAGCCACTAGATGAATTTTGTCATTTTGAGACAATTAGGTATCCATTGTTATTTGTAATAAGGATAGCATGTGGTAAAATATACTAGTCTGCAATAATCTTACTTAGGTCTTTCTTTAAAATCATTATTTATTAGGTATTAGCATAAAATATGAAATACCTATTAATGATAATAAATTACCAATGAAACTATGACTCAGGCTAATTACATAAGAACTTAAAAACAGATTTGAATTATTAACATCCGACATAATTTGATTTCCATTATATGACTGTGAGAATAGGGGTACCGAGAATTATATTACTTATTTAATATTTTATACATTGTTGTGAAAGTTAAATATTTTTTTGATTGTTTGACCTTGTTTTAAATTTTCTATTGGTTAACGTAACAACATTGTTGCATTACATTGGCAATGTAATGTTTAAGAAACTTCAAGTTATTGTTACTTTTTTTTATGTAACTGGAGAACATTTCATTGTGCACTGTACATTACATATTAAAAACAATGATACTGTATCTTACTCAAATAATGTAATGTAACCAGCATGGTGGACTTATGGTTTAAACTTTCTAACTCAATGTTAATGCTTTAGGTACTCCAACATTGCAGGCATGAAAATGCCTGATAAACAAACTAAGTAGGTACAGGGTTTTATGGCTGATAGGTATATGGTAAAAAAATTATATTTTAATTTGATGAAGATACCTACTGCCAACGTTCGAGTTTCATTTAAGTTGGAAAAAAAATATATTTATTTTTACAATTTACAATTGTACATTAAACTGATTCCAGCAAAAAGTATTTTTGCTGGAATCAGTTTTTGTATTTTTTTCATGCGGATGCAACATTTCCCCGCAATAAAAAGTTCCCTATATGTTGAATTTTCTTCACATCAATTTTCATCAAAATCCTTCCAGTAGTTTTTGTATGGTGGGTGCACAGTCAGACGAAAATTCCATAAAATAGTGTTTTGATGTCTAAATCGACAACTATCTGCACTATGTACCATCGCGATTTTCAAAAAAATACTACAAACACAATCCACGGTTTCATTACAGTTTTATTATATGTATATGTATAGCGTTAATAAATTTGATAGCAGCTTTTGGTTTTAACAGAGTCAGAAATGTCACTTCACAATATCGAAACTGTCAAACGCAATTTTGCGGGGGTGAACGCCAGCGCGCGGAGACCTTGCGGACTGAAATTCGAACTGAAATTAGCCATCTTTCCAAACGGTGTACCCGTTAGCCACCAGCTAGCTATAATATGAGTGGTTAGACGGTAAGCGCAGAAGAGGGCTTCTAGTCAATTCGTATCTACTTTTATGTATGTATAGATAGATACGTGGGTAACTTTATAAGTTATGAGACACGTGAAAAGTAAACAATATATTTTTATAATTTATATTATACTAGCTTTCCGCCCGCGGATTCGCTCGCGTGGACTACACAGTTGTACCAGGACACTTAAAGGAACGCGACGCTCCAGAACATTGCTTTTCACTCGTGACAACGCCCTCTTTATGTTTGCAAAATTTCAGTAAAATCGAGTCAGCCTTTTCGACGATTAGCCCTAACAAACAGACAGACAAAAACCAACTTATCTCACTCCTGATAATCTCCTTTTCATGTCTGCGAAGATTCAAAGAAATGGTTTAGTCGTTTTGGAGATTAGCTGGAAAAAAATACAGACAGACAACCACACGGACATAAAGTTATCTATATCACTGCTGATAACCTATTTTTAATGTCTGCATAGTTTCATTAAAATCTTCAAAAGTTTAGCTCGAACAGACAGATAGACAGACAGACACAGACAAACAAAAAGTATTCTATGCCACTCCTGACAATCTGTTTATCACATTTGTGAATTTTCATTGTAATCGATTCATCATTTTCGGAGATCAGTTTGAACAAACAGACGAACGTACAGACAGACAAACAAAAAGTATTGTATGTCACACCTGACAGTCTTTTAATCACATCTTTGTAAGTTTCATTGAAATAAGTTCAGCCCTTTTGGAGATCAGTTCGAACAAACAGACGGACTGACAGATAAACAAAAAGTGTTGTATGTCACTTCTGATAATCTTTTTATGATATCTGTGAAGTTTCATTGAAATCGGTTTAGCCGTTTCGGAGATTAGCCGGAACAGACAGGCACTACAATTTTATTAATATACCTATACATTTTATAAATAATTATAAAATTATTCTCCATTATTCACTATACAAATTTCCATCAGCTTTAACCAGCTCTGAAAAAAATATTTCTGTTTTCTTTCTACAGGTCAGAAATAGGCAGCCACTTTTTTTCTTCAGCACTCGAAAAGAACTTTCCTGTTATTTTATCCTTGTAAATCGGGAATTAGGTATAAGTAATCACAGGGAACTAAGCCGGAGTTGTAAGCTGGAAGAAGCAGGGTTTCAATCCCAGACTCTTGAAGGTGAATAAACGCTTTTTAGGGTTCCGTAGCCAAATGGCAAATAAGGAACCCTTATAGTTTCGCCATGTCCGTTCGTCCGTCTGTCTGACTGTCTGTGGTTTTCCTCGGAAACTATTGGCAATATATAGATGAAATTTGTAAGGTAGCTGTAATCTATGAACCGCTATACAACGACGTGGTGAAATTAAGAAATTTTTTTTTGGATAGGTCGCCATACATGTAATTGAAGTAGGAAAAACAAATTCATCGTATATTAACGCGATAGATAGGTACCAAACGATAGGTCTTAAAAAATGATATCAAGGTTTCAAACTTTTTTTTTTATTTAAGTCAACAGTTGTTTGAAATGTGCACTCCTAAAGTCCTAATTTTTGTTAGAGTCATGTGTCCCTGCCCCCTCGCCCCTTCTACCAGCTAAACCGTTGTTTTTGAATATGTAGAAAAAATGTATGACAGGAGTATCTATACCGTAGTTAAAAGGAAAACTATCACAGCTAACTAGACTGTATTATTTAACGAGTAATACATTAACTTATAAAATGTACTTTTTAAGTAAAAATTTTGTAAATATTCCATAGAAAATGACAGCCTTTAGCCAATAAGCGAAAACTAGATGCATTTTATCGTTGTGATGTTATTGCAAAAGATCATTTAAAAAAACATTTTATGAATAAAACTACATTGTATTACTAGGTACTATAAATTTACGCTTTCCTTTGCAGAGCTTATTCTCTTCACAATCGATACTAAAAGTCAAAGGTTCACTGTGACCAAATAAGTAATAAATATTGTCTCTAGCTATCAGCGCACCCATGTTATTACTTTTCGGATTAGTCAGAGAGGATCGAGCGCCTTTTAAATAACTAACGAAATAAAAATGAAATGTATTTATACAATAATTCTTAAATTACATAATAATAACGATTAATGGTTAAGTTTGATTAACGTCGCACTCGTTTTTCATATTGTTTGGTGGTACGGAACCCTTCGTGTGCGAGTTCGATTCGCACTTGTCCGGTTTTTGCTGAGAGAAGTGTGTGAAGAAAGGACAACAAAGTTTCTTCATGAAAAGATGTTCATGTGAGATGGTATAAACGCTAACCAAACAAATATTTAAGACTCTTCCTAAGCCCTCGTATGTGATTTGTGGATCTGTCTTCTTGCACCATAATTTCAGTACCTAGTTCAACATTCTCTGCAGCGATTACCGTTGGCGGGCGTATTCTTCTGTCGTCATCTTCAAGACTAGTTCTACTCATTTTGAATTAATTAAACCATTTAAAAATCATTGTCTGAGCAGGAGCAGGAACTTCTAAAGCTAATTTTAACCGTTCAAAGCTTAACAATTCAGAATCTTAGTTTAATTCGATTAACTAATGTTTCTTGAATCAAGTGACCATTTTTTTTCCGTGTGCATGTCATAAATAGCATTTCAAATTTATTTCCGTTCATCTGTGAGTGAATTTAGAATGCACAGTTGAATATGTACGGATTTCGAAGTGTTGACATGTACGAATGAGATTCTGGGAAAAGAGGCGAAAATAGCGGTAAATGCTGAAGGGGTGCTTGGTCATGGGTGCCGCGCCGGTGATATTTAAAAGCAGAAAATGATACTGGCCATTACAGTATTATATATAGCTTATAATTCTAAGTGTTCCGTAATAATTCCATAGAACTTAGCCTAATTTGTGTTAACTTGAAACTGATTAAGCAGAAGGAATTCCGAAGCAATAAGTAAAATAACACAAAATCGTGTCTGTTTTTTAAGGTTTTATTTTTGTTTTCACTTTATCGTAAAAACCAAACTTTGAAATAAAACAACTAATAAAAGAGCGGTCAAGTGCGTGTGACACCGCGCTAAATTCAAATAATACGTTTAAAAGCATATATCTTAAATCCACTCAATATATCTTCACAGGTGTTTGTTAAGTCGTATTATCCCAAATTTTTTCAGAACGTTTCACTCTGTATAGTTGAAAAGTTAAAGGGGGCACACTTTTTTAAACATTAGGAGCGCATTTCACAACAACTAATAATTTTGTAACCTCTAGATATCATTTTTAAAGGTCTATAAGTACCCTACACGTTAATTTTCGGATATTTTTTTCATCCTTTAGTTATAAGTATGGTGACCTGGTGTCGTGGTAGCCCAGAGCGCAACGAACCTGTCTCAAATTTATAAGGCCCCATAGGGCCATGGTTCGAATCCGGGCGTGTACCAATGAGTTTTTTGACTTAAGGATACAATATCACTGACACCGTGCTTCGGAGGGCACGTTAAGCAGTCGGTCCCGGACGCTGTCAATAGATGGCGGTCGTTACAGTTCCCAACCCGCAGTGGAGCAGCGTGGTGGACTTAATCTGCAAGCCCCCCCTCCTCACCCTGGGGGACGCCTAAGCCCCTGCAGTGGGGTAAAAAATGGGCTGATGATGATGGTGACCTACTCCAAAAAACTTTTTTACGTGATTTCACTATACTATTGTATATCGGTTCTTAAATTACACTTACCTTAACCCACAAATTTCGATAGGCTCGAGTAAAATGGTTATGACAGACGGACAGACAAGACAAAATTAAAACGATTCTAGGTTTCCCCATTTGGCTACGGAACTCTAAAAACCGGCCAAACGGGAGTCGAGCTTGCGATAAGAATCCCGAAATGAATAAAAAAATACACGTTTTTTAGACAAATACATTAACATAAATATATTGTGTGGTTGTACGAAACCCTCAGTGCGCAAGTCCGATTCGCACTTGAACCGTTTGTTGTCTATGTACACTGGTAGCCCTAGAATATGCCTACATTTTTATGTAGTTATTGTATTTAGAGGTACTTAAGTCTAAAAATGTACCACAATATGAGTTATTTTGGTTGCAATATACTTAGTGCGGATTTTAAGATAATATTATCTTAAAATGAACATAGGGTAATCTATGACAGAATTTTACTACTACCCATAATTGTACGTGAGGATATACTTGGATAATGCCAATGTTGGGTTAAGGTTGCCTTGAGATTTTCTTTACCCTTATATGTACCCGTGATATTAATGAATATCCATAATTTATTGTGGGAAAAAAAACATTAAATGTAAAAAGGACAAAAGAAGATTAAATATAAAAAATCATTTTATAAAATATGAAAAATAAAACATATGTTTACGTTGCTTGAATTTGAATTTGTAGAATGCTACTTTAATCTTCCAAAATACATTCCCTTATTTTTTCAGTTGACAGTTTTATTTCATTTTCTCAGAATAACTTATTTTGGACTCAGGCTCCTTATGAGAGTAACAGCGGATGTAGAGACAAGAGGTCGGATGGTTAAATGGGGAAATTCAAGCTTGTTAAACTTTTGATGTAAATATAAAATGAACTGCACCCATGCTCGTTGTATTGGACATATATCGATTGGTAGTTATATGACCTTAACGACCGGTCATTATCCTGGAGTTAAAGTGTCCGATCGTTAAGGTTGGGCGCCTACTCGTGATGCCTTTGGGTGCGTTTAGTAAGAGTTACCCGTCTACGGAAACTTCGCTCTCGTATGCTTGCTTCCTATTATCGAATTACTTCCGGCTGTAGCTAAGTTTTTACGTTTATTTATACCTAAACTCTTTGAACTCTTTGAATTCAAAATACACATATTAGTTATTCTGTTCGTTTGCTTGGACGCTTTTAACTCAAGAATCACTAATATAAGTCCGAATAAACTTTCACGTTTAAATAAATAACAATAACAACGTCTTCATCACAACAACGTCTTGGCCCCAAACTAAGCATTAGCTTGTGTTTTGGGTACCAAGCGAAGGCAACGCATACATATAACAAACAAGACCCGGTACCGGTATCAATATTCATCATATAAATACTGACCCGACCTGAGATTCGAACCCGGAACCTCCAACTTCGTAGGCAGGGTCGCTACCCACTAGGCTAAGCAGTCGTCAATAAAATGAAAGTGAACAAAATTAAATTCAAATGAAATTATGTATGAATATTATAAGATACATTATCATCTAATTATTATTCTAATGAGCTGAATGTTAAGAAAAGTTAATCTACCTATAAATAGCGGTATTAACAAAACAGATCAGATATCCGGAAAACTCTATCACGCGATTAACAAATATGGTCTAATAGGTATTTATGTAGACTAAACCTAAAAACTCAATACGAATCGTAAAACAGGTAGGTGGACGAACTCGCTGCCACTAGATTTTTTTTCCATTCCATCAGCCCTTTTTATACCCCACTGCAGGAGCTTAGGCCTCCCCTCAAGATGAGGGGCTTAGCGCTTAAATCCACCGCGCTGCTCCAATGCAGGTTGGCGGATTATAACGACCGCCATTTATTGATAGCAACCGGGACCAATTGCTTAACGTGCTCTCCTAGGCATGGAGGCAATGATACTCGAATCAGAAAAACTCATTGGTACACGCCCGGATTCGAGCCATGGCCACATGCCCTTATATATTTGACACAGGTTCGCTGCGTTCGGGCTATCACGACATATCATTCGATGTTTACAAGTAATTACTTAAGGTTTGCTGGAAGTACTTATAATATTTATTATAAGGCCTCAAGTGATCACAGTACTTCTTTTCTGGAATAGAACACAATATGTTTTATAGGTAGATAGATGCCTACGTTTGAAATAGCCAGCGTTCAGAGCAGTTCATTGTAAATCCTATAACAACAAAGACATACATAAAGTTTCGTTGCTCTCTTTTGAACTGAAACGTTGCCAACGTGCTGACCCCCTTCAGTTTTAAATTGCCAATCCGGACTGAACACTTATCCCGCTAAAATTATTACATATGACATTAACTTTTAAAACCGCAAAGTTCCGAAATCTCCGGAAAAAGAGTAATGTCCTAGTTTGGAATTACAAGATTGTATAATATAATTAATTTTATTCACATGATAGGTAATAACCGTGTTACCGTTCTCTGTTTTTTTTAGGATTACATAGGTATTCACGTATAGAAGTTTTTCGTTACAAAACAAAAAAATAAATATCACGAGCAAATTTTGCTACTATTTAAGATTTCATTTATTTTGAATAATTCATTAAGTATGTGTAGTATGCGAAATCGATGCCAAGGTCTATTTTGTCCGTTTGTTTGTTAGCGCATTACGCCAAAACCGCTGAACGGATTTTGATCAAACTTTTATTGGAAACGGCTTAGTACCCATCTTAGAATATAGATGACTGTTTATCCCGGTCAAAGGTTCCAGTGGGATACAAAACTAACTAAACAAGATCCGGGATTCAAGCAAGCGACCATACATTGTAGTTTCATATAGAAAATATTACCATCTCAGATTTATATATTATATTTTGTGCAGTATTGAACTTGCTTTCGACTTGATATCATTTACCAAGACTTAGTTATCTTGCTTTCTTGTTATCATTGAATTGAAACTGTTTCGTTGTTTTTCTCAAGATTTTACTTGAAACTGTTACCTAACATTTTGTCGAAAATTTACTTAACCATTTGCCTGGATTTTCTTAAAACTTTTATGTCATAAAATATTATTTAGTGTCACAAAACATTTTTCTTATTCAGGAGTGACATGTCGGAGCAGCTTGTAATATTTATTACATATATATTGTACACTCAGACACGTGACAAATAGATAAGTTCATGCACATAATTATTTGTTCCGGGCGAGAATCGAACCCACGTCCTTTGGTTCTGCTGTTAGTGTCTAACTATTCGGACAATCTGTTAATTGTAATTAAATGTATCATCATGCTGCTATTTTTAGATGCAAAGCAGTAACAATAAAAGTAATGTAGAGCAGGATTTCAAAAAATAGATCTTATGTGCAAGATACAGTTTATGGTATATATGTGCATTAAAAATTTAATAATACGAATATAGAAAATTAGGCGCGAAAGTCCTAGATAAAAGCTAGTATTATATAAATAAATATATGAGTCAAGCGCGTTCAGTTTGGTATCAACAACGGCGCCGGCGTCGGACGGCGCCATGGGCTTGGGCGCATCTGACTAATAATCACGACGAATAAATTATATCATGTAGGCCGCCGAGTTCAGATTGCTGTTATCACGCGTGTCGCGGCGCTCTCTATAATCATTATTTGACTTATCTTACGTTTAATTAAGCTACCATCCTTATCACTTTTTTAACTGTATAAACAAACTAGCTCCTCCCGATTCTGTTATTCATTGAAGTTGAAGGCCTCAATTTTCAACTTAACAAATTACAATTAATAAATTAAATGATGTTCTATGGTTTAGAATATTTTCATTTATGAACCAATAGGAAGATATAAAAAACATTGAAATTCATTTGCAATGTAATTTCACGTTTGAACAAAGATTGCTTTATTGTCAAAATGCTTCCTAAGATTAATAATGACCTATACCTACGAATAATTTCCAAAAATGTGTCATTTAACACATGGAGTGAGCATTAGTTAATGAATACAAAGTTAGCGAATTTCTGGTATGCTCATCTTGTAGCTTACAATAGTTAATTAATATCCAAACGCTGCCGTCAAATTAATTAACCGTTTTATATCGAAATGTATTTCAATTAGAAATCATTAAGAAAAATAACGGATTTTATTGCGGAGCCAAGGGTCGCGAGTTCGATTCCCACCCGGGACAAATATTTATATGCATGAACGTGTCTATTTGTTCCGTGTCTCAAAATTTGAATCATAAACACTAAAACCAATGATTATACTCATAATAACTGCTCCAAATATTTCGCAGTCATAGCCCACTCATTCGTTAAATTAACAGCGAGCCCAGCTCCATCATTGTCATCAATTCGTTTATTGTTTGGTACGCCCTGATCTATTCCGAATTAAGGCCGCCGCCGTTGTATCGACGTCAATAGCTGCATTTGGTTTACGACTATTGGCTGCGCGCACGCCGCGTCCCTATTTCAATGCATTCAAGCACAGTTTAAATATAAACGATCAGTAGTCTCAACTCCACACCGGTGTCTTCACGAGCTGCCCAAATAGTCCGTTTTCTATTGGGAATGTTTGTATAGAGAGGTTTACAATTTTGAGTACAGCACCTGTCGCAGGGTTCATTCTGTCTACCGGGCTTTTTGGGTTCACGTGGAAATGTATAACAACCGTACCAAGTGGAATTGCTGTACACAAAATTGTCACACTTTTACCAATAGAAAATGGACTAAAACATTGCCCACACAGTAAACTTCCGGCTTGCAAGCGTCATCAGACATGGTGGATATTCCGTGACATTATAAACAGTGCGCCTAAGCGATAACTGTGAGTCATGTTTTCAAAATTAATGATTTTTACTATACTTATGAACCTAGAGTGCATTGATCCAATTGCCACATGTTTCACATAATCCTCTTTTTTAGGTTAAAGGAGAACAACATTTTGCATGTAATGTTCCTATGCATTTAGCAGTGCACACTTTCAATTTAACTTTTTTTTGTAGAGACTGTTGGAAGTTGGCACGTGTTTCGTTCTTGTGGTTATTTCAACAAACAACAACGATGAAGTACTTACTTACCTTAAACCTTTGCAAAGACTTATCAATACAGATGATGTAAGAGTACTGATTGCAAACAATTACACACCTGGTTTCCTATTTGTTTGTATAAAATGAAAAAAACAATAAACTAATTATAAATGGCAGGTTTCTTTCGTTAATTCGATTTCGAGTTCGTTTCTTTATTTACTCCGATAACAGACTTCTACTTCTCTGTTATGCATCCAAGCCCAATTCCTTCTTCTTAAAAGAAATGAAGACAATGTTTTCTTTCGACCATACTAAAATTGCTATAATGGATATTAAACAAAACTCTAGTATATATTATTTTTCATTTTATTTTTATATTTTGTCTTAACAATCAGAATGGAGTAATCATAAGATTTTTACGTAGTAAATAATAACCAAAATTTATTTGCTATTACAAAATCTTTAAATTGTATGTTACACAAGTTTACAGGGGTAAGCAATCTTTATTGTATAGAGTGCTAAATTATATTTCGTATACCGTGAACTAATTTTATTAAGGTGACTCCCCGTATTCCACTCCACCACATCAGTGTCGACTAGTACTCGCTGCTTTTGCCTGAACAAGCGCAGATATCCAGCTAGCTCAGCTCAGAGATTCCACGCTATAGCGTGGATTGGGATTCGGTGGGATTAAAAACAGAGATCAAAGGTTACAAAACATTTAATTATCAATTTTACAGTAAGATTGGGCAAGAGGCGTCCTTTAACGAAATAAATTACTTCACTGAAAATAAACTTTACAAAGTGGCGTGTTTAACTTGATTTGAATCACTGATTGTCTAACCGCACTGCACATAATGTATATGTGCCAAAATTACTTTGAATACTGGAACGACTCGATTGCACCCAATCATTTGCAGGTGTGCCCTCTATCACAATATTTAAGGTGAAACAGAAAAAATAGTATAACCTTTGTATTCGATTCTTAGACGTATCGTTAATGTAGAAAACAGCGATCAAAATGGCTTCTGGAGCGCTCAAGCGAAACAGGTCGGCGCAATCTATGCACCACCGCAAACAGGCACGACCATGTGGTACTGACCCGCCTGGTCACCACATTCAGGATAAGTCTTTACAGCCAGAATAATTCTTCAGCTTTGTTAAATAAATATTTAGTAGGAAGTATAGTATATGTTTATTTTTTTAATTATAATACCAAACTAGTTATGGATAGTTAGATAAGCGATGCTTAGTTATGCATCGCTTTTCATACCGGTAATGATCTTGAAACGAAAGTGGACATAAAGTGTCCCTTCACTTATCACTTACTTTATTTATTTGTCGATATGAGTGCACTTAAACTCAAACTAGTTTGTGTTGGTCGCCTCGGCTCGTTAAACATATTCATTAGAGGACTGTATAAATGTTATGATAACTGCTCCACGTAGTGTGGTATTTTCTCACTTTATCTGCTCGGCCTTGTATTGTTGTCACTCTAAAATGTGTGCTATTGATCTTCACTCCGAGAAGTGCGTAATCATAGGGATTGACATGTTAACTCACATTAAAATCGAAGAAAGTGTCGATATAGTAGTCGTTACATATACGAGTGCTCGGCTTGGGAGTGCAATGAACTTAAGGGCTATACGGATAAACCGACAGTTAGTACCTACCGGTTGACCATCAAACACTAGTTTACAGTTTTTCGATATTTAAGAATATTAATGAGTGGGTCTAACCATCAAAGGAGTTAAATTCTGCCTGTAATTTTACTGGTACTTATATCCCCACCTTGAGGGACAACAAGCTTCTATCTTTGAATACGGTCTCCCTTTGGGAGTTAAATATTACATTATTCTTGTCGTATACGCTTTGGTTAGTCAGTAGAGCTGAAACAAAATAAAATAGTATTGTGGCTAGTAAAATTTACTCAGTATAAAATGTCGTGCAAATCCATATTTTGGTATGTATAAAATTGCTCAATTTGTTTATGTATGAAAAATGTTTTTTTCCTATTATTTTTTTTTCAAATTAATAAGTTTTGATTTATTTCCGTCTATAAGAATCCATGTATGCTGTCTTTCGTACTCGTTAGTATAGTAGTTTTGAGATGCCGCGTACTTGCTCCACCTACGTAAACAGCATTTCTAAGCCTCATAAGAGAGGGCAAGTACTTGAATTATAGTCCGATGTTAATACCCGGTTAATAGATTTAGTTGCGGCATTTAGTTTATTAGTTTCGTCATAGTAATTTATGTCGTTACGAGACGTTAAAAACCGAAACGAGAATCAGTAGGGCGTTTATAATTTCATACGTATTACGAAAACAGTACTTCAATTATTTGGAACGGAAAATCGGGATGATTAATCTTCGGCCTCTAACGATGCTGAAGATATATTATAAAGATACTAACTTAAAATATATACACAATACATTTTATTTGACTTTTTAGATATGTAGAAAGTTATATAACTACCTGTAGACCGAAAACACGTGACAAATTCTCACGACCTTTTGAGCGAAATGAGTGCGCCAGAGCACGCACATTCCGATTATGTAAAATTAAATGCAAAACTATTTTCTAAAGCTTAATTTTATATGCAGTTCTAGTTGTCTATTGCTTCTCCTGGCTCCCTTTTCTGGCTAAAGGTTACATGAATACCGGCTGGTTCTACATCGCCGTGACTCTCAATCTAAGTTCCTTTCAGTGCATCGGGACTAGTCCCTTTCAGATATTGCGTCTGGTTGATGGTCAAACGAATTGATTGATTAAATTGAATAAAGTTAGTAATAGTCATTCAGTCAAATTTTAATATTCAGTGAGCAGCGATGCAAGTAGGTAAGTAAATTAATCAGGATTTAATAAAAGCCGGTAACACGCTTGTTTTGTAAAACCTAGCAGTATACAAAAGCATTTGGTTTCAGGAAATTACGTTCATTTTTGTTTTCACGGGATAAAAAGTGCATCGGCACCTTCACGCACCCATACCTAGCTGACTAACCGTAGTGAATGACATTGTGAGTATTATCATTTGTCAAAAACTCAGGTTTTAGAAAGTCGTGCCATTTATTTGACACGGGCTCAACGGCTACTAGGTAAGTTCTTTATTTTTTATTCGCTGAAAATTACAATTTTAAAGTGTATAAAAACCCACCCAAATCAAAGAAACAACACATTTTTTTTTGTAAATTTCTACCCAAGAGTGAAAACATCGATTGATACGTACCTGCTCAATTCGTTGAACCTTTTCCGAAAGTGGTTGTTTAGCATATAGACAGTCGCCAAAATTGCTTCGTGACACAAGGCATGTCAACCAAGTACAGACCCAGACCTGTGACGTTGATCGGAAAAATTGTTGGTCCTGTTCTGATCACAACCCTCGTTGCAGACGTCCACTCGGGACTTCCAAAACATAATTGCTTGGGCCGGTATTAAACGGTAAAATTCCTCTATGAGATTAAATTTTATACAACAAGAACTTATTCCAGCTTTGTTTCCTAGTGAGGACGACCTGAATTAAATTGATGAAAGAATATGGTATTAGCAAGATAGAGCAACATCACGCTATGCTATGGAAAGATTTCGTCTATCGATAAACTCCTAAATTTATCGATACTTACACGAATTTTTCCCAAATCGTTGGATCGAAAGGCGAGATTGAATTAGATGGCCTCCGAAATCTGATCTTTCTCCGTGTGACTTCTATTTTTGAAGATACATTAAAATTATAGTTAGTTTACAAAACCTGATTATATCGAAGAACTTAAGGATCATCATCATCAGGTGGTAAATCAGGTAAATATCAGCAGAAATATTGAGCAATGCAAGAGATTAATTTTATCTTCGATTATGATGCTGTTAGGATGTACAAGGGGCACACGTTGAACTTCTTTTGAATAAAAAAATATATTAATAACTAATACTTACTATCACATATAATCACATATATAATAATAATAATAATAACACACAATCACAACAACGTCTAGGTCCCAAACTAAGCATTAGCTTGTATTTTGGGTACCAAGCGAAGACACCACATACATATAACAACCAAGACCCGGTGCCAGTATTAATATTCATCATATAAATACTGACCCGACCTGGGATTCGAACCCGGTACCTCCAGCTTCGCAGGCAGGGTCGCTGCCCACTAGGCTAAGCGGTCGTCATTATTATTAGTTATTATTGTTACTTTGACATATATCCCTTTTAAAAATTTCATATTAATTTTCCGAATTTGTCTATAAAAACAAATTTTCTATAAAGTTAGTTTGTGATGCGTTTTGAACTAGTGAAAATATTTGTTACGAAAGAATTTTCTAATATAATTACGTTATAAACCGCAAATAAATGCGTAGGTGTAGGTATTTTTTTTTTTTCAAAAATAAACTATCTCGAAAAACCCTCTCTTGATCCCCTTCCTACTTTTGAGCGAGATTTTGCCCACCCTATAAACAGGAAGGGCTATTTTATTATACTGTGCACAAAAAATTTTTGGTGTTTCAGTATCGATAATGCAATACGTTAAAATACACAATAATAAACAATTAAATTTACATATTTTAATTTATCCGCCATTTTAGTAAATAATAAAGAGAAAGAGAAGGGGAGTGCCTTACTGGTCGTAACCCCCGTTAAAGTAGGATCAAAGAGTAGATCCACGCGTAAAATGAAACACTCATACTCGTAGGGTGACCATAAAATTTTATGGAAAGTGTAGGGCGAAATTAAATTCGTATCTATACTTCTATACTAATATTATATAGCTGAAGAGTTTGTTTGTTTGTTTGTTTGTTTAAACGCGCTAATCTCAGCAACTACTGGTTCAAATTGTAAAATTCTTTTTGTGTTGGATAGTCCATTTATCGAGGAAGGCAGGCTGTTACTACATCAGCTACGACCAATAGGAGCAGAGCATCAATGAAAAATATAGAAAAAACGGGAAAAATTATTCCTATTGAGAGCTTCCGTAGCGCGCGCTGCGTAAATGGTTGATATTAAGCAAAAATCATGTATTGCGGAATTGTTCCCCTTAAAAAGTTCTAACCAAAAGTCCGCAACAGCATATGTGTATCTTTTAAGGTTGACTTACTATAACCTTTTTTATGGCAATCAAATTTGTTCTAACATAATGCACTATTTGCGAAGATTTTTTTTAAACATGATATTAATCCTTATCAAATTAAATACGTTAGTTTTCTTAAGTATTTCATGCATATTACAATCGCCCTTTACACCATTGAATTTAAATGAATATCTTAGCAGTTTTCATCGAAATATTAAAACTATAGCGGGAGAAAATAAATTTGCTGTCTGCCTCTGTTCGTTATCTTCTTACTTCCAAACTACGCAATGGACTTTGATACGGTTTTCTGTCATATCTTTTTATCTTATAATCTATTAATCTATATAATAGAAATCTTATACTTATTATAAAGCTGAAGAGTTTGTGTTTGTTTGAACGGGCTAATCTCTGAAACTACCAGTAGGATTTGAAAAATTCTTTTTGACTATGATAGCCTAAATCTAGCGAAGGGTTATAGGATATATATATATATATATGAAATCAAACTGTCTGTCTATTCGAGCAAATCTTTAAAACGGCTTAACGGATTTTGATGAAACTTTACACATATGGAAAGGATGTAGTCAAAAGTGACATACGCAACTTTTTGTATGTCTGTATGTACGTCCATCTGTCTAAACCGATTTTAATGAAACATCACAAGCATGAAAAGAAGGTGGTCAAAACTAGCATACATTACTTTTTGTTCGTCTGTCTGTCTGTACGCGTATCTGTCTATTTGAGCTAATCTCCAAAATGGCTAAACATATTTTAAGGAAACTTTGTAGACGGGAAAGAAATTTGTCAAAAGTGACATAAGCTACTTTTTGTCCTTATGTCTGTCTGTACGTCTATGTGTCTGTTCGAGCTAATTTTCAAAACGGCTGAATGAATTTTAATGAAACTTTGCAGACGTGAAAAAAGGTTGTCAAGAGTATCATAAGCTACTTTTTGTGTTTGTCTGGCTGTCTATCTGTCAGTCAGTCGTTTGCCCTCACTGATCTATCAACGTACAGCCGAAACTAACTACAAAATCTAGGAAGCTTAAATTTGGAACATAAGTTTATTTTATAGCGTGAGTATTAAGTTAAGAAAGGCTTTTTTAGAAATTTTAAACTTAAGGGTAGGTATGGAGGGACTTAAATAATGACGTCTTTCAGGGTTTTTAGATTTCTACATTTTAAGGGTTAGAAACGGGAGGTGAAAAATAGTATCGGTTTTTTTAAAGGGTGGGAGGGGAATGAAGATTGAAAGTTTGAATGGGTGTAACCAAAATTTGTTCCAGCAAAAAGTACGTAAAAACCATCTCGAACGTTAATAGTACATATAGCAGGAATTTGTAGTCTACGCAAGTGAAGCTGCGGGCGGTCGCTAGTTTATTAAGAAAAAGTCAAATGAAAAACTTATCCTTTATTTTCACTGAAGAATAAAATGTTGCATTTTCTATACTGTTAAAAAAATATTCCTGTGTAGTATAATACATACACCAACTTGTGCTTACAATTCCACCCACATGGTTTGCACGATTTGCATTGTTTAGTTTTTATTGAGACGAATATCTCTTATATCTTAAGATTAGTTTTTTTTTTGCACATTTCATCTATTTTGTGTATCCCGTTCTACATTACTTTTCTCCTTACTACTTTGCTCCTACAAAAACAGCGTGATGATAGATACAGGCCTTATACATTGTACCGCTATTTAATTTGTTTAATGTGAAACATTTATCGAAATCGGTGTAGTGATTCTTGAGACATAATCTTTTAAATAAACAAATAAAAATTAAAAAATATATTTTCGAGTTAGAGATAATTAATTAGTAGATTATAATAAGCCCAACAATAAAATGTTTCATGTACGTACATTATTCCGTTCTGAACAGTTCTATAATCGTGTTGCCAAAATATAAAATTGGTGATGTACGTAATATTTAATTAATTTAAATCACGTAGAAATAAAACGACCGGCACCATGCCGGCAGTAAAACCGTTTTTTTTTATCTCAACGAAAAAAAAAAAAACAAATTACAAAGAACAATATATTCTCGTCAATGACACCAACAAATGAGTGTGTCATACGTGAATCAACCCGTAAGTCGCGGGCCGAAACTCACAATTTGTCAACGGGGCGAAGCGACACATGGAGCCTTCGACTGCCGCACAATTAATGAGTTCCAATAACGTACTTATTCGATTTCGTTCCCTATTTTGAAAGGGATGCAATAAAACTATCTGTATAGTAATATATCTTGCTCTATAATAACAGACTTAAAAAGAATAATATAGGAAAGCTTATCTGTGAAGATGAGTTTTGTATTAGAGGTTTGAGGTTTGAGAACTTTATTACACTCATAAAGAACAATGTTCACCTAAAATGAGTTATTATGCTAATTACAATTTTAAACTTAATTATTTCAGCGTGCTGACAGTGTCTTAGTATATTGTATCGTAGACAATTTTTTTTAGTTTTGACTTAAATACTGTAATACATTCAATTTCCCTTATTTCAGGGGGTAAATTATTATACATTTGCGCGTCCCTATACATTTGACTATTCATACCGTAATTGGTTCTAGGTTTAAATGGCTCATAATAATTAGAAAGATTAATATCCATAACACATGCCTCCGGCTGGGTGACTGTCCGCCACAAACAAACTTTTCTGACTACTAAAGGGTTTTCAATTGTTTTTCATGTGGTAAGCCCATAGACATATATATACTAGCGTAGGAGACCAACTGACATCTAAACATCGCATGACCGAAACGGAAATGAGTATGTGTGCAAAATTCACATGTGGTTGAGCCAGTTTTAGTGATGTGCATGGGTGTTTTTTATATTATCGATAGCACGTAGTACTTTCATGATAATGTGTCGTTGAAATTACCGCGTTATCATAAGTCGCAATCGGCAATCCTATTTATTATTTTGAATCTGCTATACTACATAATTTTTGTTTTGAGTTACTTTTCCTAACTTTCAGTTTTTTAAAATGACAAATCATCAATCAGTCAATTCAAATGCCATTTCCTTTACTCCAATAAATTTTTTTTTTTTGTTAACAGCTGATAATAAAAAATTTGCAGAAGTAAAGAAAGCGTTAACATCATTATGGAAATTTTAATATTTAGTTGAATACAAGCCACGTAATAAATAAAACAATATAAATAAACGATTTTTATTTTTAATGACAATACGTCACGTTGCAACGCATAACAACAAAATTTTAACTCTTTGTAAACAAAAAAATGAGAATGTACAAAACAAAAACATTTACAATGGAGAAGTTCATGATGTTCAAAATATACAATTTAACTCGATAGAATTGAAAGATAAACCAAAACTAATAAAACAGTGAAAGTTTTTTTTTTAAATTCGTCAATAAATGACTGAGAAATAAATTATTGATATTTATTAATTTGACGACCGCTTAGCCTAGTGGGTAGCGACCCTGCCTACGAAGCTGGAGGTCCCGGGTTCGAATCCTAGGTCGGGTCAGTATTTATATGATGAATATCGATACTGGTACCGGGTCTTGGTTGTTATATGTATGTGGTGTCTTCGCTTGGTACCCAAAACACAAGCTAATGTTTAGTTTGGGGCCACGACGTTGTAATGTGCACGTTATTATTATTATTATGTATTTTCGTGCGGTTTGACTGGTGGCTTCTTACTGCCCATGACGTCACATTGTCTACTCGATTGAGTGTCGCGTCGTCTCACTGCACCACAAATTATGCCTTGGATGCCTTGGACTAGTCTATAATATCTTTTGTTTCTTTATGTAATAGGTAATTAAGTTTTATTTAAATATAAAGGAACAAGTTTCTGTAAAAGACAAAGTGATAATTTGCCTAAAATTGATATTTTCACCGTGGTGGACTTTTTCTTCAAATCAATTTTATATTAGTGCTGAAATAAAGGTTTAGGCTCTAAAGTTGAAGGTCCTGGTGATATATCCCGGTAAACGTACGCTGACACTGATCGCTTGGTCTTCAGATTGACCTGTACAGAAATTACAGTTGGCATAAATGCTCTGACTTTAGATATTAAGTATATTAGTATATTACTTAATATACTTAGTAAGCACATATGAAAAAAAAGAAACCCCTAACGGCACAAATTCAGTAGGTATAGATCCTTTCTTCAAAAGTCGTCGGTGATTTAGTTAGACAAAACAGTTATCCGTAAAATGTCTACTGCAAACCAAAGAATGTTTTCGAGGAGTCCCACCTGTTCTATTTAACATTTTTTCCATTGTTCTATGCTAACCGTGTTTACAGGAAACCTGGATATTATGAAAGAGTCATCATTATCAGGAAGCATTTTTTAACACCGCAGTTTCTTGGAGGAAAATGAGAAACTATTGTATACAGTAGTTTTGTCATTCAAAGTTAAATTATTTACGACGTTCATAATCAGAGAACAGATAGAACGTCAGACTTTAAATCATAAATAAATAACGGTTAAAATTAATTGTGTATATATCTTATATTTTCATTTGAAAAACTCTTGTATTTACATATATACCCTATATGTAGTATATATGTATAGATGTCATACTTTCTTTTACAATGTGCTGCCAGGCTAAATAAACCTCACAATATGTTTAAAAACAGTTAACGACATCATTCCAGTGGAACAGGTGCAATTAGGTAATATCAAATTTACAAAATATTTATATTTGAAAATATCGACATATCGATAGATTTTGTGCAATCCCTATGCTTAATTGTTTGATTGTAATTTTACACAATATTTTTGTATCGTACACATAATTGTTTAAAATAACAAATTATTTACAAAATAAAGTATTTACCGTATACTACTCATGTATAACCAAGTAAATTTAGGATCGCTTTTTATAAAAATAAGCATTAAGATAACAATATGTTATTGGCAGTACTTACCGGTGAAATGTCTCTTTATTTGGATTATTAACATATGTTACAGTGCAATTTAAAACTGAACACTACACCATTTTTATCACAAGAATTAATTTTTGTAGAATTCAAAACGATTATAACACAAAATAGAAAACAAAGCTGGACCTTATTTTGACAAGTGAGTCTAAATGAGACTAAATGTGTTCAAAGAGGTTTTATGTCAGATTTTCTTGCATTTCATTCTCGCATGTAGGATTTCCGCAAAGAGCTGGATGTCATTCGCACACTGTGTTCCTCTCTTACGCTAGTATATATACCTTTATGGGTAAGCCACGATACACTCGTTTTCCGCAATTCGACGTCAAATTGCACTTGTTTTGCGTGTCAACACATGAGTAGAGAAGTTAAATTAAAAAGACGACACTTCTTTATAAATGACCTAAAAGCCGACATCTGTATAATTAGAGCGCGTCTGTCTCACCCCGCAGCGAACCGCTTTCGCCTCTGCGGCTCTGAAGTTGGTCACGAAAATGTCGTAGTAGTATAATTTCATACTAGAAGCTTTGCAGTGGAAAGTATAGTGGCATGCGCATTGCACTTTAGAGCAGCACAGAACGGTTGTTCGCACTGTACCGATAATCGTGACACTCCTTCTTCTTGAAGCAGCACTTAAGTGGCAGTTTCTGTAGACGCCATGTAGGCTATGCATAGATGACTGTTTATTATACCCAAACCAAAAAGCATGTTAACTGAGCCGTGAGTAGTGAGATCTCCAGCCACTAGTCGCAGTTCGGATTTCCGTAGTTGCAGCAACTTGTACAGTAATGTTCATGTCGCGTCCGGTATATAGTTGAATAGAATTTTATAAACCAAATTCTTTAAATGACCCCACAAAAATAATGGTGTTAGATCCGGAGATGTCGCAGGCCTTTTACTGGGATCATTGGTACCTATCCACCTTTGAAAAAAAAATAGTGGAAATTCTATTATGTATGGGCTGAAGCACCATCTTATTGAAAAAAAAAAAATATTGCGTAGTTCTTCTTCAGAAAGCGCATCCATCAAATTTCCTGCAAAAGCTGCAGTAATATTTCAAGATATCTTTCCGTATTAAGACGTCCTTCATGTAAGCCTTATACCAAAACACCTTTGTGTTTCAATTTTCTGCACCGACAGTTAACGAAAATGTGACTCGATCATTCATTTCACGAACACGTACAGGATTCTGTACCAGTGTACCAGTATTAGTTCTAGCGATTGTACATTCCGTTATTACTGAATGAAATTGATCTCATCGAACCGAAATAATGTGATCCGAAAATTAGGATTTCGAACTATCTGTGTCTTCATGATTTGACAGAATCATAGCATTTTCTCAGGATCGAATTGATGTAATGTATGTACTAATGCTTCATAACGGTAACATTTATACTTATGCATCACTTTAAGAACACGAAGAAGCCAGATAGAAAATGCGAAAGCGTGAACATTGCAGAAATATATAGATTACGCAGACAATTGTATATCAAAAGCGAAAAAAAAAAAATAGTTTGCCTAATTATAAATTGACATTAATAAATTAGTAAAATCAAACTAATTAAATTGCTTTTAGTCACACGAAATATGGTTACCCAATTTTAGAATTCATTCAATATTACCGGAATAATGCGGCTGAAATAAACTTTTCAGAGTGTACTTTTAACATTAGTTCAAAATGACATTTGTATATATTTTTTATTATTTATTAAATTGTGCATATTTTTTTAAACGTGAAGCAAATGAAAACCCATAATTTCTATTGCAAGCATAATTTCTTTTTTTTTTTAAAGAGAAATGTACATGATTTTGAATCACGTGCGACGAATGATCAATTTCCTCCTCCCTATTTCAAAAATTTTATAAAAAGACCCTGATAGTATAGTAGATCCCTGCTAACGCAACTCCGCTCGGTCCCTGAGTGCCGAATTTTTCTTCGTTGTTTCTATATGATATAGTAGTTACAGAATCTAAGCTGCTGAATTCGACTCACACTGAACTGGCTTTTGTTTTGTTATTTATAGATTGTTCAAAAAATCAGAAGCAACTTGCTGTCAATGTCTCTATCCACGTTTATATCTAAAAAAAAACATGGAACAAGTTAACGCGGAGAAATAAAGTTCATACAGTGTTTTTCTAAAATGGAACAGCATCGGCTTATTGTATTAAACCGTAAGAGATAGGAGAAAACGGTTTTTAGAAACTTTAGTTTATTTTTGATAAAAATGAAATCTACATATTTAGTTGTTTGGTCAAGTGCGAACTTTACGAGGTTACAATTTATTTATTTTTTTACACAAATCGACTTCTTTTTTTATCGGAAACAAATTATCCTATTGGATCAAAAAAATGCAAACAAGGGGAGTTTGTTAAATTATAAAAAAAAACTTCGTTTAGTAATTATTTCAAGTAGGCACGAAATTTAAGAAAATAAAAATCGGCGAAGTTTTAAGAGATTGATTTGCGACCTGTAATGGTTATTTTTGCGGTTACATATTCCATTATTCCAAAATAGGCTTTCATCAGTCCATTGAATTGATGGTAAAAAATATCGACCGTCTGTGGCTCGTCCTACAAACCAACGACGAAATTCTAGCTTGCGCTCAAGTAAATAAAGTCTGTACAATTTTGTCATCTACATAACATTTATATATACACATATATATTTTATATTTTTCTTATGAATTCCTTTACTATTTGCAATTTCATTTAAAGAAGCTTTCGGAAAAGCCTCAAAGTATCTTCCAATTCTGCACTTCATGTTAAGGATATTTTAAATTAAAACATTTTTAGAGGATCAAGGCTCAGTTCAATCAACTCTCTTTGAATTAGGCGAATTTAAAGAAAACAAAAAGTCAAACAAGAGGGAATCGTAATTAAAATATTCTTATATTATTCTAAACGGAAATTTATTATAAGCAGGGATTAAAACAAGTAAAGAAAATTGCAAATAATAACTTTCCAAAATACATTAGACCTGTTTTTTTTTATTTAATCAACATTCCGTGTTTGGATTTTTTTCATCCAATATAATGATTTGTTCCCTATAAAAAAAGAGTCGATTGAAGTAAAAATACTCATAAATTTCACGATTTATCTCGTTAAGATCGTACTCAACAAAATAATTATGCATATTAAATTTATATCAAAAAAGAGCTAAAGCTTGTAAATACAGTTTTTTTCGTAGCTCATAACTCTAAACTAGAAGAATGCATGTATTGTTATAATTTACTTTGTTTTTAAATATAATTTTATTTCGTAACACTTACGGCTAGACGTGTTCTGACTTCATTGTAGAACATCATATTCCTATTTTAGTATCAAATACATTTTTTTTAAATTAATCTATTTTATACGATTTCTTGTTTATTAGAAATTGTATCGCCTAATATTTAAACCGACCATACTCATAAATCTCTCCCATAACGTGTTCATCTTTATTATTTTCCCGCTGTGTGAATCGCAGTCGGTATGGCCGCCAGATGCTTACTATTCTATTTGATTCTATCCGAATGTGGTAGGTACGACGCAATATTTTAAAGGAACAAAAGAATTTCTCTTGAGTTCAATTATGTTAACTAAGCTGTATAAAGTCCGTGTCAGAAACGTCTGTGTTATTTATGACTATTAATTGATTCCTGTCAGACGTTAATTAATGCTCTAGTTAGTTTGTGGGTGGCAAATATACGTTCAGTGGTTGAATTTGAAACAAAAAACATACTTTACGCGGGGCCTATCAAATCATTGATTTAAATGACAAGATATGCCTAAAATAATCAAAATTGTGGTCTTAAGTCTTCTACGTGAAAGCGATGTAGCCACTATTTGTGTATGACACGCATTCTATAATTTAGTACAACGTATTGCAATATTAATACGAATGTACGACTGCCAACCGTTCTGTTTTTTTCCAAGACACCAAGGGGTTTGTTTTAAAAAGTGTCGTGAGTGTCTCCAGACCTGGAAATATGACATATTTTGGAAACAATCTCCGCATTATCTTAAATTTATTTACTATTTTATTTGCCAATTCGTATTAAAATAGTTTTTATTATTTTTTTATTTTTATTATACGGCTTGAGTCTAAATCGTCTTTGTTTCCTAAGTTTGCCGGAGACGACCCTATATGTGGCGACACATTTTGTTGGTGTTGGATATATCTTGTGATTTTAATCTATGACTTTAGTACATGTTGATTTTTTTTTAAATATAATTGCGACAGTTGAACACAGTTTATAGTATTATAGTATGCATTATAAAAAGAACGGAAATTACTATAAGTAATATTTAATTTTTCAACTTAGCTAAGTCACTGCACGTTTTTCAGTTTTATCTATATTAGTCTCAGTACATTTTTTTATTTATTTTACGAAAAACCAATTTTCCAAATTCTCGAAGTTTTCCTACATTTTCTCTATTTGTCTTTCCCTACATCTCGTATTAGTTTTTTGTAAAATACAGAAAACAACGAATATTCCAATTAAAACCGTGAATTACCAATGAAAATAAATTAAAAAAAAAAACAATTGAATTAAATTCAAATATCTAATACCGAACAGTTTTTGATTAGCCTTCGTAGTTGGTACATCAAAGAATGCTAGACATCCTACGCTACGCCTTCACTACCTTCTACAGTCTATAAGCTGTGTTTCATGTGCTTTTTGATTATTGCAAGAAGTTTTTGTCTGCGGAACCTTTTCAAAGTTAGGTGTTCTTTTATTGAATAATATCAATAAGTATTTATAATAATAATACGTAAGAGCACACGTTTTAGCTCTCCAAAGAGTAATACGTGATTTTTGCACTTAACCAGATTGTATGAATCGTGTTAAAACGTTTTATAACATTTTATCCAAACAAAACCTTTTGCGTGAGGCCTTACACAGCAAGAACGCAGTTATGAATCATCATCCATGTACTTTGTCCATCGTTTTATACATCAATTACTCATTTATCAATAGCGCATATGTTATTCCTCTTCAGCAAATGCGGATTAAAAAAAAAAACATAACATGCAGTCATAGGCTGTTTCTGCTGTTTCTAAACTAAATGGTTATCCTCTGACTGCATGTTATGATTTATAAATACGTATTGAATATATCTTTTCAGTTCCTATTACACGTAGTGACGAACGCTTAGCCTAGTGGGCAGCGACCCTGCCTGCGAAGCTGGAGGTCCCGGGTTCGAATCCCAGGTCGAGTCAGTATTTATATGATGAATATTAATACTGGCACCGGGTCTTGGTTGTTATATGTATATGGTGTCTTCGCTTGGTACCCAAAATACAAGCTAATGCTTAGTTTGGGACTTAGACGTTGTTGTGATTGTGTGTGTTCTTATTGTGATTGTTATTGTAGTCGAACTGTTTTAGTGATGGAATCTTTATGATTTCGTTCTGTCGGTCTGTCTTTTCGTTCGTCTGTCACACCAACTAGACAAAGCCCTGAAAAAGAACCTTGAGTACTTTATTTAATTATCTCTAAGAAGTCACAACGGAAAGCGTTTGGTCGTATCGAAGGCGACTGAATTTCACAACTACTTGCGAAAGAGAACTTTTTAGAAGAAGAAGAACTCTTTGTTGGCAACTAAACAATTTTTCAAAAACTCAGTTACGATAAAAGATTGCATTTTCTTGAAACGTAACCAGTTGCCGACTGTAAATATTATAAAATGTACTAAATTCAATGCGAACAAATAAAGCTGTTTCCTATGGTAAAACGTAACTATCAAAAAGTATTTTTCAGAATTACCTAAAAGTGCACATTTGGCAAGTGTCATATAATTGAAAAAGTCTGTTTATATAGATCCCAGTTATATTTTCAAAGGGATTATTGGCCAATTTATTATAATATCGTGCTAAATGATCTTTCCTTTCTAGATACTTTATTTGCCATACCATATAAAATTCTAAAATAATCAAATATCATAAATATTATACTACATGGAGTATTACATTAAAATTAAAGAAAACTATAGCGATGCTGAAATATTTATGACAAAGTCCTGAAAAAGAACCTTAAGGCTAAAACAGAGAGACGCTGGTGTCTGTCGCGTGCTCACACATGGTCCGCTAATTTTTGGCACGAATCGTCATGTAACTCCAGAGTCTTAACAGTGTTTTATAACCTTTGTTTGAATAAATTTGGGCCCATACTTAACTATACAACCGATTTATACTTAGTGAGGTACATCTGCGCGTGTAAGACTATTTAGACTATGACTGATGTAATCAAAATTCATCTGAAAGTGAGCCAGTCCATCTTGTACTTAAAACTGATTTTTCGGGTGCACGGTTGACCCATTTTGTGTTAAAACACTTGGAATTTTTCCAACATCGTGCATGAATAAGCGAACTAATTTAGTATATAATGTTGTTACTAGGAAAACATGTGTAAGGCCAAGCTATCTAGGTTGTTGTTCAAACAAGCCCAGATATGAAGGTAGGTGACGCCGTAATGCTGCGCAAGAGGGCAAACAAACGCCTCTTAAATCCGCTAATTAACATCGTCTTTACCGTGCAGACGAAAGTTGTGTGGTAAAAATATGAGATGAAACTTTATATAAAAATTGTTATAACGTTGTTTCTTCACTTCACTTCATCAGCCCATTTTTACTCCACTGCAGGGGCTTAGGCCTTACCCAGAGTGAGGAGGGGGGACTTGGAGCTTAAATCTACCACGCTGCTCCACTGTGGGTTGGATATTGTAACGACCGCCATGTATTGATAGCGTCCAAGACCGACTGCTTAACGTGCTCTCCGAGGCACGGAGTCAGTGATAGTTATGTACTTAAGTCAGAAAAACTCATTGGTACACGCCCGGATTCGAACCATGGCCCTATGGGGCCTTATAAATTCGAGACAGGTTCGTTGCGCTTTGCGCTATCACGACACGTTGTTTACTATCGATAACGTTGTTTACTAGCCTTGAACCTGTTTAAATAGTATTTCAAATCTCAATAAAACCAATGTCGAATTGTATATTTAAAAAAATGATAGATTTATTCGTTAACGTAGTAACAACGGTTAGCAATGTATTTCAAGTAAACATCTCAATTAAAATCAATTAAAGTAATAGATAATTGGCGATCAACAATCAATCTATCATTGACATCTGGTTGATATTGACCAACGAGTCAAGTGTCGTTAGTACATATATCGATTTTTATACTGTTATTTTATTATGCGTTTTCAATTAATATTCTTTGTTCTCTTTGCGGCTGATTATTTTCATTAATGGTGGACTTCGTCTACGTCATTGTTGTACAAATAGAGCTTAATTACGTAATTTATTTAGGTAATAATTGCTTCTAGAGCAAGAGCCCACGACGGCCAGACCTTCGTTATTTAATAAAAGCTGAAAATTCTTCTGTGCGTGTCCCCTATACAGGTAAGAACGACCAGGGACTATATAGTTTGGGTAGTGGTTACTTGGGCAGGTAACAGGTAGTAAAGGTGTATAAAATAGTACCTTAAATTCGTTAAAGTATAAAGCTCAATTTTTTAATATTTTATTAGGGATAACTTTAGAAATCTCGTCATCAATTGCCGGACACTTATGACAGTTGCTACCCCCTGCCAGACACCCCTAAATTTTAATAAATTATAATTATACTTTCGTTACAGTATAAAAGCTAAATTTTATATATGTTACTTGGGAACCTATAAAAAAATGTTACCTCAAAAGCCGGACAGTTTTAATGGTTTTTACACCTTGCCAGACACATCGAAAGTCCGCTGTAGGTGCGAGCGCGAGCGCTTAGTCGATTGCGATCTTCAAAGATATCCAATAAAAAAATTATTTTATTACGTTCATAGTCATGTTATATAAAGTAAAAAATGTAATTTTATTATTATAATATACAAAAAAAAGCATTAACATGTAAAAAAAATATTTATTCGTTGTCGTCGATATTTTCATTTTCTTCGTCACTACTCGCCCAGTCGATGTCATCATCTGTCTTTTAGTGATGTATTGAAGAATTATGTGTAGCTACAACCACGTTTTACCATTGATATTTGTGTCGTTTTTTTGGGAAATAAAAGTGTAATTTTAGTAAAAAGTGTTATCATGGGAGACACATTAATTTGTTTTGTGTGTAATAAAAGTGATGGTAAGATAATATTGTTCTCGGAGGAAACTTTAAAAAAATGTCAAACTGTTTTGAAAATCAGAAAAAAACATAACCTTAAATATAAAGACATTATTCTGCCTGATGAGTATACAGAAAATTGTTATCACCGGGGATGTTATAAAGCATTTACAGGACTTATGAAAAAATACTTAACTTCGGAACCTGAAAATTGGACAAAAAACAGTGAAAAACAAAAATCAGCCAGTGTTTCTACAGACAATACCTCAACAACCTCGTCGTTGATACCTAAGTTGACCACAAAACCATCTCATTTACAGTCATCCTCTACAAAATCTTCAGTAACAATGCAATCAAGTTTAACTTCTGAATCAATAGGACTTCAATCTACATCTTCTCAAGAAAATATTGAAGTTTTTGAACCAGATCTTAGTGAAGATAATGATTTAACTCAGGATGGAAATATTCTAACCGAGAAGGAAGCTAATAATATCGACTACCAAATTGTTTGTGTGTTTTGTGACAGGAAACATAAAAAAACGTTCACGAATGCTTCCACTTCATAAAGCTGATACCAACCAATTTAAATCTAGCGTACTACTCAACATCGAAGGTCAAGAGAAGTATGCAGAATTATTGAATAAATTAAAAAAAAAATTCTGGTCCAAAAATATCATATCATACAGAATGTAGAATTAGTTTCAATAATGAAATATCATCTTCTAAAAAACCATCCAGTAAACTGACGAAGAAGGCGATATTGAAGACGATCATGACATCGACTGGGCGAATAGTGACGAAGAAAATGAAAATATCGACGACAACGAATAAATATTTTTTTTACATGTTAATGCTTTTTTTTGTATATTATAATAATAAAATTACATTTTTTACTTTATATAACATGACTATGAACGTAATAAAATAATTTTTTTATTGGATATCTTTGAAGATCCCAATCGACTAAGCGCTCGCGCTCTCACCTACAGCGGACTTTCGATGTGTCTGGCAAAGTGTAAAAACCATTAAAACTGTCCGGCTTTTGAGGTAACATTTTTTTATAGGTTCCCAAGTAACATATATAAAATTTAGCTTTTATACTGTAACGAAAGTATAATTATAATTTATTAAAATTTAGGGGTGTCTGGCAGGGGGTAGCAACTGTCATAAGTGTCCGGCAATTGATGACGAGATTTCTAAAGTTATCCCTAATAAAATATTAAAAAATTGAGCTTTATACTTTAACGAATTTAAGGTACTATTTTATACACCTTTACTACCTGTTACCTGCCCAAGTAACCACTACCCAAACTATATAGTCCCTGGTCGTTCTTACCTGTATAGGGGACACGCACAGAAGAATTTTCAGCTTTTATTAAATAACGAAGGTCGGGCCGTCGTGGGCTCTTAGGCTATTCAAAGATTATCAATAAATATGTATTTATAGCGGTTTGAGTAAAAATACGATTTAACTATTGAGAATTTTTTAATAATGTAAAATGTAATATGGCGCGCAAATGTATGCGTAAAGGCTGAATTATTTTGTAGTGTTAGTGATTTTACTCATACCGCTAAAAGTCCATTTTTATTCATAATTCTTAAAGCGTTCCTTATGTAACTAAATTGCGTAATTTTGCTGTATTTGTGCAACAAATTTAATATTGATTGAAGTAAAGACCCACCGATAAAACTTTAAATGGAATTTCATTAATTCATTATCAATAGTGTACTAAAACAGAGATTGTGATTCATTGATTGATAATATTTTTAATCATAATATTACAACGAAATACATTTGTAACCTATGATTTAATACAAATAAAAAAAATGGCTGAAATATCCTGCCAGTTTTAGATTATATTAAGCCTCATAATCGTTTCCTTATTTCAAAACCTCGTTTTCGAACAAACTGTGTTGTGGATTTAAAAAAACTGGGTGAACGGTTCTGTCAATATTAGACTATAAACCACTTAACCTTTTAACTTGTTATCAATCATTATCAATCAATTGTCTCTGTTAATTAAATGGCTCGTGACTTTCAATCTGACCAAATATAGTTAATGATTAGTGAATAGGTTAAAGATACCATATTATACTGAAAATAAATTATTAAAATACATTGACTGCGTCAGGGGTTTCCCAATCCTATAAGAATTCACGTAATGGGGCCGTATCTTATACCGACGTTTTCGCAGTGCCTTATTTCGTGGAGCGCGCGCTTCCACAACTAATGAGGGAGGAAATTATTACGAGCATCCAGATCCAACCCTAATGGAGGGGGACGTTGGTATACAGCCTTTCGCTTTGTATTACTTAATTGGTAACAAACCCAGACTCTTACGTTAAACCCGGTCAATATAGATTGCGTCAAGTTGGTTGAGATAATAGCTGTATTTCCAACGGGCTTTTGACGATATTCGATTAGAATGGAATTGGGATTGATGTTCAGGAATCCGTACTCGACTCATACCGATCGTTTGTGAATATTTAATTGGATACTTTGCTTCCTTCGTCTAATGTTTTACGTAATGCACGAAGACAGTGGCGTTCCTTCCATTTTCATCTGTGCGGGATGAGAGTTCGTTTTGCTCTCGACCCCTCTGCATCATTTATAATAACAACTCCGCCAGGCGCTTACACACGACATCCGCGTCGACGCCTATTCGAGAAACATTGTGTCGTGTTTTCATGTTCTACGTGCCTCGCGTTTCCTTGTTTATCTAAAATTCGAATATTATTTATCCTTTTTACGACATATCTGATGCCGAATAAAATATTTAAATAAAAATGTATACACAAATCGTATATGATAACCGTAACGTGGTTTTGGGTGTTTACTTTGATACATAACCTCGAAGATAACATCGTTTATCATATGTTTGATTCGTGAATGTTCATAGAAATGTTGCATTTTGACAAAAAAAATGTGAGCAAAAAATATACACCCTAGCGGCTAAATCTACGGCCTAGAACATACGCCATTTGATGTTTCGAAATATTGACTGAAAAGTAGAATTTTTTAGTGACCCACAAGTAAAATCCGTACTGGATAAGAAAATAAAGCTTCTCAAATTATGTTTCATGTATACTTTAACAAAATTTCGTTTAGAAAGATGATGGTAAGTGGTCTGTCTAAACTCTAAGTCTGTTATGTTGCTCGGGTTTTCGATCATGTCAAAAGACGAGAAGCTCCAACTTGATGATTCTGCTATCTAAAATATTGTAAAATCTGGTCAATATCAGTAAGATTATGTTTATTTTTTCAGATTGATTTTCTCGAACTGCACTGAAGATTCAATCTAGGTATGTATTTAGTTATATTTCCAATGATTGAGTTGTGATTCATCAATACACTAAGTGAACTCTAAATGGGCCAACGAACTTTTAATACACGATACACGCCCATCGACAGTCCCTACTTAAAAAGAATGTACTTTATAACGCCTTAATGTTTAAATGCCACGTATGATTTAAAAAAAATCGTACTTATACTATAAATCCAGCCAGTTCGTTCTGCATTCGACTCGTTCTAGCAGGATAGAACGAATATTTGAACAACTCTCTCTCGTCTGTTAAAATTTTATTATTACAAGTGGCCTGAAATCTTAAATGAAAATTTTAGTGAGGCAGGAAGGGCTCACAGATTTGATTAAATGATTTTTGTATAGGCAGATGGTTCAGTATTTAATTATAACGTTTATCCTTTATGTTTGCATAGCAGAATCAGGTTTATTTAGGTTCAAGTTTATGAGCACGACAAAAACTAAAAGAAAGCGTGCATTTACTAATAATAATATAACATCTGGGACATCCCACACAGGGCCATCTAGTCCCAAAGTAAGCAAGTATCATGCTTGTACTATGGGGTACTAGACAACTGATATATATACTTAAATATTCATTTTTTTTTTAAATAATATATACACATATACATACTTTTACACCCAGACACGGAACAAATAGACATGTTCATGCACATAAATATTTGTCCCGAGCGGGAATCAAACCCTCGGCTCCGCAGTTAGGGTCTCTAACCACTCGGCCAACCGGTCAATCAACCGGAATTTGAAAACGCAAGTAGCAAAAGCGTCAGATATTTACTATCAAACAAATTGCCTTTTTTATTTCTTGTTTCTAAAATAATGTTTCGTAATATAACCCAGAAGCTAGTTTTACTATAGGCCTGATAAATGGAAGCTAACTGCTTTTGTAACTAACTTCATTTTGTAGTCACGCTCAATGTGTAAATAATTTTTTGAAGTATTTACGTATATAAGGGAATTAATGGACGAAGTATGTAACACGTTACTGAGAAACTCAAAATAGATTTTTGGTGAAGACGAGAAATACGTATATTTATCAATACTTGGAAAATTTTCACAGCTTTATAACTCACATGATAGATTATAACTTTTCTTGCCGAGCTAAATTGGTAGCCGTTCGTGGGTAGCGTTTTAAAACTTTGAGATTACAGTTGCGTGTCTGACTGTCGGTGAAAAGCACGAACTTCCTCGATTCAATATCGACCACTTTTTTCGTCTAATAATTGAATCTGTCGTTTTTCTTTTCTTTCTAGATCCATCGCTAGACGACCGAATAGCCGAGTGGTTAAAGACCCTAACTGCAGAGCCAAAGGTCGCGGGTTCGATTCCCGCCCGAGACAAATATTTGTGTGCATGAACATGTTTATTTCGTTCCGGGTATGGGTGTATAATATTTATCTATGTATATATTATAAAAAAAAAGAATATTTAAGTATGTACATCAGTTATCTAGTAACCCATAACAGAAGCATAAATCTTGCTTACTTTGGGACTAGATGGCGCTATGTGAGTTGTCCCATAAAAGAGAAGACATCGCTGTTTTAATCCTATTATTTTACTTTTTTTTTTACTGAATAGTAAAATGTTCTCATTGCCATATATCAAAGAATCTAAATAAGTACCTACCGTGCTACCTAATTTCGCGACTACCTACGATACCTTTACATCTTGCTAGACACTTCCCAGAATGAGTGTACAATATTTTATCAGAGACAATGTTTTTTGAAACATATGATTTTTGACCTGTCATAAACAGATATCAAAAATCTGTACAATTATATTTTTTTTAAATGGCTAACATAAAAATTAAGTAAAAATCAATATACGGTAATTTTTTTACAGAATATCTGGTTATTTTCGAACTTCATCTTTAGACGTGCAGATATTATTTCACTGCATCCGGTCGTAAAGAATGCCGCTCTCAACACCGGATGTCGAATATCGCACTGTGTACTTACCTACACACGTCGAGAAGTGCAGACAATTTTTTGACATTTCACTCTAAACTAGGTATATCAGTTTTAAGTTCGTGACAAGAACAGAATCACAATTTATTAATTTTAAACGTCATGTGAAATTGTTTTTAGGGCATACTATCTATTATATATACCTTGGGTTTTAAAGTTATTCGAGTCAGTCATTTTCAGGGTTCCGTAGCCAAATGGCAAAAAGGAGCCTTTATAGTTTCGCCATGTCCGTCCGTTCGTCTTGTCTGTCTGTGGTTTTTCTCGGAAACTATTGGCAATATATAGATGAAATTTGGAAGGTAGGTGTAATCTATGAACGGCTACACAACATCATCATCATCATCATCATCAGCCTATTTTTACCCCACTGCAGGGGCTTAGGCCTCCCCCAGTGTGAGGAGGGGGGGCTTGGAGCTTAAGTCCACCACGCTGCTCCACTGCGGGTTGGGAACTGTAACGACCGCCATCTATTGACAGCGTCCGGGACCGACTGCTTAACGTGCCCTCCGAAGCACGGTGTCAGTGATATTGTGTACTTAAGTCAGAAAAACTCATTGGTACACGCCCGGATTCTAACCATGGCTCTATGGGGCCTTATAAATTTAAGACAGGTTCGTTGCGCTCTGGGCTATCACGACACACAACGACGTAGTGAAATTAAGAAAAAAAAAAATTTAGGGATGGGTCGCCATACATGTATGACACGAAAAAATTAATCGCGAGAGATACCAAACGATAGGCGTTAAAAAATGATATCAAGGTTTTAAACCATTTTTTATTTTAGTCAAGAATTGTTGAGATGTGCACTCCTAAAGTCTTAATTTTTGTTAGAGTCATGTGTCCCCTCCCCCCCCCACTACCAGCCAAACCGTTGTTTTTGGACATGTGAAAAAAATTTATGACACGAGTATATATAACGTAGTTAAGAGGAAAACTATCACAGCTAACTATACTGTATTATTTAATGAGTAATAGATTAACTTAGAAAATGTACTTTTACAAGTAAAAATTTTGTAAAAATTTCATAGAAAATGACAGATTGCGTTTAACCAATAAGCGAAAACTAGATGCTTCTTATCTTTGTGATGTTATTGTAAAAGATGATTAAAAAAAAACATTTAATGATGAAAACTACATTGTATTACTAGATACTATAAATGTACGCTTTCCTTTGCAGAGCTTATTCTCTTCACAATCGATACTAAAAGTCAAAGGTTCACTGTAATAAAATAAGTAATAAAAATTGTCTCTAGCTTTCAGTGCACTCATGTTTATTACTTTTCGGATTAGCCAGAGAGGATCGAGCGCCTTCTAAATAACTAACGAAATAAAAATGAAATATATTTTTACAATAATTCTTAAATCACATAGTAATAACGATTTATGGTTAAGTTCGATTAACGTCGCGCTCCTTTTTTTTTTAAATATAGTATGGTGGTACGGAACCCTTCGTGTGCGAGTCCGATTCGCACTTGGCCGGTTTTTGTATTATTTTTGTCAGTTTTACAATCGTTTCTTGACACACTATTAGCTCGTGTTTTTAGACATACTTTGTAAGTCGTTCTGAATGAACTAACTAACACACCAGATTATGGTTAGCTTTATAATGAAGATTTATGGTTTCTTTACTATTGGTTTATTTCAATCTTGTATTGAAATTAGCCTTGAATATCCACAAGACAATACACATGAATGAATACGTCAAATGAAACGTCATAATAGTTTCATTAACAGTACAATAGGTCTGATATAAACAGAAGTTTCATTCATCAAATCAAGATATTGATTGACAATATAGACTTGTTAAGAGTCGTTATTACTCCACCCATTCCTAGATAAGGTCAAACATCTCCAGCTTATAGTGCGTGTTAGTTTACTATAAATTAACTCGGTATCTAGATACGAGTTAGTTAGATTTCCATTTAAAAAGCATCCATTGGCTGTAAATCCACTAGAGTGTGACGTATATTGCAATGTTTTTATATTCTTGCACCATGATTCTATTATTTTCTGAGGAAAGTACCTTTCGAAAGTTATAAACCTTACAGGCTTCTAAATATTTATAATATAACGCTGACGTATACTGTTATCGGAATTGAACGTATGTCCGCACTTTTAATCTAGCAAGTATTCTAAATTAAGCTTCACCTACGGAGCTTTCTTCCTTCTACTTTAAAAGCACTTACAACGCTGACGTGGCGAAGCGCTTTGCCGCTTTGGAAGTGTAGGCCCTTGTCTGTAGTTTATTGCTCACCGCAAAATAAGGAGCTTGACACACCGACTCAGCAGCCGTTTTATCTTAAAAGCATTGGCTAAGATGGCGGTTAATCTACGTTTTTTTCGCACCACTAATGCTCCAAACTTTGGTGTCATCGTTGCTATGGTACTTCCAACTTGAGGTTTACTTTCTGGTGATCTCTAAATTGAAATTTCTTCTATTCAAACTACTTCCTTGAATTAATTTAGTATCCAACATTATACAAGAATGTGGCGTTTACTCATCGCGATAACGCCACGTTAGTACGTGACTTGCGCAATGACTTCATGCTACTGTGAGTACTGTGACTAAGTAGTGTTTTCATTTTGAGATTGATGTCCTTATTATTTTGAAACTATCAGTGTTTTCCATTAGAGATTAGTACATATGTTATAACGCACTGTGCAGCCGCCCGCCCAGCAAACATCTATTTTCTTTTTCTATCGTTAGATCTATTCTCGTAACGTATGCACGCAATACTCTAAACCGCACATCGTTAATATTAACAAATAATATTTAAAATTAATCAGCTTAAAATGGGGGTTGATTAAGGGAGGGAGGCTTGACGCAATTGATATTTTTTATTACTTGAGATATGATGCAATATAAATTAAATATAGATACATGTAGTTTTAATTATTTCACGACCGAGATGAACACAATTTGTCTTGCCGTGTGTACCTACTCTAACTTTCTGTTATGAGTCACGGATTATTTCTGGCGCCTTGATGTCCGTGCTTGAATTTACAGTGTACACAATCCACATGGAAGGAATTCCATTCGAATAACTTCGTGAACTCCTCGCTATGTCAAAATCTCGTAAAATACCAAATGTTATGCTAATAAAATTTTGATTTTATAAGTTCATGCTGAGTTTGGGTGATAAGTAAATAAAATAATTAGTATTTTTGCAACGAACGTATCCAACAAATTTTATGTCAGAAATACCTCAGAAAATGCGATATTCGAAGCATTAAAATGAAATGTTAGAAAGACATACTGCACTTAGTGTCGTTTATTGACGTACCAATTATACCAATTAAAATGTATAGCAGTGAGCCGTCGACCGATGCGCGTGAGCAATCATTTCGTACCGTTTAATCAGTCGAGTCTTCGGTCGTTGACACTTAGTATGTTCTCGTGGCATGATACAAATACATTGATATAATGTTACAGCTAAATTCTTGCAGATATCAGAGTGTATCTCAGTACGACATTCTTCAAAATGCACTATCGAGAAGAAGGTTGGCACGCCTGATGCGCTGGAAAAAAAGGTTTACGTATTAGCGCAAACGTCACCCATAATTGAGAAACGGAGTTAGACGAGCACTGGCTCTAATCGATTTCAGGCTATCGTCAGACAAATGTTGTGAGACAATTCAATAATCTGCTAAAAAGAAGATCAACCAGAGCACGTTGATTGGTGTTAAAAAAAAAAACATTCCATCGGGTGTATTAGAGAATTAGCAATATATAGGATTAAATTTATCCTGTGTGTTGTTCCATGCCATAAGGGGGTACGCTTTTTATACAAAAAAAAGGGTTCGGCCAATGTCTAATCCTCGCTGTATTTCTTTATCAGTATTTACAAAAAAATGTGTGTAATATAGAAGAGATACTGTCACATGGCGGTATGTTTTTGTTTTTTATAATATCTTGTTTAGTTATTTTAGAATAAATTCCTGAAAAAAAAATATGAATTGTTTTTGAAAATAATGATCCGTAGTTAAATTCGATATTAATACGAATTTTAAAAAAAGAAACAGAAAACGTACCGACTTAGAGACATCGTTTCTTAATGACCCTACAAATTTTGGTTCCAATTCATACACCTTTCAGAGGTGGAAACGGTCATGGCCCGCAAGCTGTTTCAACGGTTATTTTATAGGTATTTTTGGGAATTCGTTCTTGTCATCTCTGTCACTCAGGAATAGGTCGGGGAAGAGGAATTGAAACGGAGATAGCGATGCCTATTCGAAGTCGCGGATTGAAAGACTATCCCCTTAAGACACCTTCGTACTAAACATCAAAATCCGTTCGGCAGTTTTAATAAAAAGAATAGTTATCTCACTGAAATCGTGCCTTTTCCGGGATAAAAATCACCTTTGTCACTCTTCAGCTAGTAAACTATATCTATGCTTAATATGACGCCAATCATTGCTGCCTTACTACGTAAAAGTAGGACAAACCAACAAACACACAATTTATAATAAGTATACATTAGTAGACATTTTCTGTAGACAGACGACACCTGTTGGTAGAATCTATTCAAAAGAGAAAATGTTAACCCTGATTTTTCGATCAGTGATCCTGATCAGATATTTTATATCTGTACTGCAAAAAGAACTGATAATTTTGAACCCATTATCTATTTTTTTTTTATTTTAATAAGGAACTGCCACTAACTTAAGAAAATATTATGGTCACCTTAATAATATGACGCCAAAAACTTCAACTTTGACAATACACACGTCAAAATTCCCCAAATTCTCGTTTTAGTTGCCAGTACAAAACCATAAATTAAAACAGCCTTTCTAAATATAACTGAAAATTTTTATGAAGTTGTAAAATGTAACGTAATAAAAAAATCGATAATAAACCTACTAGATGAAATTTTTTTTTTAATGGCAAGTGTTAGAAAGGGACAAACGGACTCACCGGTAGCTATCTCCTACAAACTCATTTTGTCTCCTTACGGCTTACAATTTAAAATAAACTTTATGCGTAACGCGAAAGTTTCATTTTTGTATTATACAGTTTCGAAAGTGCAAAGTCCGGCACCTACGTGTAGTAGGTACTATTACGTCCATGCGCGAGACCTAGTTTCTTCACAAAAAAGACTGCGGTGACAGTAATCACGGGACCATTGTCTTCTGGTAAACTTACCAACGCTGCATTTGGTCAGCTGCAGGCTATATACATGGTTCGTTATATAATTCATATGTTACAAACCTTATGTAAATATACGAGGACGAGGCCTAATCAAAAAATGTCTGGTGTTCCATATTTTAATTTCTATTAATTTGAAAATAATAAAATTTAGTTGTTTATCGACTCGATATGTACCGACCTAATATGGACAAAACTGAAATACACATGCAGTGATAAAATTCTTTGTGCTTAAAAAATTGTCTCGTAAAGACAAAAGATTTTTAGGGATATTTTAAGTATGTATATTAGTAGATGATGTTCCATGCTGTATCACGGTATAATTTTGTTGTTTTCAATTCAAATGTGGAAGAATGAGCTTTAGAGATGAAAATCGCTCTATGAAGATTCCTGCGACAATTACAAAATAAAATATTAAAACAATTGAAAAATCACAGCTTTCTTAGTAAGTTACTAGTAAGTTCTTGTTATGCAACATTAATATTTAAATTACGTGAATAAATATTTCAGCAGGACGACACAGTCTAATATTGCACTCGTTACCATCGATAATTTAGAATTTCAATTCGTGGATGCTCACCATTTTCTCTAGACCTCGCCTTCAGTGACTTCTTCTATCTGTTTTTTATATTTAAAGAACACATCCGAGGTATCTACGCAATTTAAAAATAACGAAGTTATGGCTGTGTTAGCAGAGTTTTTCCAGGTCCATGAACAAGAACTTATTTCTCTGCATGAATGAACATGAAAAATGAAAATATTAATATCAATAATGAAATATTACCTATCACAATTTCCATATATTTTATACTGTTCTCGGGAACTATTTAATTGGCTCTCTATATGTTTGAGCCGATTTAAGCTAAGGTGAGCTTTTTTTATTGCCTCTACGAAGATTCCTCACTATCTGCCACACTTTCACCTGCTTCTGCTTTTACTACCGTTTTTTTTTCTCATGTAAGTTTCGAAAAAATCTGGAGTCGTAGGAACATGAAATCATCTATCATCCCAGTAGGATGTGATGTCAAGGTTTCGGACGATCATAAAAAATTAGTAGACACGTAACAGTAGTAATGATTGCAGAATTAATTTGTTCCAGATTACGCACTGACATTTTTGACGAGCACACATTTGTGTAAATAAATAAACCCTTAGTGTAAGAATAGTATGAGAATGGCTTAAGTTAAAAAATGTCTAAACACGCAATGAGATAATAATAATTTTTTTTTTTAGAAGTCCTCAACGCACGACTAAACGCAAGCAAACGCCTAGCCCAACATAATGAAAGTAGGCGAATCGCTCAGTATTGAAGTTGCATTTTTGAGCAAGAATGCCGTTGCTATAGTATTCCTCGATAGAGACTTTATACTTAGTGTAGGTACTTAAAAATTTTCATTAAACTATAGGTACGCTTAAACAAATACAGATTTTCGTAATTTATATTCAGAATAGATTACTCATACGATTACGCTTGTACCATTAACGTCACACGTAAGCAATTTAAGAAGTTTTAAAAGGTAGACGAAAAGTACGAAAACGCCGCCCCCCGAACGATAAAAGGCAATACGACGGCGCGAGGCAGCGAATACTAATTTACGTTCTGGCATGAAAATTTGCATACAATAACCGGCTGTGGATGACGGATCTGGGGATGTGTGCTTGGAGGCAAACAAATGGGACTATTAGTTACTTCAATGATACCAATTTTGTTATAATAACAAAATTCAAATTTTTATTTTTCCACTCTTATTTAGTTCGCAAACGCCGTATTTAAATATTATTTGTTAATCCCACAATTAGAAGAATCTAATGACACATCGTATGTTAAAATCGATCAAGCCGTTTAGGCTACAGAGCGTGCCAAAGAAATAAACATACTGATATGTATATTAGTTGTCTAGTACCCCATAATACAAGCATACATCACAACAACGTCTAGGCCCAAACTAAGCATTAGCTTGTATTTTCGGTACCAAGCGAAGACACCACATACATATAACAACCAAGACCCGGTACCAGTATCAATAGTCGTTATATAAATACTGACCCGACCTGGGATTCGAACCCGGGACCCCCAGCTTCGTATAGGCTGGGTCGTTACCCACTAGGCCAAGCGGTCTTCGCTAACTCACATGGCCATCTAATACCAAACTAGATAGACTCCGTATGATGAGTATTAAAAGATTGGTAGCTTACACACCAACACACGGAATAAATAGACATGTTCAGGCACACAAATATTTGTCTGTAATAACTACATAATACGGAATATAATTATAAGTATAGTGTCCTTATAAGCAATATATATATTCTTCATTTATGTTTAAGACAAACTCTCTGGACGTGTGACCGCAGTTGTATTTCTGATACGCTTATTTAATAATAATAATAATAACGCACACAATCACAACAACGTCTAGGTCCCAAACTAAGCATTTGCTTGTATTTTGGGTACCAAGCGAAGACACCACATACATATAACAACCAAGACCCGGTGCCAGTATTAATATTCATCATATAAATACTGACCCGACCTGGGATTCGAACCCGGGACCTCCAGCTTCGCAGGCAGGGTCGCTGCCCACTAAGCTAAGCGGCAGCGGTCGAATAAATTCAAAGTATAGATTTAATACACATAAAAAGAGTCAAAAGCTTACAGAGGAATTTGTATGGAGATAAATTCTTGAGCGCTCTAAAGGGGCATTATTTATGTCATCCTATTAGAATCTCCAATCCAGTGGATTTAAAATTTTCATCAGCATCGTCAATGAAGCGTGTGCAATTTTAAATGCCTGCGATGTATTCATAGCTGGAATAGAGATGTTAACCAAAACAATGGCCTTATTGTGTGCAATAAACCATATGGCCGCCCGGATCGTATTTCATTCCACACTTTACAACAAGGTTTTCACATAAACGTGCTATAATAATATTGTTTAACTTTCGGTTGCTACATAATTTTTTGACGGAAAAGACATTTAAGGCGATTCAACAAGCTTTATTATTTTGGCCTTAAGGCGAATTTTATGGTATAATAATAATAATACATGGGACAACCCACACAGCGCCGTCTAGTCAAAGTAAGCAAACATTATGCTTGTGTTATAGGTTACTAGACAACTGATATACATACTTAAATATTTTTTTATATTTTTTAAATCTTATTTATATACATACATGTATAATCATGCACACAAATATTTGTCCCAGGCGGTAATCGAACGACCTACCCTTGGCTCCGCAGTTAGGGTCTTCAACCACTCGGCCAATCGGTCACCGTTTCCAGCCGGCCAGATTATGGGCAGATGTTTCAAGTAACATAGTTTAGTTCATTGGGTCGTATGAAATCGGAAAAAAAAATCCACAAATTATTTCGGATTTGTACATACGTGCAAGTACAATACATAAGACGATGACGACATATCATCATATAAAATGATAATTTCGTTTTCAATTATGCTACCAAATTCACTGTACAACGTAATCATATTATTCTGTTTGTAAATGAATTTTGATTATACTAATTATACTAATTATACTAAATAATAATTATTATTATTGATTTGATTTGTTTTACGATGAAGTGCAATAATGTTTTAACAACACTCTTCTAATAATATGATATTGTAATTTTTATGGAATTCTTTATACAGGATTAAATTGTAGTAATAATGTGGCGTTCTTCTTTAATCTTATTTACTAAGAAAATTATTACCACAATAACTGGTCACCAAAGACGTATATTATTTCTCATATTTCTTGAATAATTTTACATAAGCAGGTTTATTTAGAATTTATTTTTAATATTTGTAATTTATATTCCTTTATTCCTGTACAAGTTATTATTATTATTATTATTTTTGGGCTAAAATAGAACCTTACTTCTCCGTTGATAATTTGTGGTCGGATGATGTTTACTTGGCGCACGTGTGTCCTTTACCACATCTAGGATGCTTAATTACCGTTTAAAAATAATACTAGTGGTCGCCCAGCGGTCGAAGTTCGACCGTACTCACTTTTTTGAAACCACCAATAATGAATAGGTGAGAGTAACTGAATTCAAACTGCAACTCTTCCTGTATATAGATAGATTTTAGCTTTCTGTATAAACTCCCCGTAAACAGTAACTATGCCGAATATAACACTCCTCCATGTGCGCAACATACTTAAAAAGGGGTACAAACTTTTTTTTTCGCGTATTTAATACATAGATTACCAAACCAAATGGTTTGATTTTCTGTTAAAGTAACAGATTTTTTTAAAATTTTAATATGCAGTTTTGTTTTCTCAAAAATCGATCTCGGACCCTTTTGAATACTTTTCGCTACTGCTCATAGTTTATGATTTGGCCATACAGTCCCATCTCAAAAATTCTGCCTTTATATAGATTTTAGCTTTCTGCACTCCTACTCCACATAAACTGTAACTATGCTAAATCTCACACTCCTCCGTGCGCGTAGTATGCTTAAAAAAGGGTCTGAAGTTTTTCCTTCACGTATGTATATATATAGATAACTGAGTGAACAACATCTGCCCTAATTAAAAAAAGATACCTATGTTGTTTGTGATCAGATCATTCAAAGATATCGATTCGCTCGTTCTATAATGTCAGGGCAAACGCTCCTATATATGAAGACAGTGATGAATCGAAGGTGGCTCGGTCGGTCGCCTCAAGACGAGCCGTCAAGATAACGCTAATTTATTACCAGATGTGTACATTGCACTGTGTAAAAGTAAACCACATGCGATCATTACTTCAGCTGAAGGACGCGGAGCATCGATGTAGCCTACTTTAGTCATTGGAAATGACTTTCATTTCGTTGGAGTATAGGGGATCATTTGTGAGACAGGCAGATTGCACGAGTACTTTTCGAGATATCGAGATGAACGTGGTGTCATAAGACGCAGCTCGGCGAGCTCTACAAGATGGCAAAAAACAATTTGGAAAAGTTCAAAAACAAAAAAATTACTTATCGGCAAAAAACGAAAAAATCCCAATTTTTTCCCCCGATTTTCATTTTGGGAGCCCGATATCTCGAGAACTAGGTCCGAATAAGAAAAAAATAAAAAAAGGGCTCGGGGTAATTAAACGAGGAATCGATTGAGACTAAAATTGTTAGAATCGGACAACCGGAAGTAGTGGTTAAGGGTGCCCTTAGTTGGAAGTCGGATATGCGTCGGTGTTACATTTCGTACTAATTCGGTTTGTTCGATCGAAATGTCGTACAGAATGTTATATTTCGAAGTTTTAAGCTTATTCAGATACAGTTGTGTTATTTTATTTCGAAAAATATTATCCAAAATATGTGTGTTTACTTTATTCCGTTAGGTTCATTTCCAATCTCGTAAGAAATTCGTGCGAAAGCAGGAGATCCGTTGATTTTTTTTTATTGGATGCGTCAGTTTTTTACTGTCATAAGGGCATCGCAGATTGTAGTGCTATTTATTATTTATTTGTAATAGTTATTATTTATTTCTAATAATCATTCGATTCGTGTAACTGGTCTCTACATATTATATTTGTCTTAAGTAGGTATACAAGTTGTGTATTATTCAAATATATGTAAATATCATTTCTCTTTTCAATTTTTAGGGTAATTGAAATTAACTTCGTATATTACGAAGTAAAATAAGAAAGGCTTTAAGAATAAATTGACGATTTCATTAGTGAAAAATAAAATATTAACTCATTGAGTATTAATATCGCGAAGGCAAGTAAATCATAGGTTAACCAAATAAATAAGGACACTCAATTATCACACCGTAAAGTTTCGTAGACGGTTCAACAATTTAGTGGTTAAAATCAAACATAAAAATGTGACCGTAACAATTGTTCGAAACAAAACATCCATACAAATTGGCAGCGCAGCCGAAATTGAATTGAGCACGCAATAGTTTAGTTCCTACAGACTTTAATCGTTTGTTAACAATCATTACAATAGGTTCTCGTTAAACTGGCCTGGTTCGATCTAATTGAATAGCCGTACATTCAGCGCTAAAAGTAGACTGGATTTTTCTAAAGGACGCATTAGACTGTTTGTATATTGGTGAATTGCCGTTATGTAAATCTTTGAAGGGCCATAAAGACTTGAAAGCATAAATTTTGTTCGACGATAACCCTGTCGACACGTTAACGATGCCGGGTATCTAACTAAAGTAGAAGTGATGAGAAATGGCCACCGAGACTCCCTCACGGTTGCTGCACTCTCTATTTCTGGACAAAAGCTTTGGCCGGATAGGTTTGTATACGAGAACATTTCTAATCGCCTTGGTTTAATCGATAAATTTTTGTTTTCTCTTAGTAAGTATAAATGAAAGGATTCCATACTATAATAATTAAATTTTATGATAGAGGTACGTAAATGTTAAATTAATGTAATGTACTTAATTCTGTAGTGTTGTAATACAAAATTTACGAAAAGATCACTTGTTGGCACTTTTAAAAATTATAATACGCTAGCCATCGCCCGCGAATTTGTTAGCGTGGTATTCATGGTTTCTACAGTTTTTTTTAGTTGACGTACAAAATCCTAAATATTTTCGAAATAAAAAGTAACTTATAATCTTCTTTAAAAAGGCCTCTACCTGCCAGTGAAACCGAAGTCGAAATTGATCAAGCCGTTTCGAAGATTAGGCCGGATAAACAAACAGACAGACAGACTCAAGAATTTTAAAAACGCGTATTATAGTGTTGGTTACGTGTAAATAAACGTAATATGAATGTAATAAAAAGCCTTTGTTTCGAAATCACAAACATAGATTTAAATTTGGTTTATTTGTATAAATTTTCAATGAATACCTACCGTAATAACTGCGTGTTATGATAATACGGTGAAAATTGAATTGTAATAAAATTAATCATTTTGTAAATGAAATATTTATCTAGAGCAATCTACTGAGGTAACGATTTTAACTTTTTTCTTTATTATATTTACCATAATACTCTTGTTAAGTCTGTCGATATCCAACGAATAACGAAGAGTCTTTGTGTTTACGGAAAGGTCTCCATCCTACGTCGCGTCGTCGCCGGGTAGAATCAGACCGTTGTTTGTCCATTGTTTGAGGACAATTGTGACCCATCCAGGTCTGTTTGTGGGAGCGATTTATGGCTTCCACGAGAGCCCCTTTTTTACGAGATCCCTTTGTAAGGTTTGTGTAATTCACGTATGTCGTATTTTTTCGACATGTCTTCTTGTAAACTAGTTAACGCTAGTTAACGACATGTGTGTTTACAGATGTGAATTATAACTGTAATATTTTCTCTATTTAATTAGTTCGAAATTTCTCTATTATAGAAGACAATATGTTAGTTGTGTTAGTCTATTTTTGTATAGATCGCAAAAGGGTTTAAAAAAATAACAATTCCTTCCTATGCGATGAATTCGCATACCTGTTACGAAATGCCAGACACTTAGTACTATATTTTCTCCTGTTGTCGCGTTAATCGTAAAAAAAAGTCAGAATAAACGCAGGCTTATAATAATTTCTGGAAGACTGTTACCCAGACTATATACCAATTCAATACAGTAATTACGTATTTTTATTTCAATTACTATAATACGAACCACGTTCATAACTGGGATAGGGTATTGAAACTTTAACAATGATATTTAGTTATAAACGCGAACTTTAACTTTACCTACTTAAGAAAATGTGATTTTCCAAGCCATGTTTATAAAAATAGTTAAGGAGTTTACTGTATAAACTTCCTTTTAATAGGTATACCTGTTTTTTATTTCGTCCTGCCCGTCTGTCTGTCCGTGCGTCTGTCACAGCCACTTTCTTCTGAGACTAGTGGCACCTACACAGATGAAAGACAGGTAGGTGTAATCTATATACCGCTATATTGAGGTTTAACACTGTCATACGAATTCTGGCGTACTTTCATGTACGGAGTATCTGTAATGTCTTTAAATTGATATTGAGATTTCAAAATGATTTTTGTATTTAAGTCAATATAGTTAAGATATGCACTCTAAAGTCCTGAAAAGTATGTCCCCCTTCCCTTTTCAATTGTGAGGTAGAAAATTCTGAAAAAAAATTCGACGTTGCAGATTTTTAAAAACATTTTCAAGAAAATTTGTTTTGAGTAAGATATATTAAGTAGTTTTTGAGATAAGATATATTTTATTGGACTTACTATTTGAATTTCGACTAGGCATGAACTTCATCCCAACTATAGAATCCTATATATACTACGCGTGGTCTGACAAGCACTTATCCGGTTTTAATTTTTTTTTTTTAATTTTTAAATTGTAAAATAACAGTCTCAAGTTTAATTTTCGTCAGTACATACGAAAGTACAATGTTACATAAAAGTTGGGAGATGAATTTCATTCACAATGCGAATGCTGAGCCAATAAAACAGACTCATAAGTCGTCTTATATTTATACTTTCGACAGAAATGTATTCGTTAAAAGTCACAATCAGTGTGCATTTACGAATCCCAGTTTTCCCGCTCGTTAAATGAAAATAAATCCCCTCGAAATGGAATCCATCGATTTCACATTAGCGTGGTACCAAACATTGCTTTCGAGAAGGCCGAAATGAATGGAATGCTTTCGAAATTTATTCGTATATATATTTTTAATTGAAAAGCCTCTGCCAATGTTTGTTTCCGACAAATATATTTCGTATTATTTTGTAATGTGAAAATCCTCGTATTTCAATGGACGTGTTAAAACGTGCTTTTTTTTCCGCTTTGATCTGCGGACGAAGACGGTATGTAGGTACGCGTATTTTTTTTTTAAATCGGTTACGAGATTTCGTGATTAGGAGTCGTTTTGACATACAAAATAACAGTGTGTCTTTACGAGCGAACGTCCTATTTATTTCCCTACAGGCAGACACCGCGCCCCGCACCGCGCCGGTGTCAGCGGCCGCCTCTATATAGGCCAACTTATTACCTACTGTGCTGGTGTCGAACCGTGTGCCCCGCTGTTTAATTGGGTTCCATTGTTGGGAAGTATTCAAGATTGGTGACCTGGGCCGACTGTCTATTAAATGAATACCGTTAACTGATACTTATTTAGTATATCTATTAAAATTCGTAAACTACAACAATAAGCAAAAAAGCTGATGTCTGTATAATGATAGTCGTTTGACTGAAGACCTCGTAGAAGACAAACAAAAACAAAGAAAGAGATGTGACGATTCGTCACAAACATTCGCGGACCATGTACGATTATGGTGATGCCGCATCCATAATACATATCAGTTATTGGGTTGGGACATACTTATTTTACAATTTTTTGTTATTAATCTTGCTCATATATTTTCGCCTAAAAAGAAGACGCGTTTTGTTGAAACGTTACATGGCTACGTCATAGATATCGCCAATAAGCGGTCTAGGTAGCTCTCACTCACACTAATCAGCTAATCCCAAGACTGCACTCAACCCAATGTTTAGGTATGGTTCTCACACTCAGCTAAGAGTATCGCCGCCGGCGCAATTGACTTGGTGGACTTTATTTTTAATTTATTTGAACCATTTAATTAATATATAATAATATAAATTGCATAGTGTCGTGATAGCCCAGAGCGCAACGAACCTGTCTCAAATTTATAAGGCCATAGGGCCATGGTTCGAATCCGGGCGTGTACCAATGAGTTTTTCTGACTAAAGTACATTAACTATCACTGACTCCGTGCCTCGGAGAGCACGTTAGATAAGCAGTCTGTTTCGGACGCTGTTAATAGATGGCGGTCGTTACAATCCCCAACCCGCAGTGGAGTAGCGTAGTGGATTTAAGCTCCAAACCCCCTCCTCAGCCTGGGGGAGGCCTAAGCCCCTGCAGTGGGGTAAAATGGCCTGATGATGATGATGATGATGAATATAAATTGTGATGACGATGATTACAATTATGACGCTGAATCACCGCTTATTAGCCCTTCAGTCGAGATAATGTTACTTTGTATGTCTAATTAGTTAAGGCTATAATGAAACATATCTTTATTACACATAGGGGTTAACAAAGGCTTTTATAAATGATAAGACGTATTGTATGTACTAACAATCAGAACTGCCTCTCGAATAATAATCGAATTACGGAATTGTGGTGTCATCTACCGCGTCGTTGCACTCAGTCTAAACAGCCTGCGGTTTGGCCGTGGACAATATGCACTGGCGCTTTGACTTAAAACAAAAGGCGCGACGGGCGACAGCAAACACCCCTTGTCGCCTATTCGGTTACCCCACCGAATAAAGTCTGAACTGGCTGTTTGCAATTCGCTCACCCGAACTCTGACCACAGCACTGACTTTACTATGCAGAGTGACACCGACAGCACGCAATCCTAAATGTCACTGTAATATTGACGAAACAGTTTAAAGTTTTCTTCGTTCAAATCCTTTGAGTGCTTAGCTCGGAATAGCAAATAAGCGTTTGAGCGGAAACCGCACGACAACTGAATATGTAATTTATGAGACTGTAACATTTAAGTGGAATCAATTATTTTACACGTGTTAGAAGAATAGTTTTACTGCAAATTTATAAAGCATATTTTTTGCCACTACAAGAAATATCCAGGATTTATCAAGAATGCTTTGATTCGCCAATAAATAGCAGAATTAGTTGAATTACATTCCCTTTTCACCCTTAGGTAATATAGGAAAATATAAAACGGTCAAAGTTCGGATAAAGTTTAGTACAGCGTTTGCATAAATTTGAAAATATAACCATTTAATATCATATCGAGGGAGGACATATTCTTATTGATAGGTAGAAGATAAGTTACCTCTACAAAGACACATCATTTTGACACTGACTCGGAAAGATCGTTTCATAAAATTGTAGACCTAACGATATTATGGAATTATGAACGAAAATATATTCCTTATCTCTTCCGTAATTGTGTGGAAGTCGTTTCGACAATTTTCATTATACACTTTCAGCGAAATATGAGTGAAGTACAAGTGTGATGATTAAACTAAAGACAGGAAAATTTGCACATACCTTTTACAGTGCCAGAGAATGAACCTTCCAGATACACATATATTGCTGTACTTGGGGTACAATCAACTCGGCTATGTTTAGTCTACATAAGCAGATAAGAACGTACTCTGGAGTTTCACAAATATGTGGATCTCAATCCACATATGAAATCCCAGCGCACTTGTGGAATGTGCAATTCCAGCGCATATAGGGTGACCGCTGATTTCCTTAAAAAAATTACACGTCGTTATATCTATTTTTCCATTGTAATAAGTAAAATGTACGTGAAATTGTCGTTAAATAAAAAAAAAATGTTCTGTGTAACATGAAAGTGTCTAATTTTGGTTTTGAAAGTGCAAAATTTTCGACTTCTATTTATGCATGGCGAGCAATTTTTTTTTTTTGAAAAAACTGTTTATTGTTAGAAAAAAACATATTTCATAAATTTTACCACAACTTTATTGTGCAGTTAATTCATTAATATGGTAAAATAAATACAAGTGTATTTTTTTACTTATGGTCAAATAATTTTTGTATGAAAATTTGCGATAACGTTTAAGTTTCAAGACTTAAGTCATATTGTATCTCGAGCCACACGAATCATGGTAACGTCCAGCATACTTTTCCTTTGCACGCGAGTGTTGGCGAATCGTTTTCATTTTTATACACCGTCGATGTACTTTTAATTTGCTAGACTCTGTTTCGGGTTGTGAATCGCTCTGTCGCCGGTCGCCCTAATTTCGACCCTTGATAATGAAAAGCGTCACCGCCTTTACTCGCTCCGTAATTTTGCTTCAAATCTTTGTCGCTTTTTCGTTTGCCACTATCGAGGTACAAATTCATTTCATCAATACTCTAGATAGCCATGTTGAATTTTACTTTGAAACTGTACTCGTTTTATTTAAGTATAATTTTATTAAATATATATTACTTTGAAGTTTTAACAAGTATGTCGTTATTGATCATATTATATTTTTGTACTACACAAGATTCGTGTTTATTTGTACGCGTATCCAATCGTTTGCGGATCGGCCATATTCGTTTGAGGCGCAACGCGTTCGAATGCACACACAAATACACACTGAAGAGATTCCGTAATTGCTCCATGTTAACAATCTGTGTACTGAATACATAAATATTCCCATAAATCGTTTTTCAAAAATCGTGTTATTGCTCTATCCGGGTTCACATTTTTCAGCGGAGTTCCTAGAAAAAATTCGAATCAATTGCAATCAACTATCAAAACCAACTCAAATGTGTTAGATCTTAGTAATTTGTAATATGTCTACAAAGATAGATTCGGTTACTTTAACCGAAACATACAATAAACTCTCAGAAAATCATTATTTACTGTCGCAAACAGAACACGCTGGGCTTTCGGATGCCTTTTCATTCGTCAAATAAATTAAACAGGCGGACACATATTTCGTATTTGTCTTTAACGACGTTTTCGATGAAATAAACGGAAGTCGAGAAATAGTAGAGTCTAAAGTAAATTGATTCAGTCTTCACTGAGAGTAGTTCCGTGTCCGACCGAGCACATCGAGGGAGACGATTCCGGCCGGAAATACAACATCGAAATGTACTTTTGTTAAATATACATTCTGCTCTGGTAAATATTATTTCGTGTCGAAGGTTTGAAATGACGTCCAAAGAATAATTTTTACGACATGACGCATTTCTTCGTACCGATATATTATTCATTTATTTTAAAGTAAACTTACGTGACGCTGAACCTCAAAATGTCTACCTTCACTTCATCAGCCCATTTTTACCCCACTGCAGGAGCTTAGGCCTCCCCCGAGGTGAGGCGGGCTTGGAGCTTAAATCCACCACGCTGCTCCACTGCGGGTTGGGGATTGTAACGACCGACATCTATTGACAGCGTCCGGGACCGTCTGTTTAACGTGCTCTCCGAGACACGGAGTCAGTGTTAGTTTTGTATTTAAGTCAAAAAAACTCATTGGCACACGCCCTAATTAGAAACATGACCCTATGGCCTTATAAATTTGAGACAGGTTCGTTGCGCTTTGGGCTATCACGACTCTGTCATAATGTCTATACTTTATACATATTGTTACGTACACGTCCTCGATATCGATATTTGAAACTTTCCCGTAGCTAGTTTTATGCCTGAAGGTTCGTTGAAAATCAAATGACAATTCGGTTTGATGGAGTTTCGGGAGTACGCTAGAGCTATCGACCCTTGGAACATAAAAATCGACCCCCTTGTCAACATATCAGATCGATGTGAGATGTAAGTGAAAATTTGAAGCAACAGTAAAAGGCCGTGTGTAGACTAAGAATGCTATCATGGAAATTTCAAGATGAGTATTTTCAAAGAATTAAATATTTGCGAAATCTTTCGCTCATAAAAGTTAAAATTGACTAGAAGCCCTCTTTTATACTCTAGTTAGCTGGTGTAACCGTTTAGCGAGATGGCGAGTTTCAGTCCACGAGTTTCCGCACTCCAGCCTTCACTCCCACGAAATTGCGCTTGACAGTTTCGATACTGTGAAGTGACATTTCTGACTCTATTAAAAGCAAACGCTGCTGTCAAAATTATTTACTCTATGGTTTCGTTGTAAAATATACTTATGAAATATAAACATTAGATATGGATTTTTCGTGAGGTTTGTTGCCATGAACATACAAAAACGCTCGACATCGTACTGTTTCTGACGTGCTATAAAAAAAAATTGCGTGAAGTGTTTGGGAGATATCACTATCTTATCCCAGTGCAGAAAAGTAAACAAAAATATTGAACAAGTCAGACAAAGAGACCCTCTGAGGCACATTGTCGATGTTAATAATTAATTATGATATATAATTCATTGGCTGCTCTTGGACCGACATTAATCGCGTCTAGACTGTATAGATATAGTCTAGACGCTAGTAATTTTTAGTATTCTGTATCAAAATTGATAAACCATAAGGATCTCTTCTGTTCGGTTCTGTGTGTGTCTTTCATAACCTTTATAACATTAAGCTAATTATGCTATAATCCGAAGAAAATTGCATTATTTCCTTTTTTTGTTTTAACATAATGAAAAGAAAAACTGAAAAATGTATCTCACTCACACCCCTGTTAATTATTAAATGAGTAACATCTGTAAATGTATTAACGTAAAGGTTACGTTTAAATAGCGTAATATCTGTTTAATGACCAAAGTAGAGGTAATCGCTTATACCAACGTCTCGTGTAAATACATATCGGGTTCGATTCCCGCCCGGGACAAATACTTGTGTGAATGAACATGTCTATTTGTTCCGTGTATGGGTGTAAAATATCTATATGTGTATATTATAAAGACCAATTAAGTATGTATATATCAGTGGTCTGGTACCCATAACACACGCTTTGCTTAGTTTGGGACTAGATGGCGCTATGTGGGATGTATCAGGTATTTTTATTATCACTTTCCAAAAAAATTTTCTTAAGAATTTTATTTATATAGTTTTAGTTATATTTTACATGTATTATTATAATTATAACAACGTCTTTTGTTAATGACTTCTAACTTCTATTCTCAGAGGCAGCAACGAATTGCCTAAATTAGAATAAAGACAGATTTTAACTAAAGTTTAGTGTGTGTACCATTTGAGGTACTAAACTGTGAAGGTATCTAGGTTATATGTATATATGTTGTGGCCAGATCTTAGAATTGATCACTATCATTAAGTATATAATTTTTTATTTTTGTTTTTTTTTTTTTTTAATTACAATGCTAGAAAAGACATTGTGCATTTATTATTGCTTATGGCAACTGTCGGTTAAACGAGTAATAACCGACTTTGACGCTTTTTTAAAATGTCGATATGACTGATTTTCACTGTACGTCTACATTGAAATAAATGTATATAGTTTTACACATTACAGTATTAATATTTTAAATAACACCGCTGTCGGGTACGTACTCAACTATTAAAATGCTTATGATATGCACAAAAGATGAATAATCTAAAAAACTAATCCAAGCACTTCGCCTTACGATACAGAACGAATTGTTTTCTCTGTGGTGTAAAAGGTAACATTTTATTATTACAATAACCATTATGTTTGGTAATAAGGTAATAAATTATAAGATAATTTCAAAGTATTTTAACGACTTTGTTCGAGTAATTTCTTTACCTATAAAGGCTAGAAAAAAATATTCGACACCTTCAACAATATAAATTCCGTTCGTTTACTGGTATGGCTTTAACTGAGCACCAGTCACGGCCAGCCTTCTGAATGCAGTCTTCTTTTTAAGGAAACTTGCAACTCCTTCCCACCTCGATCGTTAGCTACACATTTTCCCTCGTCTTAATATAAAAAAACCGGCCAAGTGCGAATCGGACTCCCACACGAAGAGTTCCGTACCACCGTACAATACAAAAAAAAAACGAGCGCGACGTTAACCTAACTTTACCAATAATTGTTATTATTATGTAATTTACGAATTATTGTATAAATATATTTCATTTTTATTTCGTTAGTTATTTAGAAGGCGCTCGATCCTCTCTGGCTAATCCGAAAAGAAATAAACATGAGTGCACTGAAAGCTAGAGAAAATTTTTATTATTTATTTTATTACATGTGAACCTTTGACTTTTAGTATCGATTGTGAAGAGAATAAGCTCTGCAAAGAAAAGCGTAAATTTATAGTACCTAGTAATACAATGCAGTTTTTTTTTTTAAATTTATTCTTATTTATTGTATTATTATATTATTATTATTTATATAGTATATTATTATTATTTGTATTTTTTTAAATTAATTTTTACAATAACATCACAAAGATAAAATGCATCTAGTTTTCGTTTATTGGCTAAACGCTATCTGTCATTTTCAAATGAAATTTTTACAAAATTTTTACTTATAAAAGTACATTTTATAAGCTAATCCATTACTCGTTAATTAATACAATATATTTAGCTATGATAGTTTTCCTCTTAACTACGTTATATATACTCCTGTCATAAATCGTACTATCGTCCTTTTTTGCCATTTGGCTACGGAACTCTAATAAAAAACTTGAGATATTTTCGCTTCTTTTTGTAGATTTTAATTGCAAATTATGTATTTTTATTTTTATTACACAACAAGAGTACTGTTAGGCGAGTGTCAGCTTTGAGTTCTTAAAACTTTGCTGAATTTAGAATTTTTTTTAACTATGTCTTTAATAATTTTATGTCCTAGTTCAGGGATGTTAAAGCTTAGGTAAAAAATCCATTACGACCAGCTAAATATTTCTTGTTTCGCCTTTTTGCGTCCCTGAAATGTGTTCCTGACAATGTTTTATTTATCATATACAAAAACTGTTAAAGCTAAGATAAATTAGCAGAAATTAAATTTCCTATAAGCTTCATTAAATTTAAATAAGTTTTAATGAAGTAATTAATTTTGATAGGACTAATAGTTCCAAAAATTTGCGTTTGCCCTAAATTGGCATTAGGAAGAAAATTGAATGTGTAATTAATTGTAAGTGGTCTAGACACGAATAATTTTTATACATTTACCTTAAAACAACATGAAAGTCACGATTCAAAAACTCGCAGGTCGGCGGCCGGCTGCAGGCATCACAAACCTTATTGGATAATAAAAAGTTCAGGTCGGGCCAAATACCTGTTTTGTACTACACACCACCCCAATCCGCCTAGTGATATAGTGCTATTGTGACATGATATAAATTAAATACCGGCACTCATTTAAACGTAGTTTGTATCACCACTAGTTAAATAAAACTAAGAAATGCATTGTTCTACTGGCTATCGTACATACCTACTTGTAAATAGACAACCGCGGAAATGCTCTTTCTGTTCCTATGGGTTTTTATATCACATATTGGATTTTATGCTAGTTTTGTTGGATGATATGAACTTTAACATCGCTGGCTGCGCCAATAACGTTTGGTTTTCGGTATACCCTGTGCAGCTATGCTCCGCTTCGGTCGAACTTCACTTGGGTCATCGAACTAATATTACTAGCGTATATTATATATACTACGCCGCGAACCAAGCGTTTGCGCCAAGCGTTGTTGCCAAGCGGCAACAACTCATTCAGTCACTCGCCTGTGCTCATCGCGACCGCGTACCAAAAACGTGATTAAACAACAATTCAAAAATGGCCGTCGTTGGTGCTAAAAGTATTTAAAAATCAATCTACTGTGAAGAAAAAAGATAGTGGCGTAACTTATCGTCGATAATTGATCAAAACATACACCATAACCATCCAAAACTAATTTTTGTACATTATTTTCTACCGTTGTACCGCCATACTTGCCAAAATACTTGTTTTAACTACAAGTAATGTCACATGTATAATACTTGTACGAACAAGTTAATGCATAATACCTACTAATGACTTGTAGAATACTTGTAATTCTGTGTATTCTAGTATAAACGAACCAAGTATAATATGTATAAGACATGTATAATACAGTATTATACTTGGTAGAAACAAGGTGACCTATCACCTTGTTTGCGCACTGCCGCGCCTGCTGCACAGATTTTGTTTGTGCCGTCGTCTGTTCCTTACGCTAGTAATATTAATTCAGTGACTTGGGTCCGAAAATTAGGTGGGAGGAAACTAGAAGAGACCTCCTGATTCTCTCAGCTACTGATTATCTTACCTATATCAGTGGACGACTATGATATTTTTTCAGACAAGATGGGCCTTTTTGAGTGATAATTTTCTTTCATACGAGATTTGTACTTTCAGTTTTCTATTTCTGATTTTTCTACTTTTTTACAGTGTATTTTCATTTATTGCCATTTATTTCATTGTAATCTGGTTGTAAAGATTTATATATTCAACGCGAAGAATGGAGTGTGGGATAAAACGTTAAAGCTCCGGTAAATTACAGTACCAATCTCTACGTAGACAACGCTAAAACGTGAAAAGCTCAAAATGAAAGGTTTTAATTTAAATTATATTACGCCAAGCCGAGAGTTCTTCCATGCATTAATAACGATCTCGCGTAACCTAAATTCCTGTTCCACACGGTTACCCAACTTATCATCAAATACCTAGAAATTCTAGTGTAGCGCATCTTTTCGTGTCAGTGATAGATGATCTGAATGACTCGGAACCAAAACAAATATAATAAAAGAATGATTCTTATTATTACATAATATACAGGATGGAAATAAAAGACGAAAGTTGGAAGGACAACACTTACTATAATTATTTATGTTACCACATTTAATTGAAAGGTACCATTCCTTTATTTTCAAAAATAAATAAAACTGTATTCAAAGATGTTTGATAATTGACCTGCTTGAGTCGGGAATTGAACATGGATTTTCGATATCGATAGGGTCAATTATAAGGATCTGTTTCTTTTAATTAACATGTTATTTTAAAATAAATGAAGACCAAGAAATATAAGACAATATTAGTAATAAATAACATCTACAGAGCTCACTGAAATTTCAAATATGTACAGAGCTCGTATAACTACAATTATTATTTTAATACACTGGTGTGAAACTAAAGTTAAAAAAAAACATTTCAAAACTAATCTCTTATCTACACTTAATAGGCTAGTTTTAAGCTGAAATAAAAAAAAAACATGTTCAAGGCTCATTTATAACTCTACACTTTCAAAGGCTGATGTTAAGCTGAAAATTATTAAAAAGTTATTTACAGAGCTTATCTATTCTCTACACTTTCAACAGCCCAGTGTTAAGCTGAAATAAAAATAAATAATCATCTATGGAGTTCATTAAAATAACCAACACCACATTTTCAGCAACTGGTGTTAAGCTGAAGTAACTGAAATAATCATTTACAGAGCTCATCTATTCTCATCTACTCATCGGCTGGTACAAGCTAAAAATAAAAAAAAAACATCAAAATGTAAAGAAATATATCACCCTGAAGATTATCTATCGTGTCTGAGGGCAATAAAGCATTCGGATCAGTGAACTAATGGTCATTATATTTCACGAATCGCTTCGATAAAGGAGACTGTATTTAGAATATATTTGGAGCCGTAATTTAATATTATCTGCGGAATATTAATTATATTATCAGCATCGTAGTTCAAACAAACCAACTCCATAGTGTTTCTTCAGAGGTACAGGGGGGAAGAGGGCGTGTCGTTTGTCGTCTAACTAATCTAGCGTTCGGTTCGGTTTGGTTTGGTTGCTAGTTAGTTGGCTTTCAATCGTCGCTTGGTACGCATCGCGTCCACGACTCGCGTGGTTTGTACATTTTTCGTATCTGAATAGAAGTAGTTACATTTCGAAATTGAGGCTCTCGTGTTCGCGTAAATTTTGATTGTATTGCAGTTAATATTTTGTAGTAGTTTGAAAAAAGTCCGCACGAAACCAAACCTCTGCAGTTCTCGATATAGACGGTACGGTTAATTGATACGTTCAAGTAATGATACAAAATTGTAAGAAGATACAGAAAGTGCATTCTTTTATTGTTGAAAAAGTGTCGCGTTTCTGATTCTTTGGATTTTGTACTTCTTAAATCATATCTCTGACAATTATATCCCGAGGAAGTCTGATTTGAGTGAGTAATTTATATATTTAATTTTACTGTCTTTGAAAATAGGTATTCAAAGTCTTTCCTTCAGTACTTTCATAATATATCTAATAAGAATTGTGTCTTATGAATATTATCAGTTAAAATTGAGTATTAAAAAGAGCCCGCTCGCCCTAAGGGGAGGCCTAAGCCCCTGGAGTGGGGCTAAACGGGCTGGTGGAATGCAATGAGATGGATTATAAAGATCAAAGGATTTTTCTGACTGACTGAATAGTTGTAAAGTTTAACCAATTTGGAATTTCCCATTATGCATATATTGTGTTATTGATGTGGATACGAAGTCTTGAAAGAAAATCTACATCAAAGCCAAGCTAAATTCGATAAAACCGAATTTTTAGGAAACAAATACAATAAAGTCTATTATACTGTCACCGCAGTAGACAGTTTTCTGAACATAATAAATATTTGATGTTATTTCTTTTCCGTAACCTTGTCACAGAGTTTTATAATATTTGATTATTTCCTAACTTTCACTATGAACTATAATATAATGCCATCTATAAAAACTTCCCCTTTTTGTCTCGGCGTGTGTGCTAGCACCGCTATTGATTCGCAACCCCTAATAAAATTTCACATATTGGAAGTGCCCCATTTCGAATACTGCGGGCAAACGTGAGGTTCCCCGTAGGGTTGCTTTAGGGCAGTCAATCACTGTTATAAGCTTTGTGCTTTCGGAATCCACCTAGCTCTATGAGAAATATTTATTCAATGGAGTTATTATGTAGAGCGTCCATTAACTTAATCAATTTTGCAAATAATATCTAACCTTTTCTCAAAGATGCTACGATATACGACCATATCTTGCACAACCTTCTTTGGGATAAATCATACTTGCAGTACAGGACCAGAAAGTGTCCCGCAATGTTTTAGCAGGCGTGCTCGAGCGGCCGAATATGTAATTTGAAAATGGAACGAACCCTTTTAAACCTGAACATTGATAAGTAAACTAAAGATAACTCATCTAAGTTTTAATTTCGAACTGGTACGACAAAAAGAATGCGCCATTAACTAAATGAATCTAAAAAGTAAAAAAAAAGAAATCTACGAATTATGTCAAGAGTCGACGTATGAAATCGCCGATTTGTCTAAGAAAAAATTAAACTAGAAATGACTATAAACAAATAATTTATTTAGTGATAATAAGCACGCCTATTCACGCATTTCTGCCGTATGATAGGGAAATCATGAATGCCTTTGCGATATAAAACTCTGGAAAAGCCCGAAATTAAAAACTTCCATTCAAAGTGGCCAGTCGTTAGAACGGCAAGCATAGGGTTCGCATAGGATTTATTTAGTATAGCATCGTCACAAAATGTAATCGTTACAGTTTTCTTTAATCTTAGGACAGTAATAATAGTACTCGGGATAATAATAATGACGTATACATCACAATAACGTCAAGGCCCCAAACTAAGCATTAGCTTGTGTTTTGGGTACCAAGCGAAGACAACACATACATATAACAACCAAGACCTGGTACCAGTATCAACATTCATCATATAAATACTGACCCGACCAGGGATTTGAACCCCGGACCCCCAGCTTCGTATAGGCTGGGTCGTTACCCACTAGGCCAAGCGGTCGTTGATAACTCACACATGGCCATCTGATACCAAACTAGATAGACTCCGTATGATGAATACTAGATAACAGGTAGCTTACACCCACACACGGAATAAATGGACATGTTTAAGCACACAAATATTTGTCTGTAATAACTACATAATACGGCATATACATAAGTATAGTGTACCTACTTATTAGCAATATTTATATTCTTCATTTATGTTTAATGATTTTTACTTTCGGAAACAATTCTATTGCCAAATTACAAAAAGCATTGACAAATAAACAGATGAGAAAGCATGAGCCAGTTCGATATCTTTTACTGTCAGTTTTTCTTTTGGAGTCTAAAAACACTATCATATAAAAAATGTATAAGCAAAAATCTGGCAATATTCACCTCATTCAAAATTATGAATTTTATTTTACAAGCACGCCATATGCAAAAGCAATAAATCTATTCTGAAAACGCGAATAATTCGTTCTCGCTGAGTAGAATGACCGAGCTGGCCCATAAGGTGCCAACTGGGTCAAAAAGTGTAAAAAGAGTACCTACATGTTTAACAACGGTCACTCAACTACTCTCTCGATTGTTTATTCAGTTAAATACAAACTGTTGAGTCATTGGTTATTCATTCCATGTTTATAGGATCGAAACATTTTGCTGTATAAATCGTTGTCGGTGAAGCATAAATACTATATCTTTGCATGAAAATTAAAAAAAAAGTGTATGACCGCGCCTATTTTTTCAAATAGCAGTTAATTTCGACATTTACGATCCCGCTTTGTCACTCTGGCCGCGTTCCAAACTTTTCGCAGAACAATTCTTTCCAGGTCAATATTAGGTACATGCCAGCCTATCTCGGTTTTGTGATTTTATGCTACGATATTTTTTCATTGGCATTCCTTGAAACGTTTCTTTCAGCTATGAAACAAACAGAATTTCAATAATGTGACAAAAATTTTTATACTTCATCATTCGAGAAAATACGAGAAAAAGTTGGAGCAATGAGTTCATACATTGCTTCATGTGCGGCATGCGGTACGTCATGCGCCATTGAACCATCCAAACGGTGGTGGCTTTTTTTGCTTGCATTTATACTATTTGTACGAAGACTCATAGTCGTCACATGGTATTGTACTAGAACTAGACGAAACATGTTAGGCAGAAATAATTGTATTTGTTACGTATTAATAAATTTAACGAGTTCATTGTCTTGCGCTCGAGGGAAATATAGGTTGATGTAAAAAACTGTAGTTATATATAATACAAAGTTTTTTTTTTTTTTAAGAAAGTATTTCCTTATGAATAGTATTACAGTTAGGGTGTAGTTATTATATCGAACATATTTTTAAAAAAAAATTGCTATAAATCGAACCAACTTATTCGAAATGAAAGCATGGCAACGATTTCAATTTTTTTTTCCAATAAAAATTATATCAACAATATCTTGCTATTTGTTTTCAGTAAAATTGTTATTTGGGAACACGTTTTTAAAACTGTTCCTTTAAAATTACAAGAACACTAATTGTAACATATTTTGAATGTTGTATATCATAGCATCTTTTACGCATCTATCATAGATCTATATTACTACGTATATATCGGTTATCACTACGGTCATGTATGGACCAAACATTCAAACAAAAACTAATAAAGGCTATGAAAGAAACTACTAGAACTGTAGAGTTAGAGGACCATGTCTAACTAAGGTGATGCCGCATCCATGTAATAATATATCAATGGTATCCACATTTTCCTGTAAACCTGAAGGAGTTGTCACTGACATGCCCGAGTTCATTCGTTACACCGACCTCCAAATTGATGAGTAAAGTTCTCGAAGGATGAAAGTTAATCTTGTTTTACTTCAGTCGAGAAAGTTATGTGTACCGAACCATACCGTTATACGTCTTGAAGGTCGACTATAAATACTGTTTTCTCGGATAATATTTACGCTTCCATGGTAACTTTTACGTGAATATGCAAAGGATTCTGAAATCCAGTTAATAATTCTCAAAGGCAGTTACTATGGAGATAGGAACTTAATTTTTTATCCTTTTAACGATATATACAATTTCAGTTCCATTGTTAAACTTAGTGCCCTTGCCCAATTTACAGATATGTGGTTATTTCCGAAGGAATAATAGCGTCCATATCTATAGCATTCAAACCAGTTAACTGCTTAGTCAATTTATTAAATACCGAGTATATGAGAGTTCATTTCCATGGCTTTCTTATAGTAGTGGCGCACGAGAGACAGTTCCGTATCTATAAAAAGTAAACCGAAGAAATATTACCGTATTCCATGTTTCTTACTGTATGTGTATGTCCTTTTGTTACTGGAATGAGTGACTAAATGACCTAATAATGACCCCACCGTAGGCGACTAAAAAATATTGAAATAGACTTGATATGACTCCCAAATCTAATTTTTTTATTCCTTTCTTACAAAGTTCACGTTATTTCCAATGACCGTTCTGTGACGTGACGTCACGCAGCGATATTGTATTCTGTGTAAGTATATTATATTTGCAACACACATAACGTGGTTTAAAAAAATCTTTCAGGAATAGTATTTATAAAGTAAATTCTTCAATTTAAAATATTAAAAAAAAAAACGTAGTCACCTACACTATTATGCCATTGCCGTGTCAAAGGTACGTCTTCGTTTTTGTCTTTTTCATTTTATGAATCGATTGATCTATTTTTTGATGCCAACGTCTGTGAATATGGATGGTGACAGAGGACGTCCGAGTTCATCCGCCTGTTTCTATATTTGCATCTCGACTCTCAACTCTCTTCCGAGAAGACCCTCTGTTGAGCGATTCTCTATTATAATAAGGTTTTCGAAGATGTAAAAATCTTCTCTATCTTCATTCTGAATTGACAAAATATGAAGCGATTGCACAGTATATTTTCACTCGTTTTTTTATCTAATAAATTTATGAATTTTAGTACTAAAACGAATACATTTTAGTTTCATTCTTTTGACTGCCGCGCACAATTTTCAATATTTTTTTTTAGGAGGTGTAGATGAAGTAACGTTGACAACAATAAACGGTCCAGAATGCGTTTATCTATATCCTATGATGAAGATAAAAAATATAAAGTAGAAGTTTTAACACACATTTTTATAAATTATGATTTCCTTACGTATATTTGCGCTGGTCCGGTCTTATCTTTATATCTTTGTAAAAATGTAGGTACTATTATACCCTACATATTACATGCCAATATTTGTTCTAGCAATCTAGAAAATCAGTGGATTATTATAATATAGGAAGGCGACGAAGTTATTTTGTTGCTTAATATTTTTCCATTAACACTAAATATATTTTGTTTCCAACTTAATTATATAAAACTGTGTTATCCAAGAGTACGTATATATTGTTTTTGTCTAGTATTGAATCGTTAACGTTTTTAACAACAAAATCGAATATACTTTTTTATGAGACGTCAAAATTACTCATGTGTTTACTTGATAATGTCCCTCACGTACCTCACGAATACTCCCATAAATATGTACATAGAGTAAATAAATTGGACAACAGCGTTTGGTTTTAATATAGAATCAAAAATGTCACAGTATCGAAAATGACAAACGCAATTTCGCGGGGTTGCAGACCGGCGCGCGGGGCCCTCTCGTACTGAAACTCGCGATCTTGCATCAACTACCTAGAGTATGAGTGGTTAGACGATAAACGCAGAAGAGGGCTTCTAGTCACAATTCGTACGTTTATGCATAAATAAAACAAAAATGTTGAATTATCGTTACATTAAATTAGACAGGAAAATATAAAATGTGACTTACTGTAGACTTATCCTTAGTAGGTGGTACTGGACTCAAAGCAGCATACGGTGCGTCTTGTGTGGGTTAACGCTGGCGAGTTAGCAACTATATTAATTTAACGAAATTCGTGCTATTAAAGTATAAATTCTAACAAATTAATATTCGTACTGGTAGCCCGGCGGCGCCTCTTTGAGTCTGTACTTCATCTATGAAAATAATATACGTAGAAATTCATTTATTCATGAGAGATAAAGTAAAACGTGATATAATATATGATATACATGATATTAATATAACAATCAAAAACAGTCGGCCCTATGTACCAAACAACTTGTCTCATTTTCAGTTATACATACAAAAAGTTTATGGTTCATTTGTGAAATTTCCCCCCCAAAAAAAAAAGAACTTTGTCTTCTGTATTCCACCTTTAGTGCTCGTGTAAATATTCACTAGAGGTTGACCCACAGATTTCAGACATGCTAGATTGGCCATTTACTGTACTTACAAATAAAGAAACGTCATCGTTTTCCGGGAATGTGCAGTGTGTACGGCGGTGTTCAAAATCTTAACTTATACTCAAATGTGAACTTTAACAAAGAGGAATAAGATTGTTCAATTTATATATCGGCATTTGTGACATTTAACATTCGTATGATTCCAACAAGGCCGGCATGGTACTCATGCGACTTACCGGAAAAAGTCTGTAGGCGTCGTCGGCGTCTATAAAAATTTATTTATTTATTTGGCTCTTTAACAATAGGTACACCATTGCAGTAAAAAAATAAAATCTTGAAATAGCAATAGTTTGTGAGGATTTCGATGCTTTTCAGCGAAAAGATTTTTGCTGTAACTTCTCGTATCTCTTTTTCTTTCCATCTTCTATCTCCATTATATTTCTTCTTCTTCTATCTTCTATTCTGTCTTCATCTTCTAATCTTTCTTCTTTCTTACTTCTTTCTTACTTCTTCTTCTCTTCTTTCTTCTTTCTATCTTTTCGTTTCTGCTTTATTTTTTCTTGTCTTCTTATTTTCTTCTTTTCCTTCTTCTTCTTCTCTTCTCTCTTCTGTTTCTATTCTTCTATCTTCTTCTTTCTGCTTCTTATTCTCTTTTTGTCTATCTTTCTTCTTCTCTTCTTCTCTCTTCTTTATATCTTTTATTTTCTTTTCTTCTTTTTCTTTTTTCTTCTTTCTTTCTTTTCTTTCTTCTCTTTCTTTCTATCTTCTAATCTTCTCTATCTATGTTCTTTTTCTTCTTTTTTCTTCTTTCTAATCTTTTCTCTTTTTTTCTATGTTCTAATCTTCTTCTTTTTCTTTTCTATCTTTCTTCTTCTTCTCTTTCTTCTTCTCTATCTTCTTTATTCTATCTTCTTCTTTTCTTTATTCTTCTTCTATCTATCTTCTATCTTTTCTTTTCTATCTTTCTTCTATCTATCTATCTTCTTTCTTCTTCTTTTCTTTCTTTCTTCTTCTATCTATCTTTCTAATTCTATCTAATCTATCTTCTTCTAATCTAATCTATCTATCTTCTTCTTCTTCTTCTTCTTCTATCTATCTTTCTAATTATATCTAATCTATCTTCTTCTAATCTAATCTATCTATCTCTTCTTCTTCTTCTATCTTCTTTTATCTATCTAATCTAATCTTCTTCTTCTATCTTCTTCTTTCTTCTTCTTCTTTTCTTTTCTAATATATAAAACAAAGTCGGGTTTGTTCGAACACTTACAACTCGAGCACGACTGGACCGATTTTCATGATTGATTTTGATTATTAAAAACATTGAAAATTTGACGAAAAAATAAAATAAAAGAAAAAACGTTTTCCTAAACAAAATGTTCATGGGTTTCGTAACGGTTGTTCATCCCGTCGATACGGTAAACTCACCCCTCAAATTAAAGAACGTATTTAAATAAAGGTTTCGAATCGACAAGATATATCCACAATATTTGGATAATAGCATATTTTAGATTTTAAAAATTTATATTAATGTCAGTAATGAAAAAGGATTGACATATACATATTGGTTGTCAAATATGTATGCGTGCGTTCAGAAATTTTGTGTAAACTAAAGAAAATATTTGATATATTTTCTTTAATTTACATAAAACTTCAATGACAAATGTTAAAAAGATAAAAGTATGATTTCAAATCTGCATTAGACCCACGTTGCTTTTTGAGAATTAGTGTGTTAAGTCTTGTGATAATGTTAAATTCGTAATTATTTCATTATTATGCCTAAGTAATTTTATTTACCTGATATTACCTGATTCCATTTAATCTTGACCTCAAATTTTCCGGACATTTTCATAGAGTAATTTGACATGTTGTTTCCCAAGGAACATCGTGTCAATCGTATGTGTAGAGAATTTATCGAGGATAATTTTTTTTTTTCAATAGGAATCGGAATTTTTTCTAAGTATTGCTATTTCAATATCGATGCTAATTTCCCCCCTTACGTCACATGAGAAAATAGCGGACCGACTAGGTATATCAGTGGTATCGCGTCTTTAAAGGGTTTCCCTTAACCCTCGTGTCTCATTATAGCACTGACGTTCATTATTTGAAAATGAAACTGACCGATTTAAAAGAGGCTCAGTATGATGTGATTTCACTCTACAAGGTAAGGAACGCACTTTGATTATTTACATTCCTAGATACAGCCACGCGGTACAATGACAAAAAAGGGGACAACTTTCATATGCTTGTGTGAGTCGTGTGTGTGGCTAAACAGACCACATACTTCTTCTACGTCACACTAACCATCTACTAAACGTCTCTGTGTGCATGAATCATAACCGAACGCTTAGGTGATATTTCTATCGACGTTTTTTAATACCGTCTCGCTATCTAGCAAACGCACTATGGTTAAGGGTGAAATTATAATTTGCATATGTTCCGAAATTATAAAGCCTTGATACGCTTGTAATTTTTTTTTTATTTTCTCATTCATCTATATATTAAAAATTGCATTACATTGAACGGTTCAATTATAATAAAATTAAGGTGATTATTTGCTTACTATTTAAATCGAACTACCATCTCGACTGTCAAATCTAACATCGCGACAAAGGTATATGTGTATACATGTTTTTTTTTCTCCTAAAACAACCAACTAAGTAAGTTATTGATAATAAATCATAGATGTAAGAAATCAATAGTGGCACCCTCGACGGCGAAGAAACGCGTCACGCATCTCGCGGTATCGATTCCGACCTCCCGGGTAAACAGCGGAGTTTGTGAAATCGGCAAATCACGAAGGTTACACCGTTGACTCACGAATTGTTTTTATTTAAGCTGTGTTACGTTTATTTTTCTTGTACATTTTGTTTTTTTTTTTTTTTTGTTGCAAAGTTAAGATATTTATGTTGATATTTTTAATAATTGTCTTCTTATTTAGCAGGCCTCGCTTTGACTGCTGACGTTTTATTTTTTTATCGTTTTTAGCAATGAGACATGAAATTCAGTATTTTTATTCGGATTTGGTGAGAAATATATTTCAATATTATAGAGTAAATAAATTTGACAACAGCGTTTGGTTTTAGTAGAGTCAGAAATGTCACTTCACAGTATCGAAACTGTCAAACGCAATTTCACGGGGGTGCAGGCCGGCGTGACTTGGCAACATTTTCGTCTTGAAATATTTTAAACTTTTTCACATTTCCTTAAAAACTATTTATATGCTTTTATAAATATTTACCAAGCCGCAGCGTGAAAGTTTAAGAAACCGACAGGCAAATGGAAATAAACATTGTATGATTTCATCTTTCGGTAAAGAGGCATGGTTCTGTGGTTTCATAGTAAAGACATCCAAAGTCTCCACGATAAAAGCTTCCATAAATCGTATACATATTTTTCATCAACGCTTAGGTTAGATAAAGGTATCTCGTATCCCTATCTCGTGTAAGTTTTCCAAACTACCACAGCCTACCTAAATTTGTCATGGCCGGCGTGTGTGTGAACGGCCAGATGGCTCTGTTTATTTGTTCACCAATACCCGCATGATACAAATGACTCGCCTCCTCCGGTACGTTCCGCTTTCTATGTATCCGGAAAAGATTAAAGGTTCATACCTACTGATAAACAATGCGAAACCTCATGTAGGTGTAGATGCGTGTTCACGTTCCTATCGCTTCGGTGTATCTCTGTCCGTAGTTCGTCCTCTGACGTCCGTCTGTATGTCTGTCAGTGTATAATGTACGGGGAGAACACCATAGCAAAATATATCTGCTAATATATTGACGGCCATTTGTCTTGGAATATGCACCTCATATTCACGCCATGGCACCAATCCCATCGGTTTTTTTATTTCTTTTGATTTCGGTTTTTTTGTCAACACCCCACTGACTCGAATCGATTCGCCGGTTGTCAAGTGCTCCTTGCATATCGAAGGTTTAAACATTTTAGCACTAACCTTACCCATTTAAAACCTACTACTCAAAAAAGTCAACATTATATATTACTAGTGGCAGTGCCTGTGCTCTCCCTCATCCCGGGGGAGACCTAAGCCCCTGCAGTGGGGTAAAATGGGCTGATGAAGTGAAGTGAAGTGCCCGTGCTAATAAATCGTGCTGAAAATAAAACCGTATTGATATAACTTAATTTACGATGCAATTGACAGTTACACATAAAAACACTAGTTTTTATTACACCCGTATAACATCCATGATCCACGAATTAAAAGTAAAAATTTGAAAGCTGCAGTAGCAAAACGTCAAGTTGCACGTATATGTACTCACTATTTACACGCAAGTAAAGTTTCTAATTGAATTAATGGATGTACCCATCCTACTCGTTAACGCTTAATAACTAATACGTTCAGAGTGCCAAGTTGTATGAACTTTGTTGTGTTGTTATCCGCGTGTAAGTAAGTTAGCGTAAGCGCATTATCCTACTATACTTTGCTTATATACTCTACGAGCAATATCGCAACTTTGCAGGTTGCTTAGTATGCAATTCTGTTAACTATGCACTTTAACCGGCTGAATATAATAATGTTATTAAGTTTTATATGATTATTTAACGGCATGTTGTTGCTGTTACGGTGTAATTTTGTGTGTTTCGAATGAATTTTTAGATGCCATGATAGCTCTCTTAAAAAAGTACAAATATCAATGGACAAGCGACCACGCATATGTGTAGGCGGAAACATGTCGTAAAATTTACATAAGTCATTATCGTGCAATAATGACAGTATGTTATGGGATCTGTTTCCAACTTAGCTTCGCTATATATACATACTGTGTCAAAATAACACACAAGATAGTGCGAAGATCAATGGCGGAGATGAGATCTTTTGAACCTTATCTCGATGTCGACAATAGCATTGCAACAAACCTTTGTGGTTTCTCAATGCTGTTTTATTTTGATTGTTTTAGTATAAGAGTATACTTTAATTTGGTATATATATCATTTAAATTTAAAAATTATGCGAACTGAAGAAACGATGGCAGCAAGTGGAAATCTAAAGTCTACATGCACCTCAACAACATTCAACAGCATTACATCCCTACACAGTCGTGAGCTTATATTTATGTATGCTACTTTTGTGTGTCAAATTATATATATTTAAACAATAATAGCACACACTCGGCCATCTAGTCCTAAACTAGGCAGAGGCAACTTAGATATTTATTTTTCATGATACATATATAATACATAGTTTACACCCAGACACATAAATAGACATGTTCATGCGCAAAAATGTTTGTCCCGGGCCGGAATTGAACCCACTTCCGATTTCGGCTACTACACCACTCGACTACTCGGTCAGTCACAATTCATAAAAAATATTGGGCATTTATCGCATTTAGGCGCGATATTTTGACTACGTCAGTCACGGTCAAAGAAGTCAGACATTTGCATTGTATTGCTAGACCAGTCCAACCTACTTGGATTATAAAAAAAATTACTAACTTTCCATTTTACGTCCAAACAAATTGTAAAATGACATAAAAAAATATAAAAAAATAATTAAATAATTAGAACTTTTCACCACACTTCGATTTATATAATAAATGATGCATCAATTACTATCATCGCGTAATTATAATGCATGACTATTATGTGCATGCGCTTGTTGACTTTAATCTAGTCGATTAAAATTGCAATTAACTAAATGACTTACTGTTTTGTAAAAAAATTGCAATTAACTAAATAATGTACTTACTGTTTTGTAAATTACGAACGCCTATCTTTTCTCTTTATTCTGTATTAAAAAAAAACCTTTTTTTATACACTATTTTGATCTTAGAGTAACAATTATTTTTAAAGAGTTACCATAGTGTAGAATTACTGTGATTCCTCGATAATCGAATCGCCCACGCTCCCAATAAAATCAGATGATATCTTCTTAATTTCGATATTAAACTAGAAATATGCTGATAAAATCGATTCCAATTACTATTAAATGGGATTGTGTAATTGTTTATATTCAGATACTAACTAACCCTATGGTATTATTGTAAGCTACTTTTGCTCTATGATAGGTTTTTCATTGTTTTGTATGGTGCTATATATTTCGAGAAGTTCTCATATAAATTTTAGGCTATGACGAAAATTACATTTTAAACATTCGAGTTTGGGAATACCTTAAATACATATATATAGTGATCCTCACCATAAAGAATATATAAAAAAATAATTTATGAAGGATAAAAAAATTAACACGTCCAACAGTAGTCAGCATGGGTAAGAAACTTCTAAACTTCAGTAACAAGCAAAATTATTGTTAAAATTTTTGTCGGTATTGATTTTTATTTATTTGGAGAAAGAACAGTTACAGTTAATGTTACAATTACATGGATATAAATTAAAAGCATTAAAAATGGTAAACCACTTTTTGATTATTGATTAGTTGAACTGATGTCACACGTTTAGCAAATTATTTGTTTTATTTAATTTGGCAATATCATAGTACCAATTTTAAAGCAAGGCATTAAAATGTAACAAACTTTAAATTTTGAACTTCACGATATTATGATATCAATTACAGAAATGATTTATTAGAACTTATTTTACACAATATATTTAAATTTCTTTTTCGAAGAAATATGCTCAAACTATATGTTTTAGACTATACATGGGCCGTTGAGGGTTTACGTTTCTGACACATGAGATTTATAGCTATAACATCATGTTTGTTGTGGGTTGACATAATTTTGTGTCATTCGTGTATGTAAACGATAATGATATTTGAAAACGGGAATCGTCCGACGGTACAAATTCACATCAACCATCCGATTACTATGCCGATGACGACCTGTCAGGAACGCAAATTCTCAACGGCTGATGTTACAGTATTATTTTAACCCGTTAAACTATTCATACAACCTCTTTAGTCTCGCCATGTGTTACATACATTTAAACAGATGATTCGAAATTCAAATTTCAAAATTGCATAACACGTGCATTATCCTACTCAGACTTTCTGTTATTTACTCATTTCCGTCTCATTCACGAAATTAGTACTACTAAAAATGTCACATATCGATAATTTTATTATTATGAAGATACAAAGGAAGTAAATAAATCGATTATAAAATCTGTATTACTATGTGCATATAATATAAATAGTGATATAATGCAGTGAACACGTCGCGCTGTTATATTTAATTGAAACCAAATGTAGACACGTAATTTGGTAGCTGTCCGCGTTTTGGTAGACGTTAGACGTCGCGTCGGTCGGGTTCATTCGCCATGTTCGATTAATTCGGCGTCGCGTCCGCTCGGCGACGCGTGACGGCGCGCCCAGCACTGTGGTCTCACGAAGATGTCAGACAGTAGTTGTGTAATGGCAATACGATGCACCGTTGCACAGCGAACGTTTCTATCTAAATTGAAGATCGATTTCAATTTCGATAAATGTATATACGCCTTTAAGAAATTTCCATAATTAAATGACTCGAACCAATCCTCAGTGACTTGAACTGCTTGTCAGACGCTATCTCTTAACTGACCTTTGATACCATGCTGGTAGATGAAAAAATTCACAAGTGTTCCCTATACGTGTACCAACTAAAATCTATGTCCGATGAAAGGTTATAACAAAATAAAAAGTGAATAGAACTTTAACCGCATATTTATATCTGCCATTTTTATGACGTCGCATCCGTCTGACGTTTTTCATTGGTTCACGTTTCAAACTGGCATTTGACCATCTACCGCAAATACAGTTATTTTCGATGGCAAAATAAACGATAACGGTTTTCAGTAAGTCACTATCTACAGAACTCCAAAATTTAAGCTCGACACACACTTTGCCGGCGACTATTTTTGAAGTAAAACTTCTTTAGGCGCGACTAGGGGGTAACTCAGATTTTTTTTCTGACGGAAGTGACGTGATACGTGATAATAAATTGATGCAAACGTCAGTCTGACGTCCGTCTGACTAGTCAGACGGGCGTCAGTCTGAAGTCCGTCTTACTAGTCAGACGGGCGTCAGTCTGACGTCCGTCTTACTAGTCAGACTAATGTCGCAGAAAGAGGTACAAGCAGTTGAAGCAAGCCGCATATATATATTTACATCTTTTTCACTCGCACTGAAATTCACCATGTGGAAAACATGTGAAAAATGAAACAAATATATGTAAATACAAGACTGCCTTCTATACTTCAGTCATTATTCTGAGACTATGGCACAGTTATTTTCCATCCTTTTATATCATATGCGCAAACGATGCTCAACTGTTACATACAGGGATATACGGAGCTTTTCTACTCTAGTATATTATTAGTATACTTATCATTAGAATACATTGATATAAATGTCGATATCGATACATTTATGTCAATGAGCGTATTGCATCATATTATCTCTATTTTTCTATCTACACGCAGATTACTTCACTGAACTCTCAGAATCAAAACCAGACAACGCGTCACCCATGCGCATCACAGTCACACCCTACTCCGTCTAGTCTACGCAACCATGGAACTAATAACGCAGACACATTAACTTTAAAACAAAAAAGTACCAAATGACGATGCTAGATGGCACTGATGCCCTTCTTAACATAGACGTAATACTAGGTTCAGGACTGTGCACTCGGCTTTGCAAAACGAGGAGATAAAATAGCGAGGTTCAAGTCTCTTTTCTTCTAGGGTGACTATTATTGAAGTAAAACTTCTTTAGGCGCGACAAGGGAGTAACTCAGATTTTTTCCAAATTTTCAAACGGATCAATTGTGAATAGCAAAGTGAATAAAAATTCAACAGTTTAAAAAAAAATATTTTAAATTGCAAAGTTTTTTAAAAATCTCTAACAGCAAACCCAATTACCTATCTATCGACGGTCTAACCATACTAGGGTAAGAAATTCTATCCATTGTATAGTTTTGTCGTCTCAATAACCTATCGACGGATAGACATATCTACCGTCGCACGCCATCTATCGACGGGAGGCCCCGGGAGGGTCGATAGCTTACCAGAGTTAGATTTTTATATGAAAATGACATTTCGTACGTCCCAATATACTTCTGACCGCTGTTGAAGGATAGAATTTATTACTGAAGATAAACATGCGGCCTATCTGTCAAATGTGATGGTTTACCTATCGATCGTCTGCTATCATCAAATAAAAATTCGCTAAATTACTTTTATCCTAATATTTTGAAACCAATATCTATTTAATTTAGTTGTAATTTAGTGTGAAAATATCTACGTCCAGTGAAAGCGATTCTGACTTCGAACTTTTACAAGAATTGTCAGACTGGGATAGTAGCGAAGAATCATCTCATATTTGTTATTATAAAACATACAAAAAAACTTCAAAGTTTTACTTCAATCGCGCGTAAAGGTTACACGCACACACTTTTTTTTTTTGTATATTTAATCATTGTTAAATGACGGCCACATAGATCTTTAACTTTCGATGTTTTAAATATGGAGTTGACGTTTTGTTTATGAGAAGGTCGTTTCGACAACATATTTGTCACCACTACTGCTACGTGCCGAACGGCCGATGGCGTGTGCCGTTGCGCAACAGCAAGCACTGCACCGTTCGCGTCAATTGACCGCTGACCCAGATGACATCATAGTGCGTACATAATTATTTTGTTTTATTTTTATATACCGCTATCTTATATTGAAAAATATATATTATGCGATTTCAATACCATACGGTTGTGATGTTTGAAAAATTGTAAATAAATATTGATAATTACCACCTGTCTGAATTTCATAGGTCAATTTATTTCTGATAATCGTGATTTCATTATACTTTGATTGTATTCAACATTTTCATAAATATATAAATCGAAGAAAAGAAAACTGATCATTTACACGAATGTGGATTTGTTATCTATGGCGTTGTTATTATTTTATGTAAATAAGACAAAAAATATTAACGACGTAATGTGAACGTTCGGAGTAAAAGTGGATTATATAAGTATCTGAATAACGAATGAATTCATTTGAGTTATAATGCACTTAAGCGTTTTAATAACAGAGTTTCCTTTTATTCTCGTCTTTCACTAACCAAGCGTGCTTCAATGTTTGACCCAGTTAATGAACTCGGTGGAATCGAGTCCGGATGTTCACGTACCAACTTCGCTAACACGTATCAAAGCCGGTAGCGCGTAGGTACCCTACGTACGGAAGTTTTCTTCGAGGTTTTTCATTATTTTATTAATGTAAGTAAGTAACATTAAGGTAGTTACGAATTTATAGTGTGTAATTACAAATTAGAATCGTCCCAATTATATTTAACCCCAGCACAAATGGAGGTAACTTGACGCCATATTTTAACTGAATTCATTAAATGTTCGAGAGTTCACTTACCATTAAGAAAATATATTTTTCTTTTAGTTACATCTGTTTGTCAAAGTTTTGCAGTTACTTAATTTTGCCATGTTTTCAATTTCAATTTCATCCAAGCACATCTTGAAGGACAATTATTTACATATAATTGAAATACGAGTCGTGATAGCCCAAAGCGCAACGAACCTGTCTCAAATTTATAAGGCCCCATAGGACCATGGTTCGAATCCGGGCGTGTACCAATGAGTTTTTCTGAGTTAAGTACATAACTATCACTGACTCCGTGCTTCGGAGGGCACGTTAAGCAGTCGGTCCCGGACGCTGTCAATAGATGGCGGTCGTTACAGTCCCCAACCCGCAGTGGAGCAGAGTGGTGAATTTAAGCTCCAAGCCCCCCTCCTCACCCTGGAGGAGGCCTAAGCCCCTGCAGTGGGGTAAAAATGGGCTGATGAAGTGAAGTGAAGAAGTGAAGAAATACAAATGATATAGCTAATGTAATTAAAAATTAACGATCTCCACGTTATAGAAATTCCACAGCGAAATGGTGAAATCACTTATTTTTTGCCATACTCAAAAGTGTCTCTGTGTTCTAAATTAATAGAATATATAGTTTTCACTCTTTTTATGCCAAACCATAGAAACTACTGTGATAATCTACCGTCGACAGTAAAAGCAACAGTTAGCGTTATAGGATTAACTAAGAAAACGTACAAACAATGAAGTGAATAATAGTCTACGCAATAAATGCAAATCATTGTCGATAACCATTGTGCGGTCTAGACGGGGCGGTTGGAGCGCGTATGGTTGTAAATCTAACTGCAGCCTGCGAGACCATTCAAGCTATATCCCGTCTAATGGCTTTCCACATTGTCTGCATGTCTAGCACGATTACGACACTCTAGCATTGTGTGCATTTATGTTCACTCTGAAATATGAGTGATCTTCGGAATTTACTAGCCAACGATATACGCACACTCCCAACGCAATTATTCTAAAATACTTGGTGCGTCTGTACTATTTTAATATTTAAATATTGCTCGTATATGTTTTATACCGAAGCTATATACCCCATATCTGCCCTTATATATATTATATGCGTTATAGTGGAGGTCTTTGTAATGAAAAATACTATGAGGATAAAAAAGCTTAATTGAAAAGTTATTATTGAAATACATTAAACCAGGGACCGCCCACTGCTCCGCCCGCATGGACTACATATTTGTATGTATAATAATTAATCTTTAAAAATATTCAATTTAATAGAAACTAAAAGATATTGGCTGTGTGGCCGTGGTTTGAAACCGGGCGAGTACCAATGAGTTTTTCTGACTTATGTACATAACTATCACTGACTTCGTGCCTCGGAGAGCACGTTAAGCAGTCGGTCCCGGTTGCTGTCATTAGATGGCGGTCGTTACAATCCGTCAACCCACATTGGAGAAGCGTGGATTTAAGCCAAGATTTAAGCCCTCCTCACCTTGGGGGGAGGCCTAAGCCCCTGCAGTGGGGTATAATGGGATGATGGCATGGCAAAAGATAATAATATATAGCCAAAGTATATCCATCCTGAAGGTCAATTCTAAATATTAATGAAAGAATTTTTGAAATCGGGTAAGTATAGTTCCCGAGATTACCTACCTCTTACATCCGAAATTTTACCTATTTATAATATTAGTGTAGATATGTCATCATTGTAACACAAATTACAGAACAGTATCCAAATACTTACTTCGTCCAAGGACTTCGTTAAATTGTATTATATCCTGGATGCACAATCGCATTCAGTAAGTGACACAGATAATCTGAGTACGCTCTTATTTACTTATCTGTGTAAATATTTGAAGCAACAGCGCTACATTCAGTTTAACATAAAAAATAGCGAATGTACCTTTAAATAACACGGACGGCAGCGTTAAAGCGTAAAAAGAATCGTATGAGTTCGACTCGCGCACTGAGAATTCCCTGTAATTAATTTTAACTGTTTATGTGGTCGCGACTTGAACATTTTTGTTTTCCACGCAAAGCCTTAATGCCCGACGGAAGCCAGTTAGGGCATAATTGAATGCTTAAGTTGACATTTTGAGAAAAACAACGGCGAAACTTCTTGCTGTATGGGATTTTATCCTCGTACGAGGATTTTAAAGTTGGGAACCATAAAGTTAGATTCATGAACTCTAGCTACGTCTTTTGTACTCTGACAATTTTTATGTACCTGTGAATCAGGTCACAAAGCTTATTCATCAACTACAATGACGTCTTGGGTGACTCCGGTGATTTTAAGTAGGTGTGAATGCACTGAGGCTACAATCATCAGCTCCAACTTCGTCTTGGGTAACTTTAGTTACCTTAAGTCTCCATGAAGCTGGATTAAGTAATCTCAAGTTCGTGTGAGCTGTAGAAGCAGTCTCAGTTCGAAGATTTTACCGATTTGATTATTCTAGCGATGCTATAACTTAGAAAGTAAACATTTTAATATCTCGGATAGCGATACAAATGATTCACGGTCAGAGTCGTTACTTGCGTACGCCGGATTTAACAGATCTAGCTCCGGGCATTGGATCAGGATCTGCGATGTGAATCCAGTCGGATTTAACCAAGACTACTTTGAGATAAAGAAGCCCTAAAACGCAGCAGCTGCTTTTCCCGTATGGCACGTGTTAGATTAAATTTAAATAAACTGTTAGCTTGATAATTGTAGTAAAATTTGTTGAGCATGCTAATTTACCGATGTTACGCAAGATGGTTCCATCCGCACGGATGGATATTAGATCAAGATAGCGCAAGTGTGTCAAGGCAAATAACGATGACACCGCAGCAATTTGATTATCAGACTGGTTTTACAGTGTAACATACACGTTTCCGAACATATTCGCTAATCCCATTAGTCTAACTAAGTTTATGAGGTGAAATTCAAACCGTCCATAAACGTCGACGCGCCTGTTATGATTTAATTGCTAGCCACTTCATATTTTGATGCTGAATTACTTTTAGGGTTTCAAAGCCAAACGCAAAACCGGAAATCTCATAGTTTCATCATGTCTGCCTGTCCATCCGTTTGTCTTGTTTCTAACAACCGTAGGTTCTACATTTATTGACTTAGATAAATGATATATTGCATACATTGAAGAATTGACCTTTTATAGCTGCCAGAAAATTAATTTAATATTTTTAGACCTGTATATGTAGGATATCAATAGATTTTTTTCTAATGAACAGAGGTGCTATCATACCACTTCATATTTTATCCACCACCCCGTGTCTAAAATATTCAGTTCCGAATTAGCTTTTCCCATGTTCTTCGGGTCCCTTCTCTGGCATTTCTAAACAAAATCTATTGAAAATCTAAAAAAATTACATACAAGTATTGATTACGTCTTTCAATCCAAGTTATTTCCAGTGACTTAAATATATTAGTTTCTAAACAATCGAGAAAAAACTACTTAACCCGAAAAAAATGCGCTGTATGACAGACTGATATGCATTTGGCGGCGGGTTTTCTAATAATGGTTCAAGGCGAAGCGAGTCATGCACTTAGGTATGTATTTATTGTATCTATACTAATATCACATAAAGTTTGGATGTTGCAGGTAAGTAATCTCCGAAGTTACTTATCAATTTCAAAAGTTCTTTCACCGATATTAAGAGTGGACTTTCAGGATACACGTAGGTAGGCTATATTTTATCTGTTTGTTATTTTGTCCGGTATAGTCTCTGAAATTTTCATTGGCATATAAAGGACTTTTAGTGAGATTTGAGAGTGAGAATTGAGTAATCTAGGTTACTTTTTATCTAAGCATATAAATAAATAAAAGTATCTGTTTTTAAAATAAATTATTTTTCTTAATATACGTTTATTTATCGCAGAATTCTCATTACAGTTTTGAAACGAGGCCGTAATATTTAATCCTTTAATCTGGAAGTTATGTTTCTTGATTCTAGAGAATTTCAGAACTGCTCTGATTTTCTTTTCTTCGCAAAATAATCTGTTTTCGTTTCTTTCTAATAGTGTTTACCGATACATTATGGCCAATGTTGTCTGGGTCCGCAGAGCATGCAATTTGTAACTAATGTTGAAAACAGCTTCACCATGGGCATTGACTTTTGCGTACTGTTTTGTGAAAGTTTAAAGAATTTGGAGTATTTATGTATAGTTATAAAGTTTCAAATTGTTTCTTTTTTTTTAAATGTAACCTTTTTAATTGTATCAAAACCAGCCAGATACAACTAGTACAGCCAAAGAGATTTTCTTAAAAGTATATACAAACTATATGCGAAAAGTCTTTTTCCGCGACCAATTCTTAAAAATTCTTTATAATTATACATATATAGATACTTTTACACCCAGACACGGAACAAATAGACATGTTCATGCACACAAATATTTGTTCCGAACGGGAATCGAATCTGCAACTTTTGGCTCAGCAGTTAGGGTCTGTAACCACTAGGCTAACCGGTCAGTTTTTCAGTTTTCAGTAATTCAGTCAGTAAATATGAAATCTTTTGTATTTTTTTTTAATAATTTAGGAATCTGTACTATGTCTTTTTATAATATTTCAGATAATACCTTAGAAATAATGTGTATTTTTTTAAATAAGATGTATTTTATGAGAAAAATGCGAATATATTTAAATGAATGAACTGGTTTTGTCAGAAGTTTTCTTTTGTAAAATGTTTTAGTGCTAGATATAAACATAATTTTTATTTAAAACAACTATTCAAAAGATTGGGCGTGTGGAATAGGAGCCTAATATTAAGAAACCTGTTCCGAAGGTTTGATTTAATTTCTTGGTAAGAAATGTATTATTATACATTTTAGGCCAAGATATTTAGGGTATACTCAGTTGTGGTCCTATTATGATGTACCGACGACCCGTAATTTCGGACTTCATCTAATCCCACCTAGAGAAGAATAGCTGATGAGGTCACTAATACTAATTATAGCTACAATTTCCTACATATTACACTTGTTTGTATCGCAGTCAAATTAATATTTCACGTTTTCTTTTTATATCTCTGTTATTAGGCCTCCAAAAAAATTATTTAGACCATGTTGTAAAATTTTAAACAGTGTCCATTAACTGTAGATCATAGTTCTGTTATCCTTATGCCACGTTATAAAAAAATAAATAGTTATGATTAAGCTTTAAAATTAAGATGTCGCATCGTCGTCGTCGTCAATGGAAGAAAGGAAAGGCGCACGAGTGAAATAAATTGGTTCATTTCATTGCCACCTCTTTGTGGTGCGTAACGTAAGTATATTAAAACGAACGAAGAATATTAAATCAAAAAATATTTTAATAATACAAGATTTACAAATAACACAGAGTTTGTGAAGTTAAACTTTTGCCATTCAAATTTTTTTACGTTCATATGGGCGCGATGGTACATTATTTTGAAGTTTGAAAGCAAAAGTTACCAACGTAACGTATCGGTTGCTTTTTGTGATGGATACTACAAAATTTTAAGATATTGTTTGTGTATATTCAGGAATACTTAGACGTTTCAATCTTAAAAGAAATAGTCTTGATTTATCCCATAGCCGAAGTCAAAGGCCACCACAAGCTTGTATTATATGACAAAGCGGTATAATAAACCGTTGGTTTATAGAAGGGTACGTGATTTTTCGTACCAAACCAGGTCAAATAAGGTCGATTCCACCCTTATTCCACGCCTGACAATAAAGCGGAGCCATCGCGCAAAAATATAGTTAGACGTCCCCGGCGTACAATCAAATTGTCTGCATGGCCGCGGCCTCTTTCGGAGACTCAATTAGGTACGCTCGTAAAGTATCCCCACTATGACACAACCCCCAATTTATTGGCTACACGTTGTCGATATACCGTTATGTTAAATCACTTTCGCGTATCTGGATATGACGGTAGAGATTTTTCTTTCTCATCATTCTAACAACATCATCATCATCATCAGCCCGTGTCTCGCCACTGCAGGATATAGGCCTCTCCCAAGGCTAGCCATCACACACGATCCTCCGCCTTTCGCATCCAACTACCCCCAGTATCGTGCTTCAGGTCATCTTTCCACCTGGCCGGGGGGCGTCCAACGCTTCGTTTTCCGGTACGTGGCCTCCATTCGAGAACTCGTCTACAACTCTATCTAATTCTAACAACACTTATCGAGAATGGGTATTGTCCATTTGTGAAAATAATTAGCAAGCTTAAAATCTGTTTCGGGGAATACCGTCAATGACGTATGATAATCTGAAATCGGAATATAAAAAAACTTATTAAACATTTATTAGAAATTGGAAAAATAGTCAGATGTACTTTTATTTGATCTCACGTGACGTCACAATTTGGAAAGTTGTTAACGTTTGGCTTAATCTAATACAAGAAAGATTTAAAAAAAAGATTTTGAACTGTTTTTGCATAAGTTACATAAAATGAACTAACCTCATTCGCTAAGGAAGCTATAATCTCAGTATAATATTTTATAACGTTCTATTGGTTAGACACCGACGTCTGTTTTTTCAACGAAAATATAAAAAAAAATGTGTTTAAACAGAACTACGTACACATAAGAAATAAATCATTCTAATTAGTTTCTCCAATTGATCGATATTTTCTGAAAAATAAATAAGTTAATTTGGGTAATGTATTATTTTTGTTTCTAATATATATTTGTTGAGGGGCTCGTTCAAATAAATTATATCCTGAATTTATATTACCTTTCTAATTTTGATGCATTTTTATGAAAGCTCCTCAACGCATGTTTATATCTTGTTTATTTCTTTCTTAAGAAAGTAATACACTCGCCATAGAGGAACAAAAGATATTGTCATCAAACTCTCAAAAGTCGCTGCTGTCTGTCGTGTCACTAAAGTGCTGAATGCTGTTAATAACAACTGAACCAGAAAGCGAATCCTTGATTCATGACAAAAAGTAGAAAATATGAGCCATCGAAAAATTCATACTTTAAAATATGTCATTGTGTAGTTTCGCTGTCATTTTAATTACATATTATTCGTAAATATAAAGATTTTTTCAAAGAAATTAGACTAATGAAAAGGGGGTAAGACTGGTTCAAATATATTTAAAGTAAATTCGGTTATACTTTCGCTCACGAGCTCGAAACTATGTTTGTTAAAAAACGAAGTGATATGAGGCATTTTAAATATTGTGGATAGTATAACAATATTGAAGCATCTACTGGAACTAGTCTATTTGGCTTTGCGTTGTTTTTGGTGAGGTTTTATTCCGTGCACACCGTTGATGGCTTCCCTGAAACAATAGCCGATGCAGTTAAACGCGTTGGGTGGTCAAACGATAGACTCCGGTTGGTAGACGGTTAACTGAAACTAAACAATTAACATTCTACGATCATGAAAAACAATTGCATTGTGTATTGTACTTGCCTTTGGCAAACGTCTACTAGTGACACCCATTGAATTTCTTATAAAATAAAAATATGTATTGATTTTTTTTTTTCTAAATAGTGAATACTGTCAATTTTGATTATTGTGGACTAAGATCGCTATTTTACAAACTAGGTCGGACTGTGTTTCACCTTTAGCTCTTCCCGGTCTTTGTGGCGTATTTTCCACTCGTAATACGCATAGTATACCGGTAGAGTAAAAGCTCTCACCCCAGAGACCAAAGGGGTATCATCAATGTAGAGCTTTTGCATCTTTTTAACCCTCTTCACATCATACAAAAGTGGATGGTTTTCGAGATAAAGATTTTTTTTTTATACAATAGATATACATAAGTTAAATTAAAATATACTTAATTTCCTAGAAAATTGCTTATTTCGTATCCTTTATTTTTACCAGTCATTTTGAATATATGTGTAGTCGAAACAGTTGTGGTCCTCAAAATTAGAGCGAAAAGAAAAAAAAATTACTAAATATAAAGATTTTTTGAAATCACATTTCACATGTGTAATGCATTCACATTTTTAATGCGTAACTCTAAAATGGTATCATAAATTGAGAACCATTTTTCTAAAGTCCTATTCAATGTCGTCTTGTGTATCTAACATGGACTATTGGCTGACGGTCCCGGGTTCGAATCCCAGGTCGGGTCAGTATTTATATGATGAATATTAATACTGGCACCGGGTCTTGGTTGTTGTATGTATGTGGTGTCTTCGCTTGGTACCCAAAATACAAGCTAATGCTTAGTTTGGGGCCAAGACGTTGTTGTGATTGTGTGTTATTATTATTATTATTATTATTATTGTTTGTCTCGAAGCTTCCCTTGAGATCAGACATTAATGATGCTTTGAGTTGTGACATAGAAAAGTACTGAAAGTAGACTCATAAACTAAACAGAGGAACAGCTTAGTACAGCTGCCAGAACGGAACCAGACATGTATGCCCACGTCATGTTAACCGCGGCACTGCGGCAAAAGTTAGTTATTATTTGTAATTGAATTATGAAACATTTTCAATTAGTAAAAAATTTTTTTAATACCACATTGTATAGCGGAAAATTGATAGATCCTTTGGGAAAATTTTAATATATTGATAGAAAAAATTTATCTTGTCTATCTTTCTGTCTTCTTCTTCTTCTTATATATATATTTTAAAATTTTTTAATATGTTATTATTTTAACACTTATAACTCGAGAACGGCTGGACTGATTTCCATGGTTTTTGGTTTGTTGTATTTGTCTCCGTCCGGAATAGCAGAATTACTATTGAAAACATTGGAAACCTGATCATGACTTTGTAGTCAGCGTTTGGCATGCGCTCTAATACAGTCTTGAACAGACTGGCCAATGCATGATGTTCATGAAGCAGTTGCTGTAATCTTGAAGAATTGCTCTTTTCATTGCTGTGTTGATCTCTTGACGCCGATCAAGTTGCTCCTCCATATTGCCTATGAAGTATATTTGTAAGAATTTATGTTGTGAATCTTCGAGAGATTGTAATGATCTAATTCGATGGTGAATCTGGCCTTAAATCTATAAGTCGAGAGCTAACTCAGTATTACTGATTTAAAATCTTATGTTTTTAATGATACTATTCCTTTTTTAAGCGACTTCAAAAAAGAAGGAGGTTACTCAATTCGACCGTATATATGTTTTTTTTTTATGTGTGTTCAGGGATAAGTGGTGTCTGAGTTGGCACCGACTTCATTAACTATATGCCGCCTGTTAATGCTCCTTTCTTTAAAGTGAAAATTTTATTTTTAACTTTTTAGTTTATGTTTTTGAAGTCGGTTTTTATTTTTTTTTTTAGAAAAATATCTCATTAACTATTTACGTTTTTATTACTATTTAAAAATCGTCATTTAGATAGAGAAATTTTTAAAACTAGATGCAGAAAAAACGCCTCGCCTAAAGTTGCCACACAAAAGATCCAACTTTCAAGATCGCAAACATATTTTTTTTTTATTTTTCACTTATAATTTTTTTGAACGATGATACATATGCTCTGTGTATGTATATAGGTACAAGTACGTAAAATTCAGAATGTTTTGAATGTTTTTGTCTAAAAATATACTAAAAAGACCAACTCTGTGCGACGTCACTCGCTATGTGGTCATTTAACTGACATGAGTTGAAGACGTCTTGCTCGCGTCGAATATTTATGGAACCGATACCGGGAACTATGAACATTATAACGCACACGTGACTTCCGTTACCCAAGCTGTCTGGCGAGTCGCCCCTTGGCCGCACCGACGACTGTATACAGTTTAGATACTTGGAATATCGGGGTTTCTTCAAAATAGTCGTTTTTGTTGGTTCGTGCGTAGATCATTCCGCTGTCGCTTTTCGTGTGACAAAGGGTTTAAGTGTAGGCAACACGTAAACAACGGTAGCGAATTTATGTATTTTATATTGATGTTATGATGCTGTCAGAATTTATTGACTACAACGGCTGATCTCGGATTTACTATCCTTTATTGTAAACCGCATAATATTAACCCACACACTACCATCTACGTCTGACGCCATGTGGTTTCCTTCATTCGTCTATTGCAGTGACAACGTCGCGTCGTGGCTTTTGTACTCTTCGGGATTCTAAATTATGATCTATTCGTTTTTAAGTTATAAATACACAAAGAGACTTTCGAGAATATTTTGTTGTTTTATTACTCTTATAATCAATATGTTTGCCTTAATTAGGTGGCAGTCGTTAAAATGTAATAACCCACTAGAGCAGCATGGTAGATTAAACTCCAAGTACCCTCATCCTGAGGGGACGCCTAAGCCCCTGCAATGGGGTATAGTGGGCTAATATAGTAATCTATATTGCATTAGATAAATATTTATTACAAGATTATGTTATTTTTTTACAAGAATCCCGTAAAACGGAATATATTGAATAAGATATACGGGTTTAATTTAAGATCCGAAATTTACTGAATCATATGCCTGAAATACACGTTTGATTAAATATACCGAAATTTTCAACGGAATTGAAGAAAATATTTTTCAAGTTATTTTCTAAAAATAATACATACCATTTTAGCACAATAGCATAAAGACAAATAGTTGAATGCATTTTAAGATATTACAAAAACACATTAAACTATTTTACGAAATCACAGTCCCTGGAGCGAAATTAAAAAGTGAAATCTGTCTTTGATGGTTGAAATTTTAAAATTTACATGTTTTGCGTATTATTTAAATACACAACAGTACAAGACTACATAACTCTTCTGTACAGGTATTCATTATGTTTTTTTTTTGGGTCAGTTAGTTTCAATTTTTAATTCAGTCGATCGATTCGTTCGACCTTCAGCCAGACGCAATGTCTAAAAGGGACAAGTCCCGATATACCAAATGGAACGTAGATATAGGACGGAGTGTAGGTTGTAGTCTGGATTGGGAATGAGGGGAGCGAGAGCCAGCCATTCGTACAACCTTAATCAACCTTTAGCTAGAAAAAGGAGCCAGTAGAGGTACCTAATAGATATGTTTAATTCAAGCTTTTTGTCATTGAAAATGACTATCAGATCCATTTCACGGGAGACGCATTTTTAGCCATAACTCCGAGGGTATGGGGTCTAGCTAAGATTTTAAGGTCTTAAAAGATCAATAATTTAGTTGCGCATCGTATGACACTAAAATTTTGAAAATCGGTTTGGTAATTTTTTAAAAAAATTGGAAAATATAAAAAAATCGGGATTTTTTCGGATTTTTTTTTACTAAATCCAAAATATTTCGAGAACGGCGACCGATATCGAAAATATAAAAAAACAGTATCTCAGCCATTAACGTATCTACGGTTTGAGACCAAGTTTTTGGAAATCGGTTGGTAATTGTAAGAGAAATTATTTCCGAAAGATGAGATTTTTTGGTCCATCGCTGGTGTTTGCGGATATAAGTTACTATATTTCAGAGGGTATTCGTCGGATTGCTTCGATGTGTTAAACAAAAGGTTAGAAGGCGTCGGTAGCTACACTTTGAGACCAAAATTTTGGAAATCGGTTGGAAATCGAACAAGAAATTTGACATCACATGTTAGAATTTATCGACGATCGGGAACTGTTAACATTACGGTCATCGCCTTTCGGCCTGTATTCGTTCGAATGCTTCATTATCGAGTTCAAAACGTTTAAGGATATCAGAGGCTGCAGTTTAAATCGTGGCAATGCCACCTACTGAATGGTTTTATTTTGATTGTCACATGACGCCTGTAAATTAAATAATAGAAGTGCCGAAAGTTCTAGCGAATTGCATTGAATTCGATGCTTTTGTGTAACTCTTATTACTTTTGTTTTGTAGTTGTGTTGTTGTTGTGGATGATAACCTGATACTAGTAACTGTAGTCATCAAAGAATGTAATAATTTTGTTTTGATCATAATCCAATACTCGTAATTAGCCTTTAAAGGGAACATTCTAGTCTTATTGAAAACACAAGCGAGGGTTGTTTGAAGGCCTTGACTTTGAGTATATAAGGAGACGTAACGCAGTTCAAAAACAATTCGGTTCATAAACAACGAAGTTATCCCCGAACACACATTAAAAAATATATATATATACTGTCTAATTGAGAAACCTCCTTCTTTTCTGAAGTCGTTTAAAAATCAGTTTGGAATTGGGATTGGACGGCAAGTGATATAGTTTCCAAAGAAGCTATTGAACTATGTAGGTACATTGTAAATATCGTTACAATTGTAATAAACATTGTAATCAACCATTTGGGAATTTTGTTTGTTTACTGCCTGAGGACCCACCATGGATAATCCTGAAGAACGTCCACATAATCGAGAACACTTGTCCATCTTTCTACATATACATATTTTTATTTTATTTTCGATGTCTTAAATTGCATTCCTACTTCCTGGTAATCCTTATACCTACATATTTAGTAAACTAGAGCCTTTAACCATAATGAAATCGTTAATTCTTTACATATAAACCTTTAAATGATAATATTATTGTAAAATATTACAATTATTTTAATTTCAAAGGAATATATAAAGAAAAAATAAAAAAGACAATGGCAAATCATATCAATGTTTAAGTGTCATTTTTATACCATAATAATGATATAATCTTAGAATATTTGTGTCTCCAAACAACTTTCATTCGTAACTGTACAATTTTTTTGCGTGTGAGGTAAAAAGCTCATGCAGTATAAACACCCGCTTATTTTATGTATGTTGTTCGATAACGATGTATTCCTAGTATTTTTGCTATTTCAATTTCGCAAGGTCACTTCCCGATATTTTCTCGACGTCATTGCCATAATTATTATAGATGGTAAGGAAAACCGTTTCAAAACACTTTTAACATTGGAAAAGTGTTTTGAAACGGTTTTCAGAAATTGGCCGGTGAACTTTTAACATTGAAAAAGTTCACCGGCCAATTTCTGAAAGGAAACAACTTTACATCACGATAATTCAGTGTAATATGGGGATTTCTGTTATTATTTTTATTTTACTTCCCTGCATTACTTAACACCCGATCTCAAATTACATCCTTTACATATCATATTGAATTTTATTGAATTTTTTTTTTTTGAACGCATATAAACAAAATTATAACCAATCATGATACAAATAGACGTAAATGTATTGGTATGTACTGTAGATTTATTTTGTACTAGCGACCCGCCCTGGCTTCGCACGGGTAGCAGAGCATAGCATATAAGCCATAATGATTTTTTTTTCTGTCGTAGTATCCTAGTGTCGTATCAGTTTGTTGCATCTAACATGTAGATTGAATTTAATTAGATTTAAATGTAACGTAAGTTCATCCTACTTGGATGATTTTTAATGTATTTTATTTCCAATCCTATAAATATTTGAAAAAGTAAAGAATAAATACATAAAAATAAACTACAATATTTCTTTGTATACAAAATTGATTACTTCAGCCTAACCACGCGTGTCGCGTCGTCCGGGTATGGCCGACTGGCGCGGCGCGGGGCGGGGCCCGCACCAGCTTGTCGCGCGATATTTATATTTCGTGATAGATCCTAGGATATTAATTTAAATTAAATAAATAAATAAATAAATAAATAGCGTGAAGGGCAATCATCATATGCATGAAATACTGAAAGTAAATAACGTATTTAATTTGATAAGGATTAAGACTATATCTGTATAAATTGCTTTCCAATCACCTCATCATATAACACCATTTTTTTAACATAAAAATAGGTAAGCTATCCATAATAGATAGACGTATGCCATCGCGCACTTTTCTTTAGTCCTATACACAATTCCCCCATACATTATTTTGTTATATCTCAAAGGGATTAAAGACAGCGTTTTCGAAGAAAGCTCCCAGACGGTTTGATTTTTTTCCGATTTCTTCAACAATAATCGTCATATTTCAATTAATTTCCAGAAAACATTAATAAATTATACACGTAAACCTTCCTCTTGAATCACTCAGTCCATTGGTGTCAATAATATGTCAATCCGTTCGGTAGTTTTTGAGTTTATCGCGTTCAGACAGACAGACGTGGCGGGGGATTTTATTTTATAATATGTAGTGATAAATCCTTCCGTACATGCAAAGTGCTTTGAATAATAATATAAAAAACAGTTACTTAAAAAAAAAATCGACTGCGTAAAAGTAATTTCTATAAGAAAAAGCAAGCTCTATAATCTGTTTTTCGAAAATCGAGTTTTTCATTTTCATTCAGAAAGAAAGAAATCATTAGATATCCACGTTTTGCGGTCTTGGGAAGCCATTCTGACCATTTCGGCTGGACGTCCGTATGTGTATGTAACTTTTTTTGTCGTACGGTGTCTAGAGAACGGATTGACCGATTAAGACCCGCGATACGGCGTTTGAAAGGGTTCATCGTAACTTAGAACTGATTAGATTTTGAAGTCAATTGGTCGAGCTGTTTCAAAAATATTTAAAATAAAAAATTATTTAAAAAAAAAATTATTATAAAGAGCTCTAAAACCACGACAATCGTTAATTTAACTTTGAAAAGCTGAACAGCTTTCTAATTTTCGAGCGCTTTGAACTCGAAAATAGCGGGAATTTTCAGGGATGGCCTGCAGGGTCAACCGATTATTTTTCAGTTAATTATTTTTTACGCAGTCTGAATTTTAATTATTTTATTAAACTTAAAAACTAAAGTTCTCTAGTGTTTTTGCTCGGCATAGAACTACACAAGCCTGAATCTTTGAAAGATATGTGAGCTAATATCTACAACAAAGCGATCCAGTGTGGTACTTTCTTTTGTGTGTACATTATGTCAAAATGGTAGCATAAAAAACTTCAAGAGGATGTGTATACTATATGTGGCATTGGATATTGACTAGCTTTTATTTGGTACCCATATATTGTTGTGGTAACAAAAAAATTATTCCCCCTTCTATTTCTTGATTCCCAGATGCCATATTTAAATATTGTATTATGCCTATTACCTATGTTACTCCCGCAAGTAAAAGGAATCTAACGACACTTCACATGTTAAAATTCATCAAGCCATTTAGGCTACAGACAGAGAGTCTCAAAGAAAAAAATAGACTTACAAAAATACATACATACGCTCGAAAAAAACCTTACCATCCGCAGTCGATTAAAAATTTGAAGTGTCATGTACTTAATGGAAATTGCTTTAAACGTAGCGTAGGTTGAAAGCGAATATTAGCAAGTATATCACAGTTAATTACAAGCAATGAATACATTAAACTTACTGTCGGTAACGTAATTAAATTTTCCACTGAAATTCTATCAGATGCCGGTAACAAGATCGTGAATTATTCAGGTTATGACGAGACTGATTACCGGCTGACCCAAATACACCGGCTGTGGAATGTAACGCCCTTTCCCCGCGTCCTGCCCTTGCCTCAGACCCTAATAGACCTGTGACACTGCTATCAATGCATACTTCAGAACTGAATGTGATCGATTTGAGGCTTAAGCAAACAGCACACGATCCAACCCCGATGGGTTAAAACACGTACGAAAGGTGACTTAAAGCAAAATTAACGGATCACAAAACGTAGTACCTAACGTCTGCAGTGTTTATATGGAATTCGCACTAACTGTTTTCAGTTGTGTGATCGCTTCTTCGTAGCCATTACAAGAGTACTTGTATGCGTTTATTTGTTTAATTTCTTCCAATCAGGGGTCACAATTTTAGCCTTGCTAAGTCGAACAAACGGCCGCCTAGCCTAAAATCCGTTACTAGAAGCAATCAGAGGTACTTTTAAACTTCCTATATATTTATTGCAAATGCAAGGAAAGCCTAAAAGTTACGTTAGTAGAAGTTGTACCTAATATACTTCTACAAATAAATATTATTTAGGAAATATCTACTATCAAAGTTTCTCTATTTTGTTACACTGACTCGCCAATCATTAAAATTCTACAGTACTTTTAGCAGACCTACAAACTTGAAGTTTGGAATATATGTACTTACTATTTAGGAAGAAAAGAAAAAGTCTAAAACTGTGAATTTTTGGTAGTGATTTTTTCGCTCGTTCTGCGTTTTTCCTATTTTGATATCATAAATTTTTGATTTAATGAGATATAGGTAATCGGAGATCTCGTCGCGACATGATTATAAGTAATGATCTAATCGAGGGTCCGTTGCTGATTATATTTACAACACAGGAAGCTCGTCCCTTATCAATTATATTCACGATGTAGTTACAAAAAGAGAATAGATGATTTGTTCACAAAAAGAAATGAGGCGTTCATGCAAAAAAATTTCCAAGTCTTGCAACACTTTCGCCGTAAAATGTTTTGAAATTCTGACTAAAGCCAAACCAGCCATTCTAAACCGAATTCAATTTTATTTCAAACTTGTACTTTTCGATTTGGCATTCTCGAAACATGAGGATATACTGTACTATGGAGATACTTTGTTAGCCGTGGATAGATAAATGAATTTTGACTGACTAGTTGGCCGAGTGGTTAGAGACCCTAACTGCGGAGCTGAGGGTCGCGGGTTCGATCCCTGCCCGGGACAAATATTTGTGTGCATGAACATGTGTATTTGTTCCGTGGCTGGGTGTAAAAGTATCAGTATATGTGTCTATTATAAAAAAAAGAATATTTAAATATGTATATTAGTTGTCTAATACCCCATAATACAAGCATAATACTTGCTTACTTTGGGACTAGATGGCACTGTGTGGGATGTCCCAGATATTATTAATTATTTAAAAAAAATGTTAAATTAATTTCTTATCACAATGTATCCTGAAGCTACATGATGTCAAGTCCAAGAGGATTCATCTCAAAACTCTTTACGGCAAAGGTATTGCAAGACTTGGCTAAATTTTAAAAGAAATGTTTTTCATGCACCGACACATATATGTACCCAGGTACTAGACGCGAAGATTCCTTTATATTGTACAGCGCACGTAACGACGACGTAACGCAAACGATAATGTCCGAACGCGTTCATAGATAGTCGATTGCAATTTTGTGAGGGTGATTCTCGTACCGCCCGACTTTTAGTGTCATGAGAAAATTTCAATGAAACATAATTTTGTTTCTAGTCGAAACGTAATTTTGTATCGTGAAAGTTAGTATATCTCATATGATTTTCGAAAATTGTAGTGTTTTATATGGCTTCTGAGAATACAGAATTACGTTTTCGCTAGAAAAATATTAAATGCCATCGACAATGTGTCATGAGACATAAAGTCAAGTAGTTCGAGAATTACCCCCTGCTTCCTTTGATCTTTCAAAATTTGTGTCTGAACCGCTACGTTGAACGAAATAGCTAAAAGGGTATGTGTACAGCAATGTAATAGGTTGAAAAGAGATGAAATGAGTATTATTGTTATGCTTGCCAACTAATTCAATTTATGTGCAACCGTCAAATTTGTAGTTGTCAAAAAATTAATTAGTAAAAACTAAATTAATAAAATATTATGAAGTTACTTGTATTAAGTAATCCCATCCGCCTCTAGACTTCCGGGTGTTGTTTATGCACTTTTTAAAAGCACAGGACGGCATTTTTCTCAGATAATTTTCCAAAATATAAAATAATCTCAATCGGCTACACTGAAAGCGACTATTTTTTTTCTCGATTTTCGTGCGGAGTTTCATGCTGTGGTACGTACACTCTAGTACCCTAGGTACATATAAGTCGGTGTTTTGATGTGGATAACAAATTATACGTATTTTTTTATACTGATGTAAGAATTATATATAAAGGTACAACATAAATTGTTCTGACTTATTGAACTACTCGGTTCCGAACGGTCCGATCCTATTCTAGTTTTTTTGAAAGGATTATATGCATAGTAAATGCATAGGCCCCACGACAAGTACGTATTACGAATAAACGAAAACCAATGCCGATCCCCGTTCCGGCCTTTGCGTAAACCAAATCAGCCCTAAATTAAATTTTATTTATACTACCAACCTAATCTGGTGACAAGAGAACCCATTTCAAATACATTTCTGACGACTTACGCTGACGGGGGGTTCGAAAAGTTTCCCTTTGAGCGTTTTTCGAACGAGTCTTTATTCTCCCCCAAAAATATACTGACGGGGGTTTTAGCTTAGAGAGTTTTCTAATTTAACTTAACAACGTTTAATATTAACGATTCATTGTGCGACATAACAATTACGTAACTTTTATGCTTAATTATTTACTTTCATGTTGTATAATTTATTTAACATTTATTTTAATTTTCATTTCCCGTTAAAAGACTCGTACCACTTAACAAAGTGAACATTTTTAAGATGAAAATATTTAATCTTCATAGTTGGGAAATTTTCAGCAGCCTGGTCGCTTTAGCTCAGAATTCACGAGCAATTTTCATTTTTTCTTTTCACCGCCGCCGCCGCCGGGGCGTCAAAGTAAAATTTGCACCTCATTACTCGAAGTACCCTTTCAATATCTTAGAATTCGATTTTACTTCAATTTCAATATAAAAATACTTGATCCTATCAAAATAATTATGATGAAATTTTACGTTCATATAGTTCTGTAAAATTATCCCGCATATTTCTCGATAAATTGCTTTTAATTATAATTATATTATTTATTTGTAGTATATTATGGTAAAATTGCAAATTTACTTAATGAATTATACATAATAATAATATCTATATAGTAGACCTATATATCAGCGCTATGTAGTCCCAAAATATTTGTTTTTTTTTTAACAATATACATATTTAGATATTTTACACCCAGACACGGTACAAATATACATGTTCATGCACACAAACATTTGTCGGGGGCGGGAATCGAACCCACGACCTTTGGTTCTACAGTTAGAGTGTCTATCCACTCGGTCAGATAAAATCACATAATAGTACAAACATCTACATAATTCAAAAAGATATTTAGAAATAAAACAGATTCAAAAATGTTATTTTTATCCACGACGGGACAGAGACGGTAGATGCTTTTGAGATGCCTTTGAGGTAAGAAGTTACATGTTTGTATATTTGTCTGTTACTATTTCCCTCAAAAACTATTGGACCGATTTCGATGCAGTGTATTGCATTATATAATAAATAATAATAACAATGATAATAATAATAACGTATACATCACAACAACGTCTAGGCCCCAAACTAAGCATTAACTTGTGTTTTGGGTACCAAGCGAAGGCACCACATACATATAACAACCATGACCCGGTATCAGTATCAATATTCATCATATAAATACTGACCCGACGTGGGATTCGAACCCGGGACCTCCAGCTTTGTAGGCAGGGTCGCTACCCACTAGGCTAAGCAGTCGTCATGCATGCATGCAAGCATGTCTGAATTTAATAAAAATACTAAAATGTTTCGACCTTTTACGTACAAACGAAAGTGGTGATCGGCAACATACACCATTTCATCTTAATATTTTCCAACATCGGACATTTACAGTACATACGATATATACTAACAGGTGTATACATTTTAGGATGGAGGCGAAAAACGAGATTTTGTCGAGGGGTAAGGTCCTATTGTGGTAACCCTCTTAGGCGGTCCCCCAATCGCATCCAAGGGCAACGAAAGTGGATACCACTCTATAAACAAACACTACTATATAGTATATCATGATAAATATGGACGTATCAAGTGAAAAATTATTTGGTGTTGTTAAGAATTATATTCTCGAAGATTTTACCTTATGCATTGAGTAAATTAATTTGACAGCAGCGTTTGGTTTTAAGAGTCATGAATGTCACTTCACAGTATCGAAATGACATTATTCAATTTTGCGGGGCTGAACACCGGCACGTGGGAATTTAATTTTACGGGGGTGGAGACCGGCACACGGGGACCTCGCGCACTGAAACTCGGAATGAAACTCGCCATCTTGCACCAGCTAGCTAGAGTATGAGTGGTTAGACAATTCGTACTTTTATGACCTTATGAGTTTAATAAAGTGTGAATATTGTTAACTATTTTGCAATTCATTTTATCATAGTACCTACTCGAAGAAAGCCATTTTGTAAAATAAAGAAAAACATAAGACTTCAGTATATTATTTCTATAAAGTATACATTTGTAAAACAACAGGCGTGGCGGCTATGAGTGTTTTTCGAAAGGTTTTCATCATCATCAGGTTTTCAAGCATCCAACTGTTGGAGTGCAGCCCCTCAACATGAAGTTACTCCTCGCACTTCACATTTTATTCACGATCCGCGACGGCTTGTTACCGTTTCAGTTCAGCCGCTTTCACGCCCTCTCCGGAAATAGCTAGTCGCGTGTGACGAACGCACAATTAGGACAATTTTAAAGCAACCACTAATGGCCGCCCTCCGCCACATAAAGTGTTATTAATCGGTCGCTGTTTCGGTCGCTACTTCCCCGTCGAAGGTGAGAGGAAACGTCAGCTCGAGAGCAAAGCTATGATCGATGTTTTTTAACGACCTACTTATAAAATGTTCTAGTTTTTTTTTACCCGACTACGGTAAAATCAAAAGTAGGGTAATGTATTTTTAACATACTATACTTAATGTAACTACATTTGATTTCCTATCAATGTGCATAGTTTTTTGTGGTTCTACATTAAATACGAGGTGTTTATCGTTTTTTTTTTAAATATAATATAGTTTTGTAGATAGGGATCAAGTTTTTCTTTATTTTTCATAAAACAAAAATACTCTTATTAATATGTGTAATTGTATTTGTGTACTTTAGTATTATTAGGAAACTCCTTGGGAGAAGAGCTTCAGAGAGAAAAAAATATTAAATTGTGTATTTTAATGTCAGTGTTTAAAGCAATCAAAGCAATAATGGCGAATATTAAAAAAAAAAACTAAAAAAAAGCAAGTAAACGATCAAATCCCTATTAACTAATACTGCAGATATATTTTGTATTATATATAAAATTAAGCTGTTTGGCCCAATTTTCTGTGGGTGTAAGTGGTTATCACATGTGAAAAATTTAGTAGCCTGAACAATTACGGAGGTTAGTTAGGGGGAGAAGCGTAGTGAGTGATACGAGAAAGCCGTGAACACACGACTCGATTTGTCTTGCATGCTACAAACTATCTGCTTCAAAAACTCTATGCGGTATCCATTCATCACGTTAATTAAATAGAAAATTCATAATTTCTTCTTTAATCGTAGCCACATGAAACTTGGCACGTATCCTACCCCTGATTATGTAAAAATAATTACGGTTGGAGCTAGCTAAACTTTTCTAACGCAAACATTTGTTTGCACTAGCTTGTTTCCTTAATCTCTAAGATGAAATTTTCAAACAAAACATTATTTGTTTTCAGAGATAAGTTGCACGCAATTTATAGCAGATCTAATCATAGCTTTAGAGAAAAATCAATATCAATTAAAGAACATACTTTATTTATAATTGGAATAATAGAATTGAAATTTGCGAAATAAAATGTTTAAACCGACTTTATATCTAACAAAGTTTTGGCTAAAAACTGTCGATTACGAATACATGTAAATAATTATAAAGGTGTTTTATACAACTTTATAAAAATAGGCTAAGATTTTCAAACACTTCAACAAACTTTCAACCTTCAATTTCATCTTGTCATGAATCTCTAATTTTAATTAGAAATTCCACAAATCTAATTTATTTACCCAGTGTTTAATGAATAACTTGTATGTGTCGGGCTCAGACTAATGGCCAAAGTTCCTAGTCATTAATTAGTGAGTATATAGCGTATGCCGATACTTACGCTAAATTTCTTTTCGTTTCACTTTCATATTTTTAGCAATTTATTTAGTCAACATATACTAATTTATGGCAAGGAATTGGAGCGGCCCCTTGCCAATACCGGCTTACCGAGTAGCCATGGACCTGGTGTCGTGATAGCCTAGAGCGCAACGAACCTGTCTTAAATTTATAAGGCCATGGTTCGAATCCGTGTACCAATGAGTTTTTCTGACTTAAGTACATTAACTATCACTGACTCCGTGCCTCGGAGAGCACGTTAAGCAGTCGGTCCCGGACGCTGTCAATAGATGGCGGTCGTTACAATCCCCAACCCGCAGTGGAGTAGCGTGGTGGATTTAAGCTCCAAACGCCCTCCTCACCCTGGGGGAGGCCTAAGCCCCTGCAGTGGGGTAAAATGGGCTGATGATGATGATGTTGTGCATTGGTACGGATAGATTATTACGTGAGGCTCCGGTCGCTCTCGGCCAGTATTTCTTTTACCAAGACTTCGTGCATCTCTATAGATGCACTATATATACTATATGACTATGAACTGGAACTAAGAACTGTAAAATTTTTATACGATTGCTCTTGTGATTTGAAATTACATTAGCAACGTTCTGATTTATAAACTTTTCTAATATTTCCATCAAAGCTATGCACCGTGGAAAGGAATGTAAACACAGCGCACGAAAGTTGGAACCATTCATAAACTCGATCTATTTCTGGCGAGACGAGATGTTATACGTGCTGGCAACGTGCACGAGCGCAACTGATGCTGCCTGGATGATGGCACTCGACGCACGCTATTTCCGATCACATCTTATAAATTTATACTGTGATATTTCAACATTAATGCAGCAGTTGTCGACAGGATAGTTTGCCTAAGATTTATATACATAGTGTAGGCCCTCTCTCATAGTTCACAGGAAAACTTAAACGAAAAAACTTTTAAAATGTGTTGCTCAATAATTGAAGGCTAATAAGTTAAATTTGTCAGTATTCACTATGGTGCCCTACTTATACGAAGGAGTCAGGAGTCGGATGCTATTTCTAGCTGAAATTAGTTAGATTTACAAAAAGCGTAGTAAGTGATGAGATGATTTATGGTACGGAACCCTCTCCACGCCAATCCGATTCGCATTTGACCGGGTTTTTCATCACGGATGTAAGGAACCTTAAAAAGGACAAATAATAGGGTGCTGTAACTAGCGTTTTCTATTTTAGAAACGGATATGTAATTGGTACATAGAGACGGACACACCGGTCTAGCCGTTCATTGTTCCCGAAATCCTGTTTGAATTGAAACGAGCAACATATATCGAAAATCCGATTTACAAAACGTAAACTCTGGCCCCTCTTAAAGAATGACCAAACCGATGAGTCTATGTGAAACTATTGATGAATGTCAATGAAGTGAAAGAGGCGTGTAAACAGTGCAGTGGCTTACGGTGACGTATGAAATGGTAAGCTGGTGTCATAAATGTAGGCGATAGACATTCTGCCTTTTATATCGCTATAGTTTATTCTAATGTATAGGGTTCGTTAATATATATACATTAGAGTAGACCATCGCAATGTAAATGGCAAGGTCGCGGCTGACTTCCCCTTTTATAGATCACTGCACTGCATGTAAAAGCAGTACCAAATAAACGGTGTACCATACACCATGAAGAAATTAAGAGTTTGAAACATTTTTATCATTGTAAATGATGCACGAATTGAAACTGTTGAAGCGCGAGTGAACAGAAAAGTATCCCAGCCGATAACAACATCTGCATTCTCATGTTTCTTCTTGTTAAGACTGTCAGAGAAACAAAAGCCATAAATTGTGATCTTTAGGGTCTATTTTGATTGCAGACAGATCATAGCAATCAAAATCAAATATTTCTATGTATGATGCTGTCCATTTGTTCTGTGTATGGATGTAAAATATTTACGTATAGATTTGACGACCGATTAGCCTAGTGGGTAGCGATCCTGCCTACGAAGGGTTCGAATCCCAGGTCGGGTCAGTATTTATATGATGAATATTAATACTTACCAGGTCTTGGTTGTTATATGGATGTGGTGTCTTCGCTTGGTACCCAAAACACAAGCTAATGCTTAATTTGGGGCCTAGACGTTGTTGTGATGTATACGTATGTTATGTTATGTATAGATATGCATATGGTTTATAGTACAGTCTCTACTTATTTTAGGATGGTCATGACATGTCCCAGATATTATTATTATTATAATAGCAATTACATACTGCAATTATTTCATCATATCAAAAAAAATCCATAAACCTTTATCTTTCTTTCTCAGATACCAATCATGAGCTTATGAAAACGACTGCATTGAGAGCGACGCTCTCGACCAGATTTGGTGGTGTTCGAGTGTGATGGCGGCCCTATATGCGCTTTATGCGCTTCTTGCGCTTTGTCCGTTGGCGCTTACTAGGCACGACGATGACTTCGCGTTCGACAATAGTGAAGAGTTCCAGGTACGCATAATATATTATTGCTATCCTAATTAACATTCACGTTTGTTCGTTTGCTTCGCGTCGTAAAACAGTGCAACGAAATAACGGGATTTTTCACACGGGTATAGTGGAAAAGGGACGTAGCGTGGTCGAAGGTTTTCGTGGGCTATAAAGCTAAGATGCTTGGAAATTAACAGCAAGCAAACCTTCTAGTTGTGAAATGGAATAGTAGTATAAATGGAACTCAAGTGAACTAAAAGGAGGTTGAGGAAACGGGAATGATAATATTATAGTTACATGAGTAGGTACGTATAGACGTAATCATTTTACTATGTTGATGAAAAAATGATGAAAATGTAATGAAAAATTTATTATTATTTTGATGTATCTCATAAGATTTAGCCAGCGCAGCGTTAGCAATCTAAGCACACGAAAAAAAAAATTTTTAGGACTTAGTTAACATCGACTTTTCTCTAATTCATATTGAAATCTGTATCAAAATTCATTGCGTAGTTTAGAAGAACTGAGCGCACAGATATGCAGACGTTACACGGATAGCGACTTTGTTTTGTATAAACATACATTTGTATAGAGTTCTGCTACTGTTTTGGAAGCGAAGCAAGCGCCAGAATTCATGCCGCGGCCGAGCACCCGAGCCGCAAATTTTTGCATTTCCGTTTTTTTCTAATATGTATTTCAGTCTGGAAAACATCGAAAAGAAGTTTGTAACTCATAAAGTTTTAAAGTACTAATTAAATTAATTATTTGACGTACCTATCTCAATAAACACAGGAAAGTTTACATCGCTACGCTGTATTCAGCAATGAACGCGTCCTCTTCAACAAAATTATGTATCATACGCTATTTCACAAACTAGAGTACAACAAACTGATGACTATACTTTTTGAATTTCGGAAAAATATCGATTATTACCGGAGATATAACAAATCAAAGTTTGTGTTTTTAGGACCCGCTCGTGACGTCATTCGGTGCCGCTATGTACAAATTATCTACGTTAGCCCATAGTAATTTATCCGAGTGAAGTCGCCGCACGATTTACTTTAAAAATTTATATCTTAGGCATTTTTGTAGATATCAATAAATTTATAATGTAATATAATATGCAAAAATGACAAGACGCACTCCTTGCATTCTATAATTGCAATGTTGTAAAGCGGGATATCATATAGCCAAATAGTTGAAGCTATTGTCTTCTTCATATATACATAAAGATAATTCTTTTTTTTACTTTTATATGTATTTGAGTTTGTGTGCTGAAATTAATGTTTCTTTTATTACTTTATTCAAACTGGCGTGAGACACGAACTAATTACATTATATGTATAATCAGGACGAAAAAGCTTAAGACAATTTTCCACGTTACTATACCAGGAAATCATGTTTGTGTAACAGGTGGAGCTTACAGTGAATCACTCTGAAATAGAGAAGAACGGCCTAAGACGATTATGGGGTGTTCCGGATACTTCGGCCTACGTGGGCCATCTATTTCGGATGGAGATTCCTAAGGAAGCTTTTTCAGGGGACGTTCTAGCATACAAGGTATATTTCTGTTCCACAAAATGTTTGTTTTAATTTTGAACAAAAATAGTTTAACTTCCACTATTTCTATATACGCGTATTTTCTTTTTAATATTGCTCCGTTAAATATTCAACGTATTTGCAAAAATGTACCCATTTGTTGTAAATAATTACCATTCAATTCTTTACAAAGTAGCTTCTTTTAATGCAATTTTTAAAGAATCCTTAATAGTAAAGACATCTTCTTTGGCCAGGTAATACGATCAGTATAAATATATTTTTGTTCAGTTCTGCGCTACTGAGTTGCTGCTGAGTAGAAATCATTGTATTTTTTCCCATGCAGGTACGAAGCGAAGGCGGAAGGCACACGCCCAGCTGGCTGGCTGTTGACTCTAGGCACGGAATAATAAGTGGTGTACCGCTAATTCACGACCGTGGTTCACACACCTTCACTGTAACTGCCCACGGCCGTAGCGCTGGACTCACTGCCACTGACACTTTTACTGTCGAGGTAAGTAATGGGTAAATTGCCGTTCTTTTTATTTTCATTTGTTTCTTTAGGGGCTATGTTACTAGTTCACGACCATGGTTCTCACACCTTCACTATGATTTTACCCATATTACTATACCACATAAGTTGGTTATAGATATTTGGATTTACCATCTTCACAGGCGGTTCGGCAGTGGAGGGGAACTTTTCTGGCTCTAACGTATGTTGTGAAACTAATTTTCATTAAAACTTTAACTCTAGTGTTTACAATGATTTGTCTATATAAAGAAAGCCTGCACGGTCACTGAAAAACGAACTTTCGCGTGCTTTGATTGTTTAGTTCGCAGGAAAGTGATATGGTAGCCTGTTTAAAATGACAACAATAAATATACTCCAAAATGCGACTCTCTAACGCTTGACAAAATTATAAAATCTAAATCATACTGAAATTAGTGACGTCCGATTTCAATATATATAGTTTAATTCTCATTTAAAATGAGTTATATTAGCATGAAAATAAATTATATCTATAAATAAATAGGAACAAAACAGTTCAGTTCCCTTTTCTCCTCTGTCAGAAAACAGATTCTTTTTTGTTTACTTGCTATGAAGAGTTTTAGTGTTGTCAATAAAAAAAATTATGAATTTTTTCTCCACCATTGACCTACAGTCGAAGCCTTTATTTAGTAGTCTCTATCGTCATACTTTCATACTTATAGAGTGAATGAATTTGTTAGTCAGTAACCGAGTGTATGCGTACATTCATGTTCAGACTACATTCAAAAAAATTAGGTACATGCAAGGATTATAGAGGTTTCTCCTCGAGATATAATTCGTAAAGCACATGGGGTTCCAAGTATATCCATAATAGCCCGTTAAGTGACTCACTCTTTAGCGAAAGGACCTCAATAGCCTTAGCCAAAGTAAAAAAATAATGAAGTGAGATCGAATCTGGTCACTGGGTCACCCAGTCAACAGAAATGGATCTTCAAAGGTAAGGAAAACAATTATAATTTCAAAAAAAAAAACTTAATACACACCACCGACTTGACAATTTTTTTCTTCATATCTTAATATTTGCATTAATAAAGAATATCTTCTTTTCGAATACAATTGATGTAATAAGTTCAGTTTTTAAAACATCAAATTTGAGCATTGAAACTTTGTATAGAAACCGATTATATAAAAAGTCTGTAAAATTAAGAATAGAAAGACGAGTTGACACGTGAAATCTGATTTTATTAAATTCAAAGATTCACATAGTATGTATTAAGCTGCAGATTATATGTTTATTCATTATCTACGAACCTGGTATAATTTGTTTGTAAAATATAACATCAGAATAATTGTGTAATAATTACATGATTTTTCGCAGGTGAAAAAGGCGGAAGAGAAACCTCAATCGAAATACGGGTCGTGTACGGGTGGTCAAAATCGTTTGCTGTTAACCGTGCTGGTGGAGACACCGTTTCCGCAGATCGCACCGCGGCAGCGGATACGGGCACTCATGGACCTAGCTAACTTCATGGCACTCGATGGGGTCAGTTCTAGCACATAGCATGTTATTGAATCCTTTGAAAGCTTCAAGTAAAAAATATATCTCGATGAGCACCCATGTGGTAGGCAAAGAGGTTGTCCTGTTAAGCGATATTGATTTAAGTATGAAATTGCCAGCTCAGCTATTGGCCACTTTGAATTAAAATAAAACCTTCATGGTGAAAGTTTTTATTTTGAGACTTCGATTAAAACCCATCGTGTTCGTTCGCGTCGTGAAATTCAAAATCAATTAAATAATTTGAATTTTGTTTTCAATTGCTTTTAACAACAGCGTCTGTCTCAAAAATAGAGTAATTTTTGAAAACTAATTCCGTCGTGGCACTAATACAGCAGAAACTGTACGTAACGTCAGTGATGTGTTTGGAAGAAACATGACTAATAAACGCATCGTGCGTTTTTTGTTTGGTGGTTTGGGCAGTGGAAATTTTGGCTTGCAAAATAAACCAAAAGGTAGATGGGCCACTAAAGTAAAGAATTGCAAAGTAATACTTATCAATCTACTGCAAAATTAGCAGCATGGCTTGTGGTTGACTAATCCACAATTTTGACTCATTTGTGTCAAATTAGCAAAATTAAAAAACTAAAAAAATCGGTATCATATGAATGTAATGATCTGCGCGAAAATGCACGCGTCGAAGTTTGTCTTACGTTAATGAACTGACACAGAAATACGCAGATTTTGGACAGAATTGTAACGTACGCTAAAAATGAATTGTTTACGATAACTGCAAGGAAAAACTCAATGGCTGAATCCAGATCAAACGCTAGAACATTGCCCTAAAAAGAAGTTTATCTACAGAAAAATAATTGTTGGTTATAAAACTTGATACCGAAATATATTGGCTACAGGGCGGACACTGGAATTTGTGCTGGGCGCATAATAATATATTTACAAAGGTATACGAAATCGCTTTCGATCAAAGCACGCATAAGACTCGTATAACCAAGCGGTCCATTATTTTCCTATTATGCCGTCAGATTCCACTAGCTCTCGGACAGTGGCGTTCGCTCATCTACACACACGAGAGCACGATGTTCGTTGCACCAAAGGTTTAGAAATTCACATCAACGGCTATTAGCATAGGTTTTTCTAAAGTAGGTTGTTGTGGTGCAGCATTCAAAGTTTCAAATTCACAATTACATGGGTTTCGTTTGAACCACAACAATATTACAAATAATAGGTATTCATATCAATTTAGGACCACCACAAGGAATCAGAACAAAAATCAAAGCCGAGCCGGGCCGGGCCGCCGCACTTGTTAAAGCGGTACAAACAGATGTGAGTGAACAAAATGTAAACGAAATGTGAACCAAATTATGTACAAAATGACCTATCTAGGAAAGGAATGAATTTGACGACGACAATAGCATCCCATGTCATGATAGTACAGAGTTACAATTACCAAGCGTCTTATCCAGACAAAAAAAAACCAACAAAGTTATCGAATGAGTTATATCGCTCTATCACAAATGTAGAGTCAAGCCAAAATACATGTTAGTGGTATATATAGTCCAAAGCTCTATGAAAGTCATTTAATAAACAAATCTGTAAAAGCTGTAAATCGCTCTCAGCAATGTTCAGGTGGACTGATGTGTGATCGAATTCATTAACAGAAAAGAGGTAGACAACAGCTGCGTATCAGAGCTCGAACGCATCCGAGAATGTATGCTGGGTGAAAACGGGTTTGCCGAATGGAACAAACAATACTCATTGGATACTACAAACAATAAACAACAATAGTACAAACAATAAGTAAACAATAAATATCACTAACAAAACAATAGAGTACGTCCACTAAACAAACAAACAAAGGATGGAAACCCTGGAAACCCAAGTTCAACAAAATACGTGGACATCAATATAATGTCCAACGGGATTCTACACCCAGCAACAACAAAACCAGGATAAAATACTCCGGATGCGTAATGGTGGATAATATCGCGATTCCCAGTGGATATTTGTAGATCCACACGCTGCCGTCTGGATACAGTGTCGTGGCTTGGGGTTTTGTCGAGACCGTAGGAAGTTAATGCGCGTTTTATTCTCAAAAGTATTGGTGACTGATCCAATCCAATCGTCGTGTTATCTACTATGGCTTGCTCAGATACGATGCATTCACTTCACTTCACTTCGTCAGCCCATTTTTACCCCACGGCAGGGGCTTAGGCCTCCCCCAGGGTGAGGAGGGGGGCTTGGAGCTTAAATCCACCACGCTGCTCCACTGCGGGTTGGGGACTGTAACGACCACCATCTATTGACAGCGTCCGGGACCGACTGCTTAACGTGCTCTCCGAAGCACGAACTCAGTGATAGTTATGTACTTAAGTCAGAAAAACTCATTGGTACACGCCCGGATTCGAACAATGGCTTTGGGCTATCACGACGCAATACGATGCATTGTTCACAGCTAAGTCTTATATTCAACAACTTTGGACACCGATGATAAAACTGGCATAAAAACAGCCCCGACTGGTGAATCGATATTCACCATTATTGAATCAGGCATGACCTCATACTGCATGAGAAGTCGTTTTAACGCTACAAAAGTTACACTTAGAAATCCCTCGTAACCTACTACTACTTCGTGCCTTCCGTACTATTCAGATTTACCGGATTTACAAATACCGCCTTAATTTTTTCGCAATTTGGACAATTTTCTTTATGGAAATAAAATTTGTTCCCGAAAAGCAATAAAAATTACTTTTGCTAATTTTATTAAGCCCCTGCTCTTCAGCGTTCTGTCGCAAAGGCACTCATGACCTGATCTGATAAGATGGCAGAAATGCGTAAACGATATGAGTAATATAGTGATGATACAAGATTTGCTTAATTTGGGACCAGATTTTTTTTGGATAAAAGATGAAAAAACTATTAGGACAGCATAAAACAGTATCAAAGAACACAAAAAAACTATGTCTTTTTTCTTCAAAACAGTAAATTGTAATAACTCAATAAGCTATTACAATTTTACTTAACCGTATTCTTTTAGAGTACATTTTTTCATTTTTTGTAGCCAGCAAAGAAAAATATCTGAATAATCGGATTTGCTTATAATACACCTTTCAAGAATAGGGATTTAATTCATAAGGAATTTTGAATAACAGAAATAAACCGCCGAAATAAGCTCATTTATTCTTGAACGATCGTCTTATCCTTTTAGTATCTGGTAATGAAACATTGTCGTAGATATTAGTATGTAAATACCTACTGTAAAGTAAATAAACTTACTGTAGTGGTAGAGCATGTGTTTTCAGTGCAAAAGCTCTTTGTGTTCGATAAATATCTATGCTTAAGCACGGGCAATCACCGTAGACCTTGGTTAACTTTAGTTGACGATAAATATCAAACCTGATTTTCATTAGTAGTGAATTCCAATCGTAGATATACATCACTGTATATAGGACCAGTTGTCACTATAGCTAGGGTATAGGTGTAATTTTATATAAATGAAAACAAATACGGGATATAAAAGACACTAGCAGACCTATATAGTTATGGGACGATTCATCACAAAAGTTAGCGGACCATTATCATCTAGAGTGGTGCCCCCAAAGAAGAAAACTGTCCCAAGAAAACTGAGTGACTGACGTCGCGCCGGGCCCCTTATATAGGTGCCAGATTCCCCACCCCGCAGCATTTAAAAATTACCCATCGTCGAACATTCCATTTTGAAATTAATAATTTACATAGTATTTTTTAATTTGTAAATACTTTTAGTTTTTAATTAGTTTTTTATTTTATAGATCTTAATTATACATACAATGTTTAATGTATAATTTTTTGAAATACTGTATTTTGAAATTCGAATTACAATTTACCGTGGGAATTTTTTATGGTGCCGGCGCCACCTTTGAGTTAGCACAATTCCGCCTCAAACATAGGATTTTTCGAGCGCGCAATCATTTTGATAAATATCGTCTCTAAAATTGAATATTCATTTGTAATTCATTTTTATCTGGAATTTATAGTTATTTCTGTACTCGTTCGATGTGTTTGTGAAGCCGTGTGATCATTAGAGTACTTTCTATGACACATCGACGCGCTTTTACGCGTAGAATTCTATGCGTATACGACTTTTTTTTCACTTTTATAAACTTGTAATCAAAGTAATGTCCGTAGCAAAAACGTAGTTGGAAAATTTATACGTAGAAAATAAAATTTTTAATACGTTACTTCTAAACCCAAAATTTACATTTACATTTTTTTGACTGCTTTTTTACAACGCTTATAACTTAAAAACCACTAGACCTATTTTGATTAAACTTCAAATTTAAATAAATGGGGCATGATTTAACAAGTAGGATTTGATTGTATCATTGCGCTGCTATTATTTTTAGAACAGTGAGGGGACTTATATAGAGTGGGGTTTCAAAAAATTTATAATATATGCAAAAAAAATCTAAAAATGTAAGGGTTATTTATGTAAATTAAAAATTATTGAATATGATACGTAAAAAATATGCAAATTTGTTTTTATTGAGAGAAAATGAACATTCTAGATATATTACAGCATGTTTTCTGTTAAAACGGCTTACTTATATGGGAAATAGATCGTTTTAATTGGAAATCACACATTTCTAATTTAATTTTCTTATGTTCCCCACGTAGGTAATTTAATTTGGCGACAAAAATACATTCATGGACAAAATTAATAGCCCATGCGCAAAATGATAATTAATATTTTTCGTTCATAAATTAATACTGCAGTAAGTACCAAAACAATTAATTAAACGAATTATTAGCTAAAATTAAATTCAAAGAGATTTTTAATTTGTTTAAGAATTATCGAAATTTGAAGAAAAATTAAGGTGGGAAAAAAATCGTGCTCATGAGGGTACATAGTGAAACTTAAATTGCAGCCAAACTGGTTGTGACAGTTTTTATCGCGAAATTTGGCGGTCATCCCAATTTATCATCAACGCTGTTTTTCAAAGGGCCTTAGACATAAGCGATTATCCATGAATTATCAATCAAAACTACTTATTCCAGTTCTCAAAAACAATTTTTTTTTTAAATCACTTTGTAATAAACCTGTGTATGACCACAAATTTTAAGAATATGGTCATTCGTACTCTATCACTGCAAGACTTCGATTGAAACATTTATTTTGTGTTTAATGTTATCAAAACTAGTGGTAGGTAGGCTGTATGGTCGCTGACCCTTGCCTGCTTTTTTCTTTAGTAAAAAAAGCGAATAATAATAAAAAAAAAAAACTTGTGGTAGGTATCCGTTTTTTTTGTGTACTGTCAAATTTTATTTAAATTCAAGTCATTTTGTTCACTCGCTCGCAAACTTAAGGGTCATATGTATCAAAACCCGATTCGCGTCAGACTTTGTCCATTAAAGACCACCCCTGAGTGTAAAACAAATAGTTATTCACTGTACTAGTGTGTTTTTTTCTCGAAACTATAATGCACGATCATATCCTTACTTCCAACTGTTGAGTGTGATATTGTGTAATGGGATTTTTACAGGATGAGTTCTGGATCGAACCCTACAAACCAGAATCTAGCCGGGAGAACACGGTACTGATGAGCGGTGTCGGCACCACACAGCGAAGGCGAAGCGATGGTGCCACTGCCATATATCTGAATGTAAGATATTTCCTAAATCAGTTTCAACATCTACAGTAAATCGATATTGAACCCTATATTTTTTTAATATCTATAAGATTGATTTTTTCCTACTCAGGTCATTTAAGTGTTTGCATATTACTTCTGGTCGTACTTTTTGCTTACATTTTCTAATTACGATGCGATATCATCTTTTTCCTGATATCTAAACTTACAATTACGTATTTACAGGTCGGTTGTGGTGACAAACTGTGGGCCCGCCACAAGGTGCTGGTGATGGGGCTCCGCGAACAAGCACGCGATGGTACCTTGGCACACGTATTGCGACTGCCCGTGCTCGGCTGGAGGCTTTCTTCTGTCAAACCGACTCCACGCTTGAAAAGACAGGTTAATTGACAAATAAAATTGACAATTGTCCACTTACCCGGGTGAAATTTAAACTAAACAAACAGTCACCGGGGTGTCGTGCACCCCACATCCGCTCTCCGCGCACAATCGTCCACAACAGAGCGCCGCTCGCAAGTGAATTGTATACGTTATACTCGTTTACGAAGCCACTTAGAAGACAAACACGAAAAATACATTTTTTTTAAAGTTATGCATTTGGAAATCTGCTTTGGGGTGTACGACACCCCACGCGACCGATTAAGGGTTAAGGGGTCGTCAGGGAGGTTAAATGAAGAATATCGCCCATTTAAAGTTAATTGTAATTACAATGTACCGACAGAATTAATGGGCTCTGAAACATTTCATTAAACAAGTTTACTAAGCAAAGACTACCAAAGCATTAAAATTAAAGTACACTCTAAGTGCGGCATCTAGTTACTTTTTAAATTGTAGTGAGCTTTTACTTCATTGGAACAAGAATGCACTTTGATGCGTATTCTATAAGGGTTATTTTCGATTGTATCAAGTTATGTGACAATTTTAATTGTAATGCAATGGAATTATAAAAAAAATATATGACACATTTTAAAATATAAATAGCTCACCGACGACGTCGGCTCCGGCGGTTATTACGAAGGCGATGACGACGACGAAGCGGATTATAGCGGTTACGATGACGATGACGATGACTACAGTCGAGCCGATTTCGGACCTATAACCTCCCCCAAAGTGAGTAGAATCATAAGCCAAAGTTCATTAGTGTATTACAGTTTTTGTGAAGTCATATAAAAGAAGGCCGCAAACAGGGTTAGCGTTTTACTACAGTGCACAATTTGAGTAATAATTCATAATGAGCTTATTACTAACTAAACTAGTAAAAGATCTTTTTAGTATAAAAGTTACCTAATTAAATTGTTCAAGTATTTTGGCAACTCTATTTAAGGCTTTCTATACACCATGGTTTTGCCATTTGTGCTCATTGTTATCATCTAAACACGAATCATTAAATGGCAACGCACTTCATTCATTTTAGTGTGAGCAGATGTTCATTAATATAGTTTATATATAAAAGGTAACCAAATAATTGCAGAATATGTGGTTCATACATTATGAATATTAAAAAAAAAATACAAATTAAGATTAAAAGCAGGATGCTTAGTATATTAAATAATATTCAGCCATCACCATTTTTTTCTTTTCCCTGAAATGACTGTGTCTTTCTTCTATCACATTTTATTTTCTGGAACTGTCTTATGAAAATTCTCGGAAAATGAAATTTTCTGTAGACGCATCCCTTGCACTACTTATCACCTCACGTTAGCAGCATTTGTATGGGGCCCCACATAGCATGGTATGCTGGATGAAACTGATTTCTCTTCATTTTATACGAGAATGGTAACTATTGAGCTATAGATATACATGGTAACATTTTCAGTAATTATATTTCGGGATATTATTGTATCACCTCTTTAAGTTGAAACATCATGTAGTACATATAACGTATTCCTTTTATTTATTTATTTGACAAATTCTTTTTCATATTTCTTCTCTATTACAGTTTTGACATTGTAATCAACTTGCCAATTTCATTATATTGTCTAATCCAAATTAAATGAGTTCATATCATTTAAGTTAATTGTGTGCACCGATTCTTGAATAACAAAAATAAATATTTTTATTATATGATAAAGTGACAAATATTTTTTGAACTTTCCCTAATTAAAATCTTTGTTTAAAATGTCACTTTTCTTGGGCATAAAAAGTATATCTTCAATGTCTAGATGTATTTAGATGTTAGCTTTGTGTGTGGTTATTGATTCATTGTGTTTATATTAATAACCATTTCCCATTATACATGCTTTTTAATCTGTAAATACGTTATGTCTAATATTTGATTATGTTGACGCTTTAAAATGTTTGATAACCACATATGAAGTGTATAGCTTTATACACATGGGTGGCAGTACTAACTGAGTGTGGTTGGCGCGATGCGTCAGGTCGATCCCCCGCCGCCACCGGCGCCACCCCCCACCCCCGTCCTGGCCAACCACCCGCATAGGCACCACCACGGGGAATTCCCGCCGGAGCCGCATGAGTATCCCAACGCGCCACGCACCACCACCAGCGATACCACGTTTCAGACTGAAACGACCGACGTCGACGAGGCGACGGTTTCTACGTTCCCCACCACGGCTGCCCCGACGCCTCGCTCCACGACTGCCCTACCGTCTCGCCCCACGACTGCCCTGACACTGCCCCAAACAGTCCCCTCATTTGACCTATCCTCCTCCCCGCACACCAGCAACGAAGAGTCCACCACCGCGCCCGTCGAAGATACCACCCCCGAGCCCGCAACCACTACTAATGCAATCATTACAGAGGTTTGTCGCCACCGCTCTACGGAACGACGCTTTGTTTGTGTGTGCATCTTGTGTCAATGTTGCATGAATGTAGGAAACGCTGTGTGTTTGTAGAAATCGGATTCAAATTTGTAAATATATTCACAAATTTAAATCTTTTAATAGGTATTTGAAGATTAGGAACACTGCTTCCAAATTAGTATTGAACGGAATAAGATATATGCACATTTGTCGTAGGTGTTCAAATCATTATTATGTATACACCTTTAATTTTTACAATTTCGTAGGTACAATTTTGGTTAACGAATTTTGTTGACGGGCTAACCCTAGTAGTATTTCAAAATATCAGTAGAGGTAGAATTTACTATTAAAGTGCATATTTGAAATTACACATATTTAAAACGCACAATAGTATTGCAACGATTATTCGCATCTATGGAATTTATGTACTCGAAAAAGGTTTTAGAGAAATATATTTTTATTACTTTACGGCATGAACGTAAACTATAGAGTTTTGTGGTTTATTGATTATTTCTAGTATTTGTTTATTATTTTTAATTAGTTTACTTTTACCTTTCCTATGCACCGGTTATTCTATATATTTGAATTTAAAGTGTATCCAAAAAGTCTGACTTCTACACCATTAAGTAATCAAATATTTTTCAACAGGAACGCAACAATGTGAAAATTGAACCTTATTCCGAAACTGCGTCTGAAGCGAGCAGCGTAAACTTTACAAGGGTTTTATCGCCTAAAAAAGAACATTCGCCAGTTATAATTGTACCAGACGATGATATAACCACATCGACTGAACCCGAAATGGTAACTAAAATCTATCTAATCTATGAATATAATTAATGTATTCTTTATTAACATCCTAACTCTGAACTTAATGTAGAACTAAATAGATACCTTCACTAATGAATTGGTTTTAAAGTTTGATCGTAGATTATAATATGGGTTAGTAGAAAATTGAAAACAGCTTGACATTTTTCATATTACATGGTGATGTAGTTTTTAATTGATCAATAACTAATACAAACATTGGTTGTTCCGAGACAACACCTAATTTTGTTTACAACCAGAGTACAAACAGAGATCTTCTATCCCCTCCGAGAGCCGGTTTTAGCATGCATAATAATATTTTTACGAAGAATTATTATTAACATTCGGAATTAGTCTAACCGCGTAATAGAAAGAACGTGGGCTGTCATACAGTGCACATATTTTGACTAGCTATTTAGTGACAATCGAGTAACATATTCGTGTATTTGTCTTAGTTTGACGTTCATTATTCGCACGCACACACGCGTGTTAGGCTTTAAACTCTCGCAAATGCAGTTAACTGAATTGTTCATATTGGAGGGGACGGCTATGATAAGGCAGATCTCTACGTAGAAAAATGTTCTCGAATTGACTTTATTAGGTGTCGTCTCTGTTTTCACTTATCATCGCACATATTGTGAGCGTCGCATGGCACTTTACAGCAAACAGTCATAATCCGCGCTTCGAACGAAGTGCCAATAATAGCGCCTTGGCCCACATCGACGCCGTCGAACTCGACTGCGGGTTCGATACCATCGTCGACGAGTATGTCTACAACACCGACGCCGACGACACCCTCGACGACGTTCCAGAGTACGGCACCGCCGCCACCCGTCGTCGTGACGTCGCCGACTACATCTGAAAGTACGGCTCCGTCGTCCATGACGTCACCGCCGACAGCTGTCACAACGTCGAGTACGACACTCAGAACAACACCGATTACCACTCCCACCCCAGAGACTACAATATTGGAAGTGACCAAACAGGTCTGTATGGAATGATACGATTTTCTTATTCTGATGGGTAAGTAAAAAAGATCTGATCTGCGTAAAAAATATGCACGTATGTACGCATTGTCAAAATATTTAAAAGCTAACATTCTTGGGATTTGGCGAATGCGCATCGAAATAGACGACTCGTTTTTCGACTTCTGAATGGCGTTTGGCTAATTGATAATTAAAAATCTTTCGGCGTTTGGGTATTCAAAATTATAACTTTTCTAAATTCTAACCAAACCGATTACATTAAATTTAATTTTTTGTGTATGCACAGTCATTTTATATATTATTGTTTTTTCATTTGATAAATATATATTTATGCTGATACGTGTGTTTTAATAAATTTCAGGAAACGATACCCTCGACAGAGAGAGCCAGTACAATAATAGGCAGGACAACAGAAACCGTTACTTTCGGTATGCCAGTCAACCAACCGCCGACTCTCAAGCATCATATGAAGAAATTGGCAATCACAGCTGGCAAAGCATTTAGGTAAAACTCGTACTACAATGTTACAGACGTGCATAAAATAACCTTTTTCGATTCAGCTAATTCATTGCGCAGGCTCATAGGTTGCGGATGCTTAATATATAGCTTTTCTCTTAAGATATCTGCAATTTAGTTTTTAGAATCAGACTTAATATGATTACCTAGTGCATCCCTTCAAGACGCTTCCATCACGCACATCCGCTTTATATATATCTTTTGTTATTCTACTTTTCTTTATACTTTCCATGTGGCTAAATCACCCGAACATCTCATTTTCATTCAACTCACAGTATTTTCTATCACACCAAACTGTTCGTTTACATAACCATTCTGTCTTTCAAAGACACTCTACTTAAGAGATCATACCTTCATTACATTTACTTTCATGGTTCAACCATACCCTACTTTCACTACCATTACAAGGCTAAAAACCAGATCTCAGCCTAAACACGCGGAACCAGATCTCAACCTTAGCTAAACACGCTTGACGGATAATGCTTTTGCCATCCGTAATGTAGCGAAAATCCATATTCACTTAGTTCTTCACATTTGTTCGTAAACAAACAACTCGGCTACTATCTATGACCGCTTAGCCTAGTGGGTAGCGACCCTGCCTACGAAGCTGGAGGTCCCGGGTTCGCATCCCAGGTCGGGTCAGTATTTATATGATGAATATTGATACTGGTACCGGGTCTTGGTTGTTATGTGTATGTGGTGTCTTCGCTTGGTATCCAAAACACCAGCTAATGCTCTGTTTAGGGCTTAGACGTTGTTGTGATGTATATGTTATAAAATAAAAAAAATTATAAAAAAAATGACTTCTTAACGTGTCGCGGCAATGATGGTATTCTTGGGGCTATTCGCAAGGCTTAAGCCGTGTTCTTCGTATCTGTTACTAAGATTGTAGTTAGTACATTTAAGATATGACATCCTCGTATAAGTCATGACAGAGCACTGCACATATTCGTTTATATAAAATCTGCATTGTTAATTTTTGGATAGTGGAGATGAATCTTGGCCCCATTTACTGCGAACTATAGAGCTCATCGCTACCGTAACTTGTTAGCAAATAATCACGGTTTCTTATTATATTTACTTTACCATAAAGTGTATTAACAAATACAAATATTTTTACATATATCATATATAGGGTCAGTATTTATATGATGAATATTAATACTGGTACCGGGTCTTGGTTGTTATATGTATGTGGTGTCTTCGCTTGGTACACAAAACAAGCTAATGTTTAGTTTGGGGCTTAGACGTTGTTGTGATGTATTCGTTATTATTATTATTATATGTGGTCAGTATCCTTAAAACTTTGTTTGTCTCTTGTACTAAATGACGTTTAAATTAAAAAAATATTAATAAAGTTGCATACCATTTCAGGTATATTATTCCGGCGGATCTTTTCACTGACCCGGAGGACGGTACCAACCTAACGTTCACTATGTATGAAGCGGACAACGTTCCACTTAACAAGAATTCGTGGATACAATTCACACCATCCGATCGAGAGGTTTATGGCCTGTAAGTAAAAAAATTATATGTATTTTCACAAGGTCTATTTAGTAAAACAGTCATCTTTATGATACCTTAAAGTACTTTACGACATATTATAGAGACCGCATAGTTAAAGCAATCAATTATCTAGTAAAAAGCGTGTCTTTTGATTTTAGTTTTTTATAGAAATTAGTTATATTTATTAAAGGAAAGTAATTAGTGAAAGAATTTTAATGAAATCTATAAAAATACCAGAGATACAATTTTTTTAAATAAACGTTTCATGGCGTCATTCGGTTACATTGCTATGGACGAACGTGGGTTATCATTCTACGTAGCGCACACCGAGTGACGTCACGAACGAGTCACAAACAACTATTGATTTGTTATAACCCTCCACCATCGTACCCAAAAATCACGTATTTTTTTGTATACAAAGTATTTTAATTTTAATACACGTGATAACTCACTACACCCACCCACCCTCCTTGTGATATGTCGTGATTTTTCTCGAACGCCCTCCCCCCCTTTCGAGCCTCGCGTGATTAAAGGAAGACCCCTTATGTATTTTGTAACGTTTGTGTCTTCAACATGTATCTCAGAGTCAGTTCCGTCGTCACTATATTGGTAAATACGTTTGACAAAGCATTGTCTGACAATTATTTCTGAATTAGCGTTTTTAAGATACACGGTTTCATCTCGGTATGTTTGGTTAACATGCACTGGATCCTACATGTTCGAATATAGTAAAAATATATTTCCGTAAAATTGTGACTGCCAAAGTACACCAGTACAACTTACCATACTCCAGCGTCGGACATACACGGTAAAATGATACTTTGAAACTTCAATAAAATGTACGAAATATGAAAGCGTCAATAAAATTGCGAAATAACGTTCTATTAAAATTTAAAGAATACCTTTCCAATTTTTCCTGAATATGCGCGAATGTGCAAATATTTTTTTTTTTAATTTCAGACCTTTAGAATCCCATGTATCCCGCTGGAACTTCATGGTAGAAGCACGAGATAGCGAGGGTGCAACCGCACGAGGTCCACTCGACATTACAGTCCAACAGCACAAAGGCCGAAGGACTGTCAACCACCAGTTCCTGATAAAATTCAAGTTAATCAAGAATTATTTACTCGCCATAGACTGGCAGATCAGAGCTTTAGAAGGCATCGTTAACTTATTTAGGTGAGTTATTTGACACCATATACCCTTTTGTAAATCTGACTGACTTGTGTATTTGACAATCCGAAACGAGAATTAAACTTCGGAATTGATTTAGTACCAATATTTGCATGTTTGTTTGCAGATAAGTAATAATAAAAAAACCTGGGACTCCTACACAGCGCCATTTAGTTTCAAAATAATCAAAGCTTGTATTATGGGCAACAGACAGCTGATATACATATTTAAATGATATACATATTTAGCTGATATACATATTTGACGACCGCTTAGCCTAGTGGGTAGCGACCCTGCCTACGAAGCTGGAGGTCCCGGGTTCGAATCCCAGGTCGGGTCAGTATTCATATGATGAATATCGATACTGGTACCGGGTCTTGGTTGTTAAATGTATGTGGTGTCTTCGATTGGTACCCAAAACACAAGCTAATGCTTAGTTTGGGGTCTAGACCTTGTTGTCATGTGTACGTTATTATTATTATTATTTATAGACCTATAGATATTTTATACCCAGACACGGAGCAAATAGACATGTTCATGCACACAAATATTGGTCCCGGGCGGGAAACGAACCCGCGACCCTTGGCTCCACAGTTAGGGTCTCTAGCCACTCGGCCAATCGTTCAGTCATTAAGTAATTCAATGGCAACTAATATTCGCACATAGATTATCATACAACTATTACATATTACAAATAAGTGGAAAAAATTTTAAATTGTAATATTTTAATTAATTCCGTTTAAATAATTCATTTATATATCATACCTGATTATTTTTTTGTTTTCAGAGATACTGACATGGATCATTTAACAGTTTTAAATGTAACAAGCAACGGCGATATTTATGAGTTTGTTTGGACGAACGACACCCTACCTAAAGAGACCTGTCCTACGGACGATATCAATCGGCTTATGAAGGTAAGCTTTAAGAAGAAATAGTTTATTTCTTAAATGTGTTAAATTATTAAATATCACAAAAAAGGATTTACGTAAATCATGCCGATTCTCTATAAGTGGTGCCTATAAATCTAATAATTTTTCTATTCAGCTCTAACATTATAATTTGTAGCCCACGTGAATATGACAACACGCGCAATCGATCGCGAACTTATCAAAAGATCCAACAGCGGAGACAGTTTTGTTTTCTTGCAGCATCGGTTTTTTCGAATTAAAATATTCCATTTTCCAGACTTAGAATACATCTAACTTAATCATTGTCAATTTCCTTTGTCCTGGATTAATTCATATTCAATATTTTTTACAATTTACAACTGATCAGAGAGATTTAGATGTTTGACGCGACCTGTAGCTGAAATATATCTAGAGTACAGTTCCGATCAACCTTTATGGCGGATGTGAACATAGGCACAAGTCACGTCGCAGTAACCAGTTTTAGGTGTAGCGGGACGCAGCGGAGCGAGGGGCATACGACTGACCCTGCGCAAGAATTCAAAGCGTTGTATTCCGATCCGCCATAAAGTTTGATTAGAAATATAAAACAATTCGATATTGAATTTTCAAAAAAAAAACATTGACAAATAATAACTATAGATTAACCACAGTAAGGCTAAACTTGCTATCCCTACTAGAGAGCGCGGGTAAAGGACGCCTCCAAATGCACACGACATGGAACCAAATATTTGCAGGTGTATTTTAAAAATCACAGCAATAAGCAATTAATCAATGAAACCAGTATGTCCGCTGATCTACCTTTAAAGCACAGACATTGTGTATAAAAAGCACGAGTTGAAATTGCACAAATTAATGCCATCTATCGCTAATGACCCGTAAATAATGCTCTACGTGTTGTCGACTAGTGCTTCTTTTCGCCGCATGGTGGAGATAGTAGGGTCGGCCATACAGTGGTCAATGTAGAACTATCTTACAATACTTATTTATTCAATAATTATTTTATAACATTCCAGATAATGCAATCAGAGGACGAAACGGGTAGCCCTTCGCCAGGTTTGACCCGCGCCATGTCACCGGAACTCAAAGCCATCGGTGTATCATGGACGGGAGTGGGATCGTGCGCAGGAGCGGGTAGCACTCCGCCCCCCGTCGCACCCCGTACCCCCGACACTTATCCGCCAGTCACACGTAACCAAGTCGACCATTTAACGGCCACTGTCGGACACTTGCTTGTGTATAGAGTGCCCGAGGTAAGATATCATTTCGTATAGGTACATACGTGGGTTATATAAGTTTGAGACACCCGAAAAGTAAACTTTATATTTTTTTTATGCAAAGCATATTCTCCATTTTTCTATATGCGAATTTTTGTCTGTCTAAACCAGCTCTGGAAATATTTATTCTGTTCTAGTCTTCCACCGACAGGCTAGAAGTGGTTGATTCATAGGCACCACGCGCTTCTTCGCCTTTTGAACAAAACTTTCGTTTTATTTTGTCATTAAGAATTGGGACTCAAAAGAAATCACAGGGAGCTAAGTCGGGGCTATAAGGCTAATGAGCCAGGGTTTCAATACCAGATTCTTGAATAAACGCGTTTGCCCAGAGGGATATATGTGAATGCATATTGTAATGCAGCATGATTCTCCTATACCCGGTCTTTGGTCGTTACTTCACAGAAAACACCCATACCGACGAACGTTTCTTGCTTTCCGAATCATATTGATATATCTATGTTTCGTCGCCAGTACTGATTTTAGAAATACGCCGTGATGTCCAATTTTCGAAACGTACAAGCATTTGTGGCCACCAATCCACACGGGCTGCCTTTCCGTTTCGGAGAGGACATGTGGTAAGAAACACTTACCAAGCTAATGTCTGACGGACGCTGTCAATAGATGGTGGTGGTTACAGTCCCCAACCCGCAGTGGAGTAGCGTGGTGAATTTAAGCTCCAAACCCCCCTCCTCACCCTGGGGGAGGCCTTAGCCCCTGCAGTGGGGTAAAATGGGCTGATGATGAAAGCTAATGTCTAATATTTTCTCTATATCCTTATTTATGATTAGTGGGTCTTTCCGCACCAGCATTTCAGTACTTTACGCAGTTTCTGCAGTGACTGCCGTTGGCAGGCTTCCACTGCTGTCGTCGTTTTCGAGGCTAGTTCTGCCCATTTTAAATTTTTTTAAACCATCTAAAAATCGTTGCTCGAAAATGGGCAGAACCACCTAAAGCTAATTCAAAACGTTCAAAGCTTGACACTTCAGATAAACCAAATTTAAAATCAAAATAGATCATAGCACGCAAATTTTCTCGGTTAAGCTCCATCGTAGTAGGCGAAAAAGCGGGAAGAGCAGTAATGTTAGAATGAGTAACAAAGAAAAATAATGTTTTTTCTTTAATTGTTGTAAATGATTTTTCACGTTCGATATTTAAATAAATTCGTATTTAAAAACAGAATATAGACGCGTCATATTTTTAAATTTCTACCATCTCAAAACTTATGTAGTGGCCTATCTATAAAAAAAATGGTAAATTTTGTTTGTTTGCTAATATACAATCGGAATCATTTACCGGCTAGAGCGGGTTGTTTGTGGACAATTAATTTACTCGAAAAAACTTTCAGTAATTGTTTTTATTGATTGTAATTTTAAATAAATTCTATAATGTAAAATAGTAATTTTTAATATAAGATTTTTAATAAAAATATATTAATGATACCCATGTCTACGTAACAGGATACGTTCTTCGATCCGGAAGACGGTGGTACACGCAATCTGAAATTGTCTTTGAGATCCAGCGACAGAACGGAATTATCTGAAACCCACTGGCTGCAGTTCGACTCGCGAAATCAGGAATTCTATGGGCTACCCTCTACTGAAGACGAGGGTAGCATGCAGTATCAACTGGTAATCACTGTATATTAAAGTGAACTTCTGAATATTTCCGTCTCTCGTGCATACTGTGCAGTTGCGCGATCTGCGTCATGAGTATCAAAGTAGTTTCAAAAAAATCTGTTCTTGTGAAAATGATATGTTTTTTTTTAATGATTATTATTTGAAATATTTATGGAACGTGACAGGTCTATTAGGATATTTGATTCATTCATTTATACCATCTATAACCGGTGAAAGTTAAAGGAAATAAAACTGAAATTGCAAACGTTGGATGCTTATAAAAATATTTTTTATCAATGTGAAATATTTGCATCTCAATAAACCTAATTGTCTAAATAATATGTTGAGAAATATGTCCTGCAATACATTACAAATTGCTGTGATAATTTTAATGAAGCTTTATATGAAAAGTCTCTCATTAAATAGACGGTATATTTTCTGTTTTCAAATTAATATCATAAAATATTATATTTATCTATTTATCATATTAATAATATCTGGGACATCCCACACAGCGCCATCTAGTCCCATTAATGAATAATATTAAGGGTGGTTTGCGTTATTTTAATAATATCTTTTAGTAGAAGCAATCGGGTATTACGATTTACGAGTAGTTTATTGATTTTCATGTCTACGGTCAATAACTAAAATTTTTGACTAAATTACTTGATGTTTGCTAACTAGGCCAAAAAGAAAGTGAACGAAAAAGTTTCCAATCATTTATGTTTAAATTGTTTAGTCGTGTTGTTTAATAATAAAGTCATTAATTTATATTTTTTTTAATTTATTGATGAATAAAAATACATGAATATGTCACTAAACAACACAACTAAACAATTAAAACGTTGAATAATTTATATTTAGTTTAATTAGTTATAGCTATATATATATAGTTGTATTTCATGAATGTATCTCGATGACGATAACAGCATTATTACAAACCTTTGTGGTTTTTCAATGTTGTTTTTTTGAATAAGATTGTAAATGAAAATGAACCTTGATTTGATATATAAATTTAATAAAAATTGTAGACTTTTTGCTATTGTTTCTTTTTGGCCTAGTTTGCATGCGTCGAATAGTTTAGTCGGAAATTCACACTAACTCCACTCGCTTTTTGTTTTTAACATAATTTACACAATCCGTTTTTTAAATTTTATGTACACAACAAAATCTAGGAGTTGTAATAGTTAATGTTTTATCACAAAATAAATGTGAACAATAAGTTTGAAAATACATTGCTAATTGCAGGTCGCAGAAGATAGCAGCAACAAGAGCGCATACGACAGCTTAATAATAGAAGTTGCCAAAGCGCCGACCATCAGGCCTACCGTGGAATTCCATATGACAATGGAGTATCCTACCTCTTTGGCCTACAATGCTTTAACTAAACGTAAGGTAGTCGAAAAATTGGCGGCACTTTTCGAACAAAAAGACACTGGCTCGATAAGGATACAGAGTATCACCGACAATCCCACTACAATTGTTTGGTTAGTACAAATGCATGCAACTGTAGCTTCTTGATAATATACTTAGGCATTTAAAGACGAGATGCAAGTCAGACAGAAAATATAGTTTTTCTCTTTCACGTCTCTAAATGCCCGTGTGTTTATACTTACATGCACGCAAGTTAAACACACAGTTTCGTTTGTCTCCCTTGAGCATATACAAATGCTTATATACAGTCTTTGACATACTATATGTCGATACATATGCCCTTTTGCGCAGGTCTCCGTTCTTTCCGTCATAACGCTTATAAAAAATTGTGCTACTGCGACACTGTTTGTGGCTGATTTCAGAGCCGTACATAATATACGCTAAATGTAAATCGTTTAAGTCAGCTTTTACTGAACTATCTGATATACGAGTGATTCATATAAAAACCGGCTCAGTATATACTAATTTAAATTTAAAATTACATAAGATTAGCAGTATTGTAGTCGAATGAAGAATTTTCTTAATTTTCATTCAAGATATGTCCTCTTTTCATTATATTTTGCAATGCTTTGCTGTTTGTGAACTTTTTATCATATTATTTATAGATGATATATGAATGATATATTTGCAAAATTTATTTTAATTGACTAATTAGTAATTTCTGACCCAAAATACATATTTTGGTTTATTGTATTTTTTTTTTGAACGTTTTATGTCTTTTCATTTATATGAAATAATGATTCAGCATATAGGGTATGTACTTATTATCACACTGCTATTTTTATGAAAAGAGAAGCAGGTAACAATAAAAAGTAAGTGGAGTTTAGAATAAATTTAATGTGCGAAAAACTGTTTATTCTACATTAATATATTGAAGACCGCTTAGCCTAGTGGGCAGCGACCTTGCTTACGAAGCTGGAGGTCTCGAGTTCGAATCCCAGGTCGGGTCAGTATTTCTATGATGAATATTGATACTGGTACTGGGTCTAGGTTGTTATATGTATGTGGTGTCTTCGCTTCGTAACCAAAAAGCAAGCTTATGCTTAGTGTGGGGTCTAGACGTTGTGATGTATACGCAGTTATTATTATTATTATAGTAATTAAGCAGTTTAAAAACTAATTTAAATCGTCTTAACCACGCATACGAGATCGTAGTTTACAAGCTGTAATTTAATATCGGACATTCCATTCAATCATATGTCTAACATAAGTTTTCGATTATGAATACATTAATTTTAAGCGGAATAAAAAAAAAAATCCTGAAACTGTTCTGAAGTGAAGCCTTAGCACAATGACATGAAAATATTTATTACTTTATTAATTTTATTTATCAGAATGCTATGTCTCCATATTACATGGGATATTGGCTTTTATTTTAATTTTTTTCCACTACATTATCTCGAAAAAACACCTAACCTGAAATGACATCCTATATATCGTATATGTTTTCCGCAGGTACAACACGAGTTTGCCAATGGACAGATGTCCGAACGCAGAAATAGAGCAGCTCAGAAAGATGGTGATAATGGACGAGCGCGGTCGAGCGCACGGCGCTTTGAACCCGAACGTGGACGTCATATTCGATAAAGACTTCAAAGTGATGTCGATACGCTTCGTGTACTTGGGCCTGTGCGCCGACCAAAATACGAAAACGTTCAAATCGCAAGGCACGTCGATATTGCCCGACGTGAAAGCGCCATCGCATGGCAACACCAACACCAAGTCCGTGAGCTCGGACGGTTACACCGAGTATTTGGTGACTTTCGTCATACCGGCGATTGTGATCGTGTGTATGATACTCGTTGCCGGTATTATAGCCTGCGTTTTGTATAGGCGACGTCGCACCGGTGAGTACGCGTTCACTTTTAATATAGTTACAATTCGTGTGACAACGTGTTCTATGTCACACACTGTTTAAAGATCTATAGACAATATTTTGTCTTCATACAAACAACCATTATTGTTTACCATATGGTGCGCCAGTCGAGAATATCCCATAGTGGTGCATGCGCACGTCAGCAAGTCTCGTAACTTCATCATCATCATCATCAGCCCATGTTACCCCACTGCAGGGGCTTAGGCCTCCCCCAGTATAAGGAGGGGGTTTGGAGCTTAAATTCACGATGCTACTCCACTGCGGGTTGGGGATTGTAACGACCGCCATCTATTGACAGCGTCCGGGACAGACTGCTTATCTAACGTGCTCTCCGAGGCACGGAGTCAGTGATAGTTAATGTACTTAAGTCAGAAGAACGCATTGTTACACGCCCGGATTCGAACCATGGCCCTATGACCTTATAAATTTGCGACTGCAGCGAACGATTGCAGTCGTTCGTATAAAAATAAAATACTGCTCCTAGAGCCGTACAACATAATAGTTGTTCGACTAAAACCCTGTTGGATTGAGATTTTGTAAATTTTTATACCTATAAAATTAATTGTTCATATTAACCATTCACGGATTTCCTATTTCCACTACATCAGTTATATGACACCTGCGACGCTATAGTTGTGTGCGTTTTTTGTCAACCCTCAACAAAGTCCCACATCGCGGAATAAGCGCGCTTAGTGCCCCTAACCGTCATTTGATTGGCGCAGGCATGCACAACCCTAGCGGGGGTTATTTGATTGCTTGATGTTACTTCGGTTTAATAATAAATAAACATTTAAATTTTACTATGAAATAAAAAGGTAACGCTCACTTATTTTTAATGAAAATAATGTAAATCCGTTTCTACATTTGCGCTAATGTATACAAACCCTTTAAATTGAATTACATATTTCAATTAAATAGATTAAATTGCTGTCACAGACGCAGTCATTGGGCAATAACAACTTTTTCATTAATAGTTATAAAGAGAATGAAAATTAAAATTTCAGGTAAAATGAGCGTTGGTGACGAAGAAGAGCGCCAAGCGTTCAGATCGAAAGGTATCCCGGTGATATTCCAAGATGAGCTAGAAGAGCGAGGCGATACGGAACCCGTTCACAAGAGTCCGGTTATAATGCGAGAAGAGAAACCCCCCTTGTTGCCTTCTGCGCCCGACTACCGCACCGAAGATGCCCCTTACCGACCCCCACCGCCCTTCGCCGCCAGTCGCACCCCGCCTCGCCCTAAAGCCACACCAGTCTATAGGAAACCCCCGCCTTACGTCGCCCCTTAATTTTTTACACTTTTACGGCGGCGACTTATTATTAATTAACTACGAAAACTTGTACTAAAAACCGACTTATATATATTTTTTAAATTTCTATATTTATTTTACAACTGGATTGTTATTAAAACTTTGTACACTCTCGCCATTGATATACTAATGTATAACTAAATTAGACAAACACAGTCTGCTGACGAAAACGGCAATAAAAGAATTACCAATAGAATATAGAATACCAATATCCCATAACTTTTTATCAGCCCTGGCACAAGAGATTTTGACAACAAAATCTCCCAATACATATCGTGGTCTCGTCCGATGAGCTTAAATTTTAATTACCAACAAAGTTTTTAATTCACGTTTATATTACTTTTTGTTAGTATATCAATGACACTGGTCGATTAATTAAAAGCGCTTATAATTAACTGAATAACCTCATATAACCATAATCAAGGAATTGTTCACTATAGACGTGTGAATACGAATTTTCTTTACCTGTCTAACAATATATTTAAGTACTGTTATCGAAATAAGGACGTCAAGTGTATTAGTCATTACGCCGTTTCAATTATATTATAACTGGGGATTCACACAATAGTATAGAATTAAAATTGTTGACTTAGGTATTAAATTATATGTGTAAAGGCAGCCGCATACATACGATAGGAGAAAATCTGAAGTTCTAAATAACATAGGTTTATATGTGTACACCGCCACACATCCGATTCGATCACGGGTCGTACGTTCGAGTCGGCGAACGTAGCCGTGAACGAAATAAAATCGGATACGATTAATCGTACGCGTGCGCTTGTCCTCCGATCCGGTTGTCGTGACGACCATCGTTTCCGACTATCGTATGTATGCTGCAGGCCTTAAAACGGCGCGAGTTCCGTAATATACACTAACGCGACTTAAATTACGAAACTGCCTAATATTCAAACGAAAAAGTTCACTGACAGCTATTTAACATCTCATTATAATTAACTTGTACTTTGTAATTTATTTATTAAAAAAAAAAGAAATGTTAAACCAAATTAACGACGAATAGGTGTTTGGCTAATAGTGTGCCATGTGAAAAATTGTTATAATAATTAATTTAAACATATCGAAGATAATGGTAATACAATTAGCCTTTAGCGTAGTTCTTCCATACTTGTAATATTAGATGTGTGAATGTGTTAATTAAAATATTAATGGGAATTAATTTAACGACATTTTATACAAGAGTTTTATTCGACAAATTCTAAAAGATACTGTTTAATTCTTTTCGAACTATATAATTTATTACGTGTCCATTTTTACAAGAAAATCATTACGCAGAATATTTCAATGAATAATACAACTGACTTTGAATGTAGGTTAGGAAATAAAATATGTTTAAGAATAAAATATCATTTTGTACTCGACTAATTACCATAGACATAAGATTAACAAATTTATTCAACTGAATAAACTTTTGTATGTAATTTAATTTGGATATGTTTTAATACTGATATAGTGGTTTGCATTTAATAGATCTTTTTAGAATAAAATAAAACGGAATGTACTTTTATATAAGCGACTGTAAATTGACACAATTTTGTGTTTTCGATAAGGTGTACTTAATAATAATTGAGTCATCGCGTGAATCGATTCAAAACGGCTTCATTTTGAAAGCATATTATTCATTTGTATATGTATCTCATTCAATACGCACATTTAAGTGGGTAATGAGCTTTTTTATTTTATTTATAAACCAATGAAATAAATGGTATAGTGAAAAGAAAATGTTTTATTTCAGTACATTTTTCTACTAGTTATAGGTCGCCTCAAACTTTATGGTGGATCCGAAAGGAGGCACAAGTCGCGACGCAGTGACCAGTTAACGGTGTCAGTGGGACGCAGTGGAACGAGGGGGCATGACTTGCCCGTGGTCCAACCAGTGTTGTTCAACCAGTTGGTCCACGGGGGATTTTTTTGCCCGTGGACCAACTGGTTGGACTTCGACGATGAGGTCAAGCCTACAAAAGCTGCGTGTTTCCCATCATAATGCGAGCTCGTGCATCGCTCAAAAGACAAACGATTTTTCGAAGCAGGAGAACGTTGAGTTGATGATTCATCTTCCGTACAGTCCTGACCTGAGCCCCAACAATTTCTTTACCAACCTATGCTTTTCTTAGTATGTTTTTTTTCATGGTCACCGGTTTGAAGGCTCGAAGATAAATAGAAGCTTACAAATCGGCCATTTTGTCATCGTCAATTTAAGATTGGATATGTTGATATTTTAATCATGGCAATAATTAAGTTTGAATAATTTTCAGTTATTTCTTGCACAAAAACTAAATTTATTCTTAAAAACTAAACTCTAATACCTTGGTCTAATACGCACAGTGAAGACCTCCTAGGAAAAGACCCTTATGTATAAGTGGGTAAATCAACTGGAAACTATTATTTTACTCACTTTATTGCATATAATCAAGTACGTTTGTACCTAGTTCATCTGCTTTCATGTTTGTAGGTAGCGATCTTATAGTTTTAAATATCTCGGTGCCTAATGTGAGGCATTGGAACCATTTTTATGTATATACTAGCTTTCCGCCCGCGGGCTTCGCTCGCGTTGACCACAGTTGTACTGGGACAGTTAAAGGAACGCGACGCTTCAGAACATTGTAACACTTTCTAGAACATTCTGAAACATAACTGCCTGAGAAATCTCTATACCTAATTTCAAAAAAATCCATTTAGCATTAAGAATAGCTATCCCACAAGTCGGTCCCAAAATCAGTCAGACATTTTGGAGATTAACTGAAACAGACAGACAGACTAACAGACACTACGATTTTCTATATGTATATAAAAAAAATTGCTTTTCACTCTTGACAACGCCCTCACTATATTTGCAAAATTTCAGTAAAATCCGATCAGCCGTTTCTACGATTAGTCCTAACAAACAGACAGACAAACAAACAAAAAGTAGCGTATGTCACTTCTCACACCCGTCTTTTCACGTCTGCAAAGTTTCATTAAAATTGTAATGTTTAGAGTTTAGCTCAAAAAGACAGACAGACGGCCAGACAAACAAAAATTATTGAATGTCACTCCTGACAATCTTTTAATCACATCTTTAAAAGTTTCATTGAAATAAGTTCAGCGCTTTCGGAGATCAGTTCGAACAAACAGACGGACAGACCGACAAACAAAAACAAACAGACCGAGATAAACAAAAAGTGTTGTATGTCATTCCTGATGATTTTTTTATCATATCTGTGAAGTTTCATTGAAATTAGTTCAGCCGTTTCAGAGATTAGCTCGAATAGACGGACAGACAGATAAAAAAATTTGGTCATGTGGTCACATAGATCTCGTAAAAACATCAAGTTTGAGCACCAACACGATAGGTCTGGGATTGATGGTTTTGAAAAAATAAGCATTTAAAAATGTGGTCACATGGTCAAATAGATCTCATTAAAACATCAAGTTTGAGTACCAACACGATAGGTCTGGGATTGATGGTTTCGAAAATAAAAGCATTTAAAAATGTGGTCACGTGGTCACATAGATCTCGTCAAAACATCAAGTTTGAGTACCAACACGATAGGTCTGGGATTGATGGTTTCGAAAATATTAGCATTTAAAAATGTGGTCACGTGGTCACATAGATCTCGTCAAAACATCAAGTTTGAGTACCAACACGATAGGTCTGCGATTGATAGTTTCGAAAAAATAAGCATTTCAAAATGTAGTCACGTAGTCACATAGACATCATCAAAACATCAAGTTTGAGTACCAACACCGAAAGGTCTGCGAATGATGGTTTCGAAAAAATAAGCATTTCAAAATGTAGTCGGGTAGTCACATAGATCTCGTCAAAACATCAAGTTTGAGTACCAACACCGATAGGTCTGCGAATGATGGTTTCGAAAAATTAAGCATTTCAAAATGTAGTCACGTAGTCACATAGATCTCGTCAAAACATCAAGTTTGAGTACCAACACCGATAGGTCTGCGAATGATGGTTTCGAAAAAATAAGCATTTCAAAATGTAGTCACTTAGTCACATAGATCTCGTCAAAACATCAAGTTTGAGTACCAACACGATAGGTCTGCGATTGATGGTTTCGAAAATATAAGCATTTAAAAATGTGGTCACGTGGTCACATAGATCTTGTCAAAACATCAAGTTTGAGTACCATCACGATAGGTCTGCGATTGATAGTTTCGAAAATATAAGCTTTTTAAAATTTGGTCACGTAGTCACATAGATTTTGTCAAAACATCAAGTTTGAGTACCAACACGATAGGTCTGAGATTGACAAAAAACAGCCTATGTCACCCCCGATAATACCCTCTACACGTCTGCCAAGTTTCATTGAAATCGGTACAGTCGTTTCGGAGATCAGCTCGAACAGACAGACAGACGGACAGACAGAAAAACAAAAAGCAGCCTATGTCACCCATGATAACACCCTCTGCACGTCTGCCAAGTTTCATTGAAATCGGTTCAGCCGTTTTTGAGATCAGCTCAAACAGACAGACAGATGGACAGACAGACAGATAAAAAGTACCCTATGTCACCCGCGGTAATGCCCTCTGCACGTCTGCAAAGTTTCATTCCAATCGGTTCAGCCGTTTCGGAGATTAGCCGGAACAGACAGACAGACAGACAGACACTCCAATTTTATTAATATAGATTTTACAATAAAATATCTTCCTACTTCACTTTAATTTAAGTTAGTTTTATAACGGCCGTGGCGTGAGCAGCGGTGGGAAACAAGCAAACCAACACCGCGGATCGAATTACCTATCTACCAACTTCGACACAAAAGCGTTTCATTGCGATGTGATTCGATTTAGTAGGAAAGTTATTAAATAAAGTTATTTTTTCGTGCTGCTAGTTGTATTGTCATGTAATAAATAGTTAAATCAACCTATTTGAATACAATGGAATGCGTATACACACGTAATTGTTGTATTTTTAATGATTTCCATTGTTTTTATATATAGCGATCTTTATTTCCAAATGGCTCGGGAACGTGACACTTTAGGGTACCATATGAAGCACCGGTGTTCCACCCGCTTTCAGAAGCTCTGATGTAATTCCGTCATCACCCGGCGCCTTATTGTGCTTCACGTGCTTCAAGGTCCTCCTAAACTCGTACAAGCAGATGTCCGCGATATCTTTGGTATTGTGTCGGGTCAGCTTGGTTTTTGGATCTTTGGTCAATCTATCAACAAATTTAGTGACTGAAGTGTATAGAACCTCTCAATCTCCCGCAAATCTTCTGCTTTGGTCGCTGCAGCGCTGCCGTCTTTCCGCTTCAGCTTCGTTAACTGCATGGCTTTGCCCAATAGACATGTCTCAAACGTTCACGCAATATCTTTACCGACGTGACATTTTTTGAAGTGAAACTTCTTATGGCACGGGGTGAGCCTAAAACGACACGAAAATGCGTCACGCTAAATAATGTAAGTGGGGGAAATATAAGGAACAATCTGTTTTCAGAAGAGAAGCCGGTTGCTCCCTATATCCTCACTATTAACTGCTGAGTGGGGAGTAAGGCCAGAGCTATACTCAGTTTCGTGTCGCTGGCAGCTGCGTCGTTGCTCGGAGTGTCAATAGATGTGAAAACCGTGAAAACCAGATTGATGTTGATAATTTTAATAACATAATGAAAAATCAGTTTTTAATACTAAACATTCTAAGTTTTCACTTCTGTCGGCAGTTCCTATAACTGCCAATCAGTTTTTTTTCTAATTCAGACTTTATTATTATTATTAACGGTTGTATACATTATTATTATTAACTACGTTAAAAAAAAATAGAAATTGGGAGCAATTTTTCCCTTTTTGACAGTATGAAGCACAAATAACTTTTATGACGTGACATTTAAACATTAAAAAAACACAATTAGTAGATATTATTGCAACTTGACTATCCTTTGAAATTAAATGATTATGAAAATATTGTTTAAATCAAACTAATTCTAGATTTGAATTTACAAATTTTGGGATGTTACAACAGGGTACCTAGGTAGTCACACAAAATGTGAGAGGGTCACCTACCTGCAATGTTGTCTGTGTGATGGAATTTATGGATGCTCCCTGTTTTAAAAGATCAGATTCTATTGGGTGTGGTCTTCTTCTTCTTAGTTAACGGCGTTTTCTGCTTATAGCAATTTCCCCAAGAGTGTATTCTTTTTCGTTAAGACTGTCACTTGACGACCGCTTAGCCTAGTGGGCAGCGACCCTGCCTACGAAGCTGGAGGTCCCGGGTTCAAATCCCAGGTCGGGTCAGTATTTATATGATGAATATTAATACTGGCGCCGGGTCTTGGTTGTTATATGTATGTGATGTCTTCGCTTGGCACCCAAAATACAAGCTAATGCTTAGTTTGGGACTTAGACGTTGTTGTAATTGTATGTGTTATTATTATTATTACTTTCGTGACAGACGTTTTCTTTTTTAATGGATAACTTACGAAATGAAACTCAGCGTTAGTTGTGTAAAATATTTATGAAGATCAAGAAAGTAATCAACAAGGATATATTATACATTGTCTAATGTTATGCAATGAGTTAACTACAACAATTAAGTAAGTATTATTACATTTTTCGAATTGAGTCAGTTAACAATCGTCATTAGCGCTAAGGAGTAATTGACAAGTCTGGTGAGTCCACCTGCGCCGAACCGCGACCTTTTACGACGATGTCAATATCACAGATTAATAATATGTCATATCTATTTACCTCTCGTACATGTAACGAGCGCGGCGACACACGTACCTACCGGAAGCATCGAGATATATTACTTTAGATGGAACAACCACTGTATGACGTAAACCATATATAGATAGACAACAGAGTATGGACTACTAAATAAAAAATAATTAAAAATACAGATGAAGTCAAAAAATATTAAAAATCAACATTTTTTTTTCTAAATAGTCGACTTCGTTTTGTGAATAATATTGTTTTTGTGTGGTGGGTGGTCGCCGGTGATTAGCCCAATAATCTAGGTCTAATGATAACGAAGTCGAAGCCCTTTGCAAATATTTAACAATTTTTGTTATGTTTCCATTTATTAATCGATACTCTATATTTATTTCTATTATCAATCAATTGAATACGGTTCATATAATTGTATGTAGGTACAGCGTGTAGACACAGAACGTGCAGGTATTTGTCGTGCGTCGTCGCGCTAACAGTCAAAATTTGAAGGTGGCTCACCGAAACCAATACGAACGAATACTCTGCCCTCGGTTATGTTTTAAACTAGTTAAAGCTAAGCGGGACGTTAGAAATCATTCTTCCTAAAATAAGTGACATCGCACGGCGTTCCGACACCGTTTAGAAAAAAAAAAAAAAATACACACGCGCGTACACAGTACTTATACAAATTATTTTTGGAAATAATTTTGGGAATAATTTACAAAACAACAATAATTACGACTTACCTACAGTCTATTCCAACATAAGATCATCCTCGGTACGCACAACGAAATTATTTTTTAAATATTAAGAACATTTACCATAATCCTAATACATAATACTGAAATAAATGTATAAAAATCGATTCGCGTGCACACTATCAATTTACATAGAACAATAAAAATTTTTTCTCTCTTACATTCAAAACTCAACCATTTCGAATTTCACAAAACGAATTATTGCACTACGATTATACAGATTTCACAACTTAACAATTATAAATATTCCATCGGTCGTCACCACGAATCGTGAAGACACTAAATAAAATTAATTTAGTATAAATAGACGTCAGTTATTAAGGACTCGATCGGCGTCAGTCGAGTTACATGTAAAAGTTTACAGTACAATTTCAACAGATAGGTTCACATCAAATATACGACATATAGAATTACGAAATTCATTCTAGTATACAATAAGTACCTACTGCTCGAAACATTGTGCTAACTACGGTCATATATTTTGACTAAAAATGATGTAAGTACGATTTCGTGCTCGAATTCAATAGATACGAGTTGTCTAGTAACAGCTACCTTATAGTTTATCTAAACAGAGCGCAAAATACGTGGATCAGGCCTTCGAGGCGCGTCGTATGAGTCGCCGGTCGGGGCTATACTCGCTTGGCCGTGTCCACTGCCGTTTTTTTTTCGCCTTCGCTCTCACCGATAACAACATTGTCCGTTATGTTAAGGTTCACTGAAAAGACAAACACTTCGTAAATTAATTAAAAATACAAGACATATATTCTTATACATACCTATTATTAAGGGGCTTAAAAGAGATTTTGTGATGATTGACTTAAAAGCTCCTAGACGCATTTTGATGAAATTTTTTACACGACTGCAGAGGGTAATATTTTTATTCTAGTAGTGACACAAGTCCCTGCGAGTAGCAAGCGACCCAATTTGGGACGATGCGTTTTAGCCCGGAATAGCAAGCATCCCAATTTGGGACGATTTCTAATACATTTTAATGGTACTTGCGCTTCAAGCATTTTGAAATATATATAGGAAATATTTTGAAATATATAGAGGTATGATAAAATTTTTAAAATTTAAACAAAAAATTTTTAAAATTGAATAGTTATTTTAGAAAGACCGTCCACATTTTTCGCGCGTATTTTTGCGATTTTTTTTTGTTTTCTTGTAAAAAAAAAATTATGAAATCTTTCTATTTTATGTTTTTAAATGTAACAACATAGCTAAAACTACAAATATAACACAATTCTGACAATAAAATTGTTCAATTTTTTTTTATTTTTTTAAACAAACAGTGGTGTATTTGTTTCTGGGCCAAGCGATTTGAAATAAAAATAACTTTTTAGCAAATTTAATCTAGTTTTTAGCAATATATAACACTCAATAACGTTTCATACATTAAAGTGTAGAAAATAGGTCAAAATACACGCGCGGGTGGCGACCGCCACTCTGCGGGGCTCCACACGAAAATTGCTTGCTACTCGGTAGTTGTTCGCGTATTTTGCCTTGTTACCAAAAAGAGACCCTTACTACTTGCGGGGGTTTTACGATTGTAGTGCCACCAGGAGTGCTCCATTAGGTATGTTTCTCTAAAAAGGCTAGATCGATTTTAATTTTTTCATTACATGGGTATCACTTCAGTACAGGTTCTACGTTTATAGGCCAGCAGGGGGTGCTGTAGTAGATGTGTTTACGACTGAGCTGATTTTGATGCTGTTTTCTGCATGAACCATTTGATGACAGGTTCTTTGACAAATTTTGCCGTCATGGGTCACTAGGGAGGCGCTGCAATAAATGTGTTGCTTTGAAGCGGCCGGGGGGCCGATTTTGATGTGGTTTTTTGAGTTACATACATATCACGTTAAAGTGGTCCTTAGATTCTCAGAATTTTGTAAAATGCACCAATGTCCAAGAACGTCGCGTTCCTTAATTTAGCTGTCCCGTTATTGAAAGAATGCCCGATCCGTGCGGACGAATCCACGAGTGAAAAGCTGTTAGTTGGGTATAAAATATAAGTGTATTGTTGATAGGCTCATGACATCTTTCATATCCTTATTTGACCTACAATATTCTATCAGGATTCTCGAAATAGGTAAGTATAATTTTTCTGACATTGAATTTTTTAAATTTTTTTTATATCTGTTCATAGTGTCTGACTTGATAACGTTTTTTAACGCACGTTGATCATATTATCATTTGAATACTTCCAAAATTTACGCAGACATCATATGCTTTACAATTGACAGGTGCTTTATGTTGGCACAGTGAGAAGAGCACACTAGGTATATAAGAATTGTTATACACGGGGCGGGGGAAGAAGACAAAGTATATTTTTATCATCCCAAGCTAACGCCGTCGTGTACAAAACACCCACGGGTATGAGATGACACGACCTAGCCTGTTTTGATTGTTCTGATTTTCCTTATCACGAACTTTTGTTTTTGAAATCTACCTGCACAAGGCCCGACGTGCAACGGGTCAACGGCTTGACCACGGTCACAGGCGGCACGCTGCAACCGGCACCACGAAGCGTAGGTGCGTTTGTCGGACCCGCACAACCGCCGACGGGAACCCGCACCGCCTGCACCGCACGCTCCACAAGAGACACAGCGTGCGCCGCTCGCCCCGCCTGCTGCGCACCGCTGCCCTGTGCCGCATCGGATCGTTGCGCACGTTGCGTTCGCTGCAATGACACGGACAGTATAACAACTTTAAACACATTTGTATCCAAACTCGAACAAAAATATAACAAATAAAGATATTCTCAGTAACCCGGGAATTATTTTAGCTATACGCGTTTTTTTATTGTGGGCTCTTATTGTTATATTTGATGGAGTATCAAAAACAATTTATATTTATTAAAAAAATTTACAGCAAGATTTTCTATGGAAATGGAGCGCTTCAGCCACCCTAACGGCGGAAGAAACACTAGGCCAACAAGGCCGTTAACCTAATTTGTAGTGTTAAATACAGCGCCACTGACCGCTAAGACGCGTATCAAATACACTTTTATTTTTGTGTGGTTAACTATGATCGAGGGCAAATGACAGGCAATGGTAATGTTTTAAAAATAAAATGAGACTTTAACTAAAATCTGTATAAAGAAAGACTGTCTTTAGTAGGTATCCATATTTTATTATTTATGCTTTCGAAAGGCCCCTTATAAAAAAAACGTAAATAACGACACAGGTCAATTTAATTGTTTTCATTATTCTCTACAGCTCGCGTCAAACTTCTTCGCTTAGTAGCGTCGCTGTAGGAAAATTGGGTATCAACGGGGCGAGAGCGGATCCTGCACCTGCGTAAAACCACATTCGCGCTAAGTTCAGGGAAACAAAATGTGTGGCACGGAGGTAAAGGGAAGGATTTAAAAGATATGTACTTTGTAGACTGCCAAAAATTGTATGACTAACCTGTACAAGATCCCCTATAAGCGAGGGGCAGGGAACGGCCTTGTTCACAGGCGGCCTGACGCAAAGCGCAAGAGCCGGCGTACGTCCTCCCGTCGACCGCACACAGAGGCGCTCCGGCCGTCGAACAACTGCCGCAGCGCACACAATGCGCGCCCAACTCGGCGTCCAACACGCAGCGTTTGTCGCCTCCACAACGTACGCCCGCGCAGCTCCCCACTGACAAACAAAATACTAACATTATAGATATAAAAGTGTGTTTGTTTGTTTTAACCGAGCAAAAAAAAGGGACGTAGATACAAGGTAATCAAGATTTGGATTGAATAACTAGCTAACATCACATTGTAGGATGGATTACAAACTTATGGGCTCGAAATCAGCATCTCAGAAAACTACTCGAGCAGCAGGAGCAGTGACCGAATAAATTTAAAAAAAAAGTTAAAGTAATTGTTGTGATTGGTCCTCTAGTAGCGGGTCGTATAGTTTTTATTTAATAAAAACAACGTTTTAGTGCACAAGTACAGAGTTGCGATGTCTGCCATTGAAGAAGGTGGCTTTGAAATGATGGAATTTCTTCTATATTCATCAGACCTATCCTTAGTGATTTTTAGGAACACTTGAAACTTAGCTGCCATAAAATATTATACCACGCAAAAGCATCAAACGAACTATCAACCAAAAAATATATTTAGCAAAAATCTTCCCAAATTGCCTGACCGACTACTATATATATATACAATGTAATCACAAACATAAACATAGTGCAGATTCACGCACAGAAGGTTCCGGATCGTCCTTGACTGGTTTATCAATAAATACGCGCCATCCATTGCAGAATAATATTTAAAAAAACTGTATGAGCAGGTACTTATTTGGCTTTTTCATGTAATACCTACCCCAACAAATTCACGAAAGAATTTCGCCTGTGAAAATAATTTTTCGCTCCCTCTGAGTTTTGTTTATGATTATTTTTAAGTAACTGATATCGAAATGTGTAAGGGTCAACATGTTGTCACTTGGCGCACGGTTAATAGCAATAATTATATCTGGGACATTTCAGATACGACATTTAGCCCCAAACTAGGCAGAGCTTGTACTATTGGTATTACAGAGAACTGATATACATAGGTATCTACTTAAATATTTTTATAATCAATACTCATGTATATATTTTACACCCAAGCACATAACAAATAGACATGTTAATGCACACAAATATTTGTCCCGGGCGAGGATCGAAACCACGAATTTTTATTTTGCAGTCGATGTCTTCAACCACCCGACCAACGAGTCAGTCTGGCATCTTGTCCAGACATAGATTGTATCGTGATAGGCTTTATAGCATGGGCGCGGTCCAGCCGGACGGCGATCGAGTGTTATTCGAGCTTAGATTGCAGCATTTATCACTTGTATCCAAACAACAGCCGCCGGCGCTAACTAGGTGAGTCTACGTAAGTTTACGTATCGTGCGCCTAAAGGTATCAAAATGTCAAGAGATGCAAAATATAAAACCAGTAATCCGTCACTTGTATCGTGTGAAGGAGTTAAGGCCAAAAAAATGAGTGTACAAATAAAGCCCGAAATCAATTATGGAAAGACGCTCAAGGGCAACTACATGCCAAAACATTCCTAGTAGAACACAAACCTGCGAAGGCTAGGAAACTTCTAGAACTAGGTAGAAAACGTGTAAGATTAGTCACAGGAGCACTGTCTGCTCACTTCTGCACGCTGCTTCACTTAGCTTAGTGGTGTCTTTGGGACTTTCTTGTATTGCAAGAGCAAGACACCACTATGTAGAGCATGTGGTATTGCAGAGGATACAATGTAACGCATCCTCTGTGAATGTGACGCACTAGGAGCATCACGCATAAAACATCTGGTGGTATGCTATCCCAAACCGGATTAGTTATGCGAACTGCAAAATAGTCAAATCATAAATTACACGCGAAGTGTATTTGAGAATGAAATAGTAGGGTCAAAAGATGGGGACACAACCGATCTGAATAGTTTGCAGTGTGTCGGGAATTCCCACCCCAATTAAGATAAGATTGGGCCATAAGCCAAGGTGGACTTTCCTCCTCCCAGCTTGATGTGGGTTACTATCAGTTTCTAAGCCCATATGAAATATTTAAAAAAAAACGTCCCAAAAAAAAATATTATTTTTATTTTTGTAAAGTTAACGCGTTTTACCGGATGCATTTCGCGGTTAGGACACCGTTGCATATGATAAAATGGAAAATTTGGACATTGAATAAAATCAATAAAAAAAATATATATATACGGTCGAATTGAGAAACTTCCTTCTTTTTTGAAGTCGTTTAAAAATAATAATACCTGAGACATCCCACACGACGCCATCTAAACCCAAAGTATGTAAGTATGCTTGTATTACGGGGTACTAGACATCTGGTAAATATACTTGAATATTATTTTTATAATATATACATATGTTGGTATTTTTTTTACACCCATACACGGAGTAAATAAAAATAAGGTTTCCATCCGAATGAATGGGAAATGGTGTGAAACTTGTGTTATGTATGGTACTTTTATACTTAGGTATGCATTAATTTGGCGGAAGCGTAAAACAATATCTAGCATATGGATTTAAAAAAAAATTCAGATTTTAGTTCAGAATAATGTTACATATACTCTGGGGGATTTCCAATCTTTATTCTAAAAGTACAAAACAGAACTTAAATGTACAGCGTATAACCCAGGGTTGATTTTTAAAAACAAAAGCTCATAACTGCATCTCTGTTGGGATCGCTCAATAATGGCAGCGCAATTCGCGATACATATCCCTGCGTGTCTCGCCCCCAGTCATTTGAGTGAATGAATACGTAAGCAACGTTATAGAGCGCTCGTTCACAATCTGTAGCGCTTTCGAAATTCGATTATAAATAAAAATTAAATTAAATATTTTTTAAATGTCAAATAAGAATGGGTCATACGCCGCCATTCGACCAGCCTCGTTTTATCAATATTACACGTGTCAAATTAATATTATATTATTTCAAATAAACATTTCTACATAAACATTTATGTTATTTGCCAAACCACTGATTAAAAAAACGTGTGACTACAAAATTATTGTACTTAAGTATACAGGATGAGATTTTAGTAAGCAGCCAAAATTTTTCTAGATGTTAGGTATCACCAATAGACCTCATTACGCAAATAAAAATAATAAATTTGGCTACCTTCTGCTTACACAGGCGAAAGGGCGGGGCATGGGGCATGTGGGCGGGGCGCATGCACGTGCACTGGCGTCCTCGTGAATAGTGACTAGTATTTTGGTAGTTTTGGGAAAGGTTTACGTAGTCTTAACCGAATATTTTCTTATTGAACGATACTAAAAGGAACAAGAGGGCCAACGGATTTTTATCAAAGGTCTTTATATTAAAATTTGGCTGGTCGTTAAAACCTCAACCTGTATAATTTGTTGAGAAACAGAGGTTTTCGTACGATGTGTTATTTCTAAATGTCCCGTGATCCATGTTATTTTATTGCTTACTGTTGCTTACCTGTTTAATCAAGTTCTAGATACCAGATTTAATTATACCAAATTTTGTTTGTATCCGATAACACACCAATACCTCCAACACATGCTATGACAAAATTAATATTGTACCTACGAACTTCACATCCGTTCATGCTCGGCGAGCATTGGAAATGAACTCTATCTAAATTCATATTTTAATTTCGTGAAGTTGTAATTTTTTTTGCACATTTTTATGACGTTACAAGATGTCATCGGTATTTCGCGTTAGGTACCGCAGTTGCACACTTTCGTTGTCGTTTTCGACTTAGACATTTTCATTGTTATTGAAATTACAATCCTGTACCGTTGCCAGTTTTCCAAGACGTATTTATTCTAAGATCAGAAGTCAAAGGGATATTTTGGTGTCTTCGTCACTGCTGCAAAACAAAATATTCTACTGTTTCTATATAAATTAGTAAATACGATTCATTTAACTTTTTTAATTTGTTTCCGATTCATTTTACTTTAAGTTTACAGTGCTGCGTAAAGTATCTCGTGAGAAAGCTTCGATATGAAATACTATACGTTTAGCGTATACCTATTATGTTCATGAGCGACATAGATTAACAGCACTAGAAGGGGGGCGTGGCTACTGGCCATTCCGTCCACGAATAATGCTAGCTCTACGAACTTATTATACTGCCGGTCTGTTATATGAACATCAATTTCTTGATAATGCATTTAATACTAACCTCCTTAACGAGGTTTGTCTTCATGAGAACTCAACCGGGGTAACCCATATAAAATATTGAACTGTTATCGCTATAGCAAGATTAGCTGTCATTAAACAGTAATCAGTCAACATCTACGTAGTGATTAGCGGCGTATTTCTATACAACCTATAATCTAGAATTCTTTGAAAACGACATATTACAATCTACTTTTGAAAAGTAATTGAAAAAACAAATTAAAGTAAACGTTGTGAAAAGTTAGAGGAAATCTTTGTTGTGAAAAGTTAGAGGAGGAACTCTAATCTTTGAATCTAATGAATCTCTAAATTTGAATCTGGCCCGTTTCGAACCATCAAGAATAAAATATGTCTTCTTTAAGGCACAACAGTCAGTATGCACCTGAAAGGCGAACTTGAAACGTGAACAAGTACAATGACTGTTGATATGTGTATGCATTCAAAATGTCCCGTTTTACTTTTTCCCCGTCCAGATATCTTGCGTACATTCACAGTATCTTAGTAATATTCACACAAGTCAAATGTGAAAGCGATAGAAAAGCGGTGGAAAGCGGAATTCAATTTACGCAGGATACTTGTATCGCAATGGGGTACTTAATCAGGGTTGCCAATGTCCAGTTTTTAGATTTCGAAACCGTTAATAGCAAACTGTAAATTTTTGTAAATTCTTAATTTTTTATTTTTTTAAATTATTACAACACAATAAAGAAAAATTAAAAGCTGTGTCTTCTAGTGATTAGTACATACACTAAATTTTAAATATAAACAATAAACATAATTCGTGTTTTGTTGCCCCAATTTCTTACGCATCAGGTTTTTTTCCGAGTCTTATCTGTCGCCTGTCTATATGTAAGTACATAAACGTGGAGGAAAAGTATTAATAGTATGACCGAAACCGCTGTACCGCGGCTTAGGTATGTGCGCGGCGAGGAGGGAAGGCAGCTCCTAAGCGTCGACGACGGACTGACAGAGCAGATCTACCTCCCTCCGAGCCGCGCACATAACTAAGACGCGGTACAGCGGTTACGGTCAAACTATAGTAAACGATTATTTTTGTCATTGAAAATGACTATCAGATCCATTTCACGGGAGACGCATTTTTAGCCATAACTCCGAGGGTATGGGGTCTAGCTAAGATTTTAAGGTCTTAAAAGATCAATAATTTAGTTGCGCATCGTATGACAATAAAACTTTGGAAATCGGTTTTGTAATTTTTGAAAAAAATTGGAAAATGTAAAAAAATCAGGATTTTTTCGGATTTTTTTTTTACTAAATCCAAAATATTTCGAGAATGGCGACCGATATCGAAAATAAAAAAATATATTATCTCAGCCATTAACGTATCTACGGTTTGAGACCAAGTTTTTGGAAATCAGTTGGTAATTGTAAGAGAAATTATTTCCGAAAGATGAGATTTTTTGGTCGATCGCTGGTGTTTGCGGATATATGTTACTATATTTCAGAGGGTATTCGTCGGATTGCTTCGATGTGTTATACAAAAGGTTAGAAGACGTCGGTAGCTACACTTTGAGACCAAAATTTTGGAAATCGGTTGGAAATCTAACAAGAAATTTGACATCACATGTTAGAATTTATGAACGATCGGGAACTTGTTAACATTACGGTCATCGCTTTTCGGCCTGTATTCGTTCGAATCCTTCATTATCGAGTTCAAAACGTTTAAGCATATCAGAGGCTGCAGTTTAAATCGTGGCAATAAAATGAAATAATCTGTGAAAATCGGATTTGAGTAGGTTCATTTTCAATTAAACCGATGGTTGCGGGGACTGCAAGATCTGTGAATTTTTTTAAATGAGAGATGTTTTGATTTTAAAGTGAAAGTGAAACATGTTTGCGTAAGTATTATTTGACATGTTCGCTTAAATGTCTATATTACAGCAAAATATAAAATACAAATATACGGCTCATTGTAGATTTATTTAATAAAAGATGACCCCCATAATAAAAAATCCACAGATCTTGCAGTCCTCGCAACCATCGGTTTCATTGAAAATGAACCTACCCAAACCCGATTTTCACAGATTATTTTATTTTATTGCCACGAAAACGTGACATTGCCACTAAAACGTGGCACTATTCTTTTCAACTCTTTAAACTCAGAAATAAATCAACGAAAAAATTATCTGCTACCCGTGCGAAGCCGGGGCGGGTCGCTAGTTCAACATATTTGAAACATTTAGGTTTTAAACTGCAGCCTCTGATATCCTTAAACGTTCTGAACTCGATAATTAAGCACTCCAACGAATACAGGCCGCAAGGCGATGACCGTAATGTTAACAAGTTCCCGAACGTCCATAAAATCTAACATTTGATGTCAAATTTCTTGTTCGATTTCCAATTTCCAAAATTTTGGTCTCAAACTGTAGCTACCGACGCTTTCTAACCTTTGCTATAACACTTTGAAGCGATCCGACGAATACCCTCTGAAATATAGTAACTTATATCCACAAACACAAGCGATCGACCAAAAAATCTCATTTTTCGGAAATAATTTCTCTTACAATTACCAACCGATTTCCAAAAACTTGGTCCCAAATCGTAGCTACGTTAATGGCCGAGATACTATTTTTTTTTTATTTTCGATATCGGTTCCCGTTCTTGAAATATTTTGGATTTAGTAAAAAAAAATTCCGAAAAAATCCCGATTTTTTTACATTTTCCAATTTTACTATTGGAAAATGTAAATAATTACTACTTAACCGATTTCCAAAATGTTGATGTCATAGAATGCACAACTAAATTTTCAATCTTTTAAAACCTTAAAATCTTGGCTAGACCCCATACCCTCGGAGTTATGGCTAAAAATGCGTCTCCCGTGAAATGGATATGATAGTCATTTTTAATGACAAAACGAGGAATACGAAAAGGAAAAAAATATGCGTCAGCGGAAATTATGGTTTTTGTAACGTAATTATGATGGCACGTAGTTTTTCTTCCTCAGTTTCCTCGTATTTATGATGATCTCGGTTATCGATTCCTCTACTGATGGTGAACCATCATGTTTTTGAAGAAAACTTTTCTCAGTGTAAGTTGTAGCCGTTTATTCGGACTCGTTTGGCATATTTCGGGGTTAGCACTTTGAGTTGAACAAGGCGGGGATATACTGTACCGATGGTGCCAAATTGAATTCGTCTCTAGCGTCTCTTGGCTTGCTTTAAACAATATTTTAATTTATCAGCCTAAAATTTCCAAATTGAGTGTTTATTTGTTTTATTGAATGATAAATTCAGATCGAGAATCGGTGATAGCCCAAAGCGCAACGAACCTGTCTCAAATTTATAAGGCCATAGGGCCATGGTTCGAATCCGGGCATATAACAATGACTTTTTCTGACATAAGTACATAACTATCAGAGACAGCACGTTAAGCAGTCGGTCCCGAGCGCTGTCAATAGATGGCGGTCGTTACAACCCCTTATCCACAGTGGAGCAGCGTGGTGGATTTAAGCTCCAAGCCCCCTCCCCCCGGGGGAGGCTTAAGCCCTTGCAGTGGGGTAAAAAAATGGGCTGATGAAGTGAAGTGAAGTGAAGAAATTGAGATATTATTTGTTTTACTATTAAACTAATTGAATTTCAATTGGGTCCACAATCTATTTGTGGCTTAATTGAAAACATTGAACTAGGAAATAAAAATATTCGAATTGATTTCATTTATCGTAATCCAGGATCTGATTAACACGAACATCTAGACATTAATATTATTATCTAATTTTCGCGCCATAATTTAGGCGTTGAACAACATATTCACTCATCCAGTATGCTTCCTGCTCAAATTAAAGACTGAGGGTTTCCACACTTAGGATAATCAGGACAGGTTTTTTAGTACTTTCTCATCTCATCCATGAATTTATAAAGTTGATAGTTTTTCATTAAAACATCAAAATATTAGATGGGGATTAGTTATTTCAATGTATACATTTTATACAATTATTGTATTCACACTTTTTTTCATACAAAAGAAAATATTGTACAGTCCCAAATACAGTATCACCATAAGCACTTTGACTTTTCGTATGCGTCTAACCGGCGGCGCCGCGCCGCGCCAGCGCACGACGACCTTGCTTCGGGCCGTCTTCATTTATTTCTAATAATTTAAATTAGTAGCCAATAATTATTCTTGTTTTGCAGGTATATTCTCGCTGCAGAATATTGTTGAGTAATATTAATACTGATTAGAAATATGACCTCAAATTCGATAATATCTTTCATTTTTATGAGTAATAAAAAAAATGTTATCCATAATTTTTTAACCATATTAGGTAATTAAAACATCTCTATCGAGTTCTTCTAACTGGTATTACGAGTGCCCATTATATTTCGCGTAGTATAGACTATTTAAGTGCCTCGTTATTTATTTTTGATTGTCGAATGACATTTTTTACTGGCTACATTAAAGTAATTTTAAAAAGTCATTCGTTACTTCGTTTCGACACAAAAAAATCCTATTATTTATATGAAATTCATATCCGCTGCGGTCTGTCATCGGGTTTTCCCGGCATATATGTCATTTTCTAACTACCAAAAATTAACGTGTAGGTACACAGCAGTTGACACATAATATGCAGTACGTCTAGACTAGATTAAGTATAAAGCCGAAATCCGGAAAATATTGTAGGGTTTGGGGTTTTTTGTGTGTATTTTAACGCGTAACATTCTAATTTTCACGATCGAGAAAATCTTGATTAAATATGTTTTGGAATTGGCCAGATTTTGAACAATATTATCAACAGTAGTATATATTTTTTTGCGTCAGTAAGTTAAATGAATTTTGTGATAATTTTTTATTAAAAGGAACTCAATTTATAATCGTCAAAGTCTGAATATTTAATAATTAATTAATTTTTAAAATTAATTATTTTATTAATTATAATTTAAATTTATTATTATTGATTAATTAATTAATGTCTTTGAATTCATCCAAAACATGGGCATTTTGATCATCATAGGCATATCAAATAAGAAACCGATCACGCGTGAAGTAGGGTTCTGTAGTTATTCCAACAACAAGAACATATAGATCGAAATCAGCAAGTTGCTCAGAGTTTAACTTAATCGGCTATAACTCGTAAACTAGTTTACCCTAGACAGTGTGATAATTGTCTTATGTTCTATTGATATATATATTTTTATTTTCAGATGCAACCCACGTAAATGGTCACGCGTGAACGCGACCTAATTATAATAAACATCAAATAAACCTGCTAATGATTTTAACTCTTTGCATGTACTTTCTTTTCTTCAGATTTTAATATGGGTCTATGTGATGGTTAGAAATACGCATACAAATCAAAATATCATTTTTTTATCTCTATATAGATAGTTATTAGCCTGTAAGTAAAATGGCTATACGTACTGACGGTTCTGAAGAAACCATATACGTTCCTTGCGACTACGGAACGCTAAAACAAACTGCGGTCGTTAAATTTATATCGTAATTAACGGTGATAGCATTTGGTAGATTTTTATTATAAAATTTTAATATTAATTACGCAATCGGGTTTTGCTTTTTAATGGTTCTGTACCAAATTACCCTATTACTAAGGCTCCGCTATTAATTTGTCTGTCCGTCTGTCACAAGGTTGTATCGTCTGAACCGTAATAGGCAAGACACTTGAAATTATTAAGAGTGTGTATAACTATGCCCGCTATAACAAGAAACAATAAAAATAAGATTCACCTTTGCCCGGTTTTCAGGTGCACTTAAAATTAATTAGAGATTACAATGCGCATTTTTAGTCATCCGATACAATTTTAATGCCTATATACCTTTAATAGCTAGATACCTAGTTTAATATTTATTTTTATTTATTTATAAAACAGCCTACTAGCCGAACTCTCGGAATCGGTTCCAATTTTGCTCTATTAAATTTTCTCTACACCTCTATCTCCCATTTTATTACCTATTCCCATCTATCCCCTCCCACCTTCTTTTTCCCCTTCCACTGCTACTGTTTTCTTATTTTTCTTTGGTAGTTTTCTTATTTCTCTTTCTCACTCCAATCCTACATGCTCCATCAAGTGATCTACATTTCCCTCAACCCCGCATATTTAGAATTTACTGTCCTCATCAACATCAACATCAAACTATGGCATAGTAGTTATATTACTAGTGGAAGCAGTTTCGCTATGCGTAACACAAAAAAACTTACCACTACGTGACGTCCTAATTGAAACTTTTACTCCTCGATGTGTTTTAGTGTTACTAGAACGAAGTACATGTTGAAACTGTGTATTATACGGGTCATAACTTGAGATCGGGTATTTATTGAAATTGTATGGTTCTAGACATAGAAGCATAGAGTAAATAAATTTGACAGCAGCGTTTCGTTTTAATAGTCATAAATGTCACTTCACAGTACCAAAAATGTCAAACGCAATTTCGTGGGAGGGAACCCCAGCGCGTGGACCTCGCGGACTGATATTCGCCGTCTACCACCATTGCACCAGCTAGCTAGAATATGAGTGGTTAGACGGCGAACGTAGAAGAGGACTTCTAGTCAATTTGTATTTTTATGGTTTTAGATGTCCGCCTGATTGACAATATACAATCAATTAGAAACAGAATGAAAAATTCACATATATATTTCATTTTCGAAAATATGCTGTAGCTTTAGATCAACAATTTGTGTGTTATTGTAATTAAATGTTAGAACACGCATTTTATCATAAGAATACAATAAACAAATTCACGAAATCCATGTACAAAATCACAGTCAGCTAGAGCGGAACTCAAAAGTAATACGTATCTAAGATTGTTTATTCATCAAAAAGCAATGTCACATAAATTAATTTTCAAAAGAAAGAACATACATTTATTATATAATATGGGATCTTTACCATTATTTTCAATTTATTTCACTAAATGACTATTTCGATTAAATGCTCAATTTCAAAACAACTGAGGTACAAATCACACCGCATATTCAAATTAAGAAATAACGTATAATATAATACGAAAATTACATGAAAATTGACCCACAGACTTTTTTCTTTGTTCTAGCTCAACGCGAAATACTTGAATATTTTGATTACGTACGGTTTTTTGTTCTGAAATTAATTTAAAAACTTTATTTTTATAGAGAACTGGGGCCGCATACCGCCGTATTTTAAATGAGTTTCAACTTACTACCTCTGAATGTGCTTGATAAATACGGTGTTGACGGACGAACAGACAGGCAAGCAGACGGATAACAAGGTCAGAGTATTGTGTTTTTGAGGTACCTAACAATCCTGCTGTGTGACGCATTAAATTATATAGCCAATGAGGTAGCAGAGTTAAGTACTTGTTTTTGCTAATACAAGTGTAAGTTAGCTGGCTTAACAGGTTTACTAGCATTCGATCCAGTGTAACGTATCTACAAAAATCACTACATATTATAAAATAATATCCCCCGTCGCGTCTGTCTGTCTGTCTGTCTGAACGCGATAAACTCAAAAACTACCAATTGGATTGGCATATGGTTGACACCGATGGACAGAGTAATTCAAGAGGACGGTTTACGTTTATAATTTATTAATGATTTGTACAAATTAGTTCAAATGTGACGATTATTGTTGAATAAGTCAGAAAAAAATCAAGGCGGATGGAGCTTTCATCGAAAAAGCTGCCTAATCCCTTTGAGATATAACAAAATATTGTATGGAAGAATTGTCTCTCTTTTATAGAACTAAAGAAAAGTCCGAGATGGCATATGTCTATCTTTTATAGATAGCTTACTATACTTATTTTTATGTTTAAAAAAATGGTTTCAAATGATGAGGTGAATATAGTCCATTTTATACGGATACAGTATTAATCTTTATCAAATTAAATACGTTATTTTTCTTCAGCATTTTATACACATTATAATTGCCTTTTACGCCATTCAATTTAAATTACTATCTTAGGAGATATCGCGAAATAAAAACTATCGCGCGACAAGCGGCCGGGCCGCAACGGGACGCGGGTTAACTAAAATTAGGCAGAAGTTATCAACGTTGTATACAAAGAAATATTATAGTTTCTTTTCATGTATTTATTCTTAATTTTTCAAATGCAGAATTGGAAATAAAATACATTAAAAACACTCCAAGGAGGATGAATTTACGTTACATTAAAATCTAATTAAATCCAATCCACATGTACGACGCAACAAGCTGATAGGACACTACGACAAACAAAATCACTACGGCTTTATGCTCTGCTACCCGAGCGAAGCCGGGAAGGGTCGCTAGTAATACTACATTTTTAAAACTTCGAATCCAAAATACGATCTCGCTACACCTCGGCGATCGGCAAGTACAAGTAAAGTATGTGGAATTTATCTAGCGGGCCACAGAGCGGAGCGGCGTGCATTATTCCGCAAACGACTCTATTGTTAGTCGCTGATCTATGCGATTGTGCAGCGGTCGTGGTTCCTTAAAGACTTGATGGGTCTGCTATAAACTCGTGTCTAAACAAACCAATGGCCAACAATGCACGTTGCTGTTGTTATGGCTATAACTAGAGCGAGAGCGGTGCGTACATTTGGTTAGTGTACCACTGTTTTGATGTTTATGATGTTACCAGAGGATTCGTATATACAATTTATTGTGGGAATACACTTTAAAGCTGACACATGTAAAAAAAAATATTTATTTAAGTTTATTACTTTAAAACAAATAATAGGAGATGCGAGCGAAGGGCGTGTAGGCAGAGCGACATCATTGTTTAAAACAGGACTGGGTTACAATGAAGCACGGTTTTTTTCATAATCTACACTATTCTTTATGCGTTAAATTTGCTTCGACATGCTGATTACTATAACGGCGTAGAGGCATAGAGCTTTCATCGATAACCGCTCACTTGACACCATTACTGAACTAAATTACCTCACTTCCCGGGGGCGTTATAAGAAAAACATTCCTATTTTAGATATATTAGAATTGCTTTTCAACTTGACAAGCTGACTGTTTTAAAACCTTATTAGTGTTTGCTCTAGATGGGATTTTTTTAACAATTATTACCGCAATAAAATGGAACTTAAAAGTTTAAAACAGTTTTGCCCGAAACCTGAAGCGACAATCTTTATTTTTTTAGAAAAAACTTTAACTTATTGGATTTACATTTCATAAAAAGATAAAATTCCAAAAAAAATCATGAATATTAAGAAAAATTCAAATGAAAACTTGCCACACAAGCAAAGCTTGCAAATGACGCCACCCCGTGGCAACCGTGCATAAAATTAAAATGGCTTTTCTTTAATTGACCACCACATATCTTAAAAAGTAACGTATGAAACATATTTTTAATTACAGAAAATAGTAAATTACAAAATTTATACCCCATGTAATTGTATATATTATCCAAATATTTAACATGTTATTCTATTAAAGTAAAAGACTTTAAATGTATCATTATTTATGGAGACATATTAAATGAATTCCAAAATTTCAATTTATATATTTAATCCTTTTATTATATAAAACATATAATAAAATGTTATTCACATCTGAACTTTTTGGGACTCACTAAATTATTGCTCGTAAATTATAACTACGTCCAAAAAATATTTGGTTTTTTAAACAGTTAAAGTGAAACCTTGAAACTTTCAATACCATTAAATTACTTATTTAACCACTTTTCAAGCCTTCATTGAAACTTCCTATAACATTCGCAAACAAAACTCATATTCTTTAAATAATACTTTTATTAAAATTTGTTCATACTTAAGTTGCACCTCAAGTTACCCAATTGGGATTGCCATAAAATTGGAAAATGTTAATACTTTTTATAACAGACGTATCGCCCGCAAGCCTAACTAAATTTGGAGTCTATAAACTTTAATTGGTAATATGCTTGCATATTATAGCAAACATACTGGTTAGTTTAAGTAGTAATAGAGCGTAAATTCGTTTGTAAAATTTGGTAGCCATTTGCCTACTAAATTTGGTCTGTCTATAACATTTTAAATTATAGAAATCACTAAAACAGCTAGAACTATTGCAATTTTATACTTTTATTGTTTGGTAAATGTTTTTTTAATGTTTACTATTATTCCTTGATAGGAAGGAGTGTATGGGTCACAAAATTTATATTGGTGGTCGTTTCATGATGAATTAAAATTTGATTTATAAGTAGCAAATACTTTTAAATATTCATATCTAGCGTAGAACTATTCGATTAATATATTCAATTACTATAGATGCTTTAGAACTGGTGTTACCTACTAGAGGACACTAAAAAAAAATTGAAATGACGCGTAGGCAGTTTGGCCGAACGGGCCAGGTGGGAAAAATCTAATTTTTGACACGTGCCTAATTAAATCAGGTGGCAAGTAAGCGGCTGAAAACAAACGCTCTATGTAAGGCCACGTCTCAAAAAGCTCATTAGATTGAGATATTGATTTGAGATTTTTGTCGGGATATTGTTCAGTGAGTAATCGACAATATTCTGTCTCTAAATAAACCAGACACAGAAAAAAAAAAATTCAGTTATCAAAAAAATATAGTCTTCAATACATACAAATACCGCATCTTCTTGGACCAATTTTAATTTGCATTGATTTAAGAATTCTTTTTCACACATAAAAAAAATAAGAATCAAATTTTATTGGTCCAAGTACATGCGATACTTGTATATATTGAAGACATTTTCTTGATAACAGAAGTCCTTTTTCTCCGTGTAAAACTAGTTTTATATAATCCATTAAACTCAGAAATGCATCTCACACATTCAAGATAGCAAGAGCTTAGCTGCTTTACAAGAACGTATACAAAAGCCTCCGCAATTATAAGATCATTAGTGGATCATATCATCATTCGACGTCGAAGAGTTACGAACACAGTACAACTATGATGGTTATAGTGCGTTTTACTTTACACAAAGTGAAGAATGTCTATTCCATCTTGCAGGTTCACTCACATCTATACGTTAACTTAATTAGGAGGGAAACACAAATGTGACGATTTTAGGGTAAGGGGAGTATGTCTAAAAAATTATATAATACCTTGTGGTTCACCGAGTGTCACTACTATTACAGTTCCAATCAACCTTTATGGCGGATGTGAACATAGGCACAAGTCGAGTCGCAGTAACCAGTTTTAGATGTAACGGGACGCAGTGGAGCGAGGGGCATATGACTGGACTTGCGCAAGCATGCTTATAGCGTTGTATTCCGATCCGCCATAAAGATTGATTGGAACTATACCTACCTTATTGTATGTCTGTAATAGAGAAATTACGAAACCAGGGCTTCCATAAAATTCCTAGGGTTTCAGAAAATTAACTATGATGTCGAATATTTCAATTAACTAAATCTTACTCAATTTTTGTTTTGTAGTATGTCTTTTGAATATACTGATTTTAGGGATCACGTTCTCGAAAAGAAACAGATCCCAAAAATCTGAATTTGTGGTGAATCGTTCAAATCCAATTCCAGTCTGCTCGGTTAGAACGAATAAAATAATTACAGTTTGTGGTTACTTTTTTTATAACAACACAGAAAAACGGCTGGACAAATCCACATCCTACATCATACTCATCGATACTTATACATAGATAACTACATAGAGATACCGCGACGTAACCTCAAAAATATACACCGCAACTAAACATACGCCACTTTTGTTTTGACATAGCACCGCGAAGTAGAATTTTGTGTGAGATATATGTAAAATTCATACTGGGAAAACAGACGAACATTCTGAAATTAATTTTTTAATGTAAATAAAATAAAAAATCCATTTACTAAAATATTTAAAATTAGTAATGGTTATGACATAAATGGTCTATCTAAGCACTACGTCTGTCATTTTACTCGGATTTCCGATCGTTTTGGAAGTGTTGAGACACTCCATCTTGATGATTGCGCTATCTAAGATCATAACTTTAATGTACGTAATTAATGTATTTTTCCCTTTCTTTATTATTGCCTGCATTGATTGTATTCTGTAGACATAGTTACCTCGTTACTTGATTGATTCACTAAAACACGAGACTCAGTGTTATCAACTCAATAGATTCGTGCCGTAAAGATTGCGCTATGGGCCTGCCTCTATTGCCTTAATTTAAGTTGTTGTGAAGTTCCTTTCGATTTCTCCATAAATTCTACGTGCTCCATTCCACCACTAACTATTTTGCCTCCTACTAGAAAAAGAGTCAAGTGAAACGAGATATTACTTAAAGTCTGGGCAGCACATTGTAAAATCCCTAGATATGTTTGTTTTCAATAAGATGTGGTAATCGGTTGAAATAAATGACATCGTCCATGATTTCGTGATATTTCTATGGATTTGAAGTAACCTTTGGTTTCGTCATTTCTCTGCTACATGTCGGTGGAAAACGATTATTGTACCTTGGCATCTTCCGGGGTAGTCGAGGGCGAGGTGTTTGGCGGAATGTCTGCAAGCGCGGCGCCGCAGCCGGCACAGCGAGCGATACGTACGCCCGTCGGAACCACACACGGGACCCGCTCGCCGGCACGACGCCGCGCACACGCAGCGCGCGCGTCCACCCCGCACCGCGCACCGACGACCAGCACCGCAGGACACTCCGGCGCACGACTCTACGGACATACCCGTAAGTAAACGTTATATGAATGATATCTTAGCGGTCTTGTAGATACTTACAAGATTAAATAAATGAAATTATGATTTTCAACATCTTGTTCGCGTTGAATCACTGTCAAGTAATCTGTGGTCAAACTGTTTTTAAAGAGCAGAGCAGTATAGTGGTGTTTGAAGGTTCATAACTCAAGAACTCAGTGTCGTGATAGCCCAGAGCGCAACGAACCTGTCTCAAATTTATAAGACCATGGTTCGAATTCGGGCGTGTACCAATGAGTTTTTCTGACTTAAGTACATCAACTATCACTGACTCCGTGCCTCGGAGAGCACGTTAAGCAGTCGGTCCCGGACGGTGTCAATAGATGGCGGCGGTCGTTACAATCCCCAACCCGCAGTGGAGTAGCGTGGTGGATTTAAGCTCCAAACCCCCTCCTCACCCTGGGGGAGGCCTAAGCCCCTGCAGTGGGGCAAAATGGGCTGCTGATGATGATGAACTCAAGAACTACTAAACTAATTTTATTGGAAGTTTCATATTTATTAAATTTTTATTTTACTTTTGAAACAAATAGTCACAAAATATTAAGTTTTACCTGGCACTGAATTGACCTGGAGTTTCCATTATACAAATTATTAACCTTAAAGATGCTACAGGCTCTGCCTACAGAAAATTACTTTTCCTTCGTAACAATAAGTAATACATATCCAGCTCTAGTCAAATAAACATCAATACGCTGCTATTTTATGTAGATATTTTAAATTTAGACCTTAATTTTTTTAATTTAATTAATTTGTCCGTTGGCTATTTTTCAAAGGAATTTACGTTTATTTCACGACAAGACGAAAATCACGAGACTATTCTAAAAACACTTTATTTCATAATTCCTAAAATACTAAGTTTATCAAGTTACAATAATCTTTAAAATAAATATATACTAAGTATCTATCCGTTGCTCATTTACTGTATTTGATTAAAATTATACTTTTGGTAAAATTAATATAAAAATCTATTTATCCATTTACGTTATTTGTAAGTAGGTACCCACGCAATGTGATCCCTGACTTGCTTGCATGCGAGACAAAATCATATTTTGCTTCTAGAATTACGGCACACCCTGCTACGCCGACATATTCAAATAGGGGCACGGGCTTTGTTTAGTACATGAAATCACATTTCGTTATTTTTCTCGGTATTTGTCCTATAATGTGGATGGAAAAACGTTGTAATTAATGCCCTATGTAAATTCGCCTTCGAAAGATTAATACTTAATAGACGCCTAACTCTTAGAAATTAACAATTTAGGAAGGCGTGAGGTGCGCGACACGAAAATAAAAATTTCGCCTGTCATATTTCAGATTCTTAAGGATATAGATGGTACCTGCACAAGCTGTACAAGGCACACCTCCTGCAAGGGCCTTGTAGAAGAAGATTTCGCCGGCGTCCAGATCACGTGGACTCCAGGCAGCTGGAGCGCGCGCCCCAGCAGCGCAGCACTCTCCACGACCAACACGCAGCGCCGCCACTGAACTGCAGCGCCCGCCACGTTCCATTCCCGACCAACAAATCCCGGCTGGGGGTGAAACAAGAGAACATTAATACACACCTTTTATACTATTACAATCACAGACAAGTCAACCTTCAGACCACGCTTTAATAAACGTCAGTACGAAAACAAAATCGCCTAAAAGTGGCGGGTTGCGGGGAGAGGTCGGCTAGTTTTCATTGGCTCTTTCAAAATTGACAATTTAATGGCTTCCGACGTGCTTCCAACTGACCGCTCAGAAGAGACGTAGTTATGTAGTGTCACTACTTAGCCTTGGCGAATGCTACTCCCTGTCAAAGCGTGGTCTAAAGGTTGACTTGTCTGTGATTACAATCGACACCGAGTTTGTACTGCACTTTAGAAACTCCATGAACGTGAAATCTAGTTTTAATACTAATCATATATTCTGCCGCGCAACGTCGTTACAATTCTCCAACTCGCATTGGAGCAGCGTGGTGGGTTTAGGATTTAAGCCTCCTCATCTTTGCCCCGTCTCGTTTGCTAACGATACTGCCCTTGTTTTTGCAGCGGATTCCTGGAGTGAGGTATATTGCGCAACATAACTAGGTTTCGACTCCATATCTGAATGATTGCGTGAGAATGTTCTGACATTGAATGTGGATAAGACGAGAGTCATGGCGTTCTCTTTACAGAGCAGGTTTCTCCCTCCACCAGATCTTGAAATATATGCACGTTCGTGTGAATGTGGACAACCTGTAACCCCATGTCAGTGTCTCTCTATCTCGAGAACAAACACTATTAAATATCTGGGTGTGACGATGGACTAGAACCTTATCTTCAAACCGCACATTGAGCTCGTCTCATCGCGTGGTCGTAAACTCGTTCCAATCTTCAGACACTTGCGGTTTGTGGCCGGTGCTGAGGTCGTTAAAATGGTGCACCTCTCTTTATGTCAATCACTCATCTCGACTCGACTCAACTCGAGTTACTGTACGATAACTTGGGGGTGGTGTCTCAAAAACACATTTAATTCAACTTGAACTAGCGCAAAGGCTTATTCTTAAGGTTGCAACTGTAAAACTATACCTTTTCCCCAATAGAGACTACTACTCATATTGTAACGTTCTCACAGTTCGACAATCTATTTTCTTCACCTGGTACTAAAACAGCATTCGATATCGTCATATACCCTTGATTCCACTGTGCAAAAATGTATTCGCCTAATCATTTATCCTAAAACCGTATTTATAACATCTTTTAGGCATAGATTTTTTCCTTTTCTCGGCCTCTTTGTTTATAAAGAAGTTAATAGTGTTTTTCAAATTTTTACTCTTAACAAGTATGACTGTAAGAAAATAGTATCGGGCTGGCTTCAAACTCTTTAGTACACCCAAACTGAAGACCTTATAAGTCATATTTCTTGAAGTACGTACTTAAGTAGTATATAACACAAAATTCTCATTGGCATTGTATAATTCTTCTGTAATGTATTGTTGACTCTAAACAATAGGTTTCGACACATTTTATCGTTAACGAATAACCCTAGAGTAACTTCACCTATATAACATTTTATAAAAAAAAAACTGTGTCATATTCAATGTATACTTTTGAGGTTTTTAAGATTTAAGATTAAGACATTATTATTCATTTAGGCTTAATGGGAGGCTTAAGCCCCTGAAGTGGGGTATAAAAAAAGGCTGATGGAATGGAATGGAATATATTCTGAACAATGAACCGAGTCATAACTTGAAGTTGTTGTTTTCATATATCTCGGAATTCCAGTAAGTCATAGCCAGCTGTGTTTGAGCATAATCAAAAGTAACTGCAACCGTGTTTCATGCAAACACGACACCATGAAGTTTCATCGTGTCTCTATTCCTTTGCTTTGTTCCGGATTGGTCCTGTAAATTGACCCTAAACATTGTTACAGTTCCAAACAAACTTTATGGCTTGATTGGAACTGTACCCTATAATGGCTTTAATTTAAGTCAGGTTTATTATTAACTATATTAGTGAAGGGTAAAAACGTAGAGCGCGCACCACGCTAAGCTATTTAAAAACATGGTAAAAACAAAAAAAGTATACCTAAACAATAAATTCTAATATCATATAACTATCTCAAAGTCAAATTATAAAACACATAAATTTAATTTAAATTCACCACTGTTGCTCTGTCGTTTCTAATGGAGCAAATATTCTGACATTATATTAAACACTCAGAAATTAAATTGAATATATTGACATTTATATTATTTCATTATGACATAATAAACTGTAAATCTTATCTATATCAAATCTAAAATTCACCATCGTTAAATCGTACTCATTAAATTCTGTCCACTAATTGTAATGTTTATGACCGACCGCACCCTAATTTTTGGTTCTTATAAAAACAATGACATCATTAAAGATACGACAGAAATTAACATTTTATTAGTTTTTTTTTTGTTCCGTTGTTGTCGTTTTATTTTGTTAACATTTTTTTTTATTTTGGCGCCCAACAGTGGAAACATCGATCATCGTTCATCGTACAAACAGACAAGCAGATTAATTACGTAAATATACAATAATGGCAGCGGATTGCGGGATTAATGATTTAATTAATGATCTTCGTTGATTATTAATTTGGCGCCGAATCAAAATTAGTTAGTTTAGGAGCTTAGTTATTAAAACTAAAAAGGTTTATGTTTCGCCTTTCATTTCTTTTTCGTCGGTTTATTTTTTCTTAAAAACTTTTTAATACGCAATTTTCATCGATATTTAAGTTACTTTCTACAATTCCTTAAGTGTAATATTGAAAACAAATTGGATTCGAAACTTAACCTAAAATAAAATAGATAACTGGGCCTGAAACAAATTCATTATGCAAATGTTTATTTATATTTCTTCTTGCCATTTTTTTTGTAACTTTATATTCGAGATCTGTGTTTGAATGTGATCCAAATATTAGATACCTAAAAAGAAGCGTCTGTTGAGTTTCTTGCGAAAAGGAGTCGAAAATAAAAGACCGTGTTATACAGACATACGGACAAGGAGACGATTCAATAAGTAATAATAATTATAGTAATAATAATAATAATACTAATGTATACATCACAACAACGTCTAGCCCCCAAACTAAACATTAGCTTGTATTTTGGGTACCAATCGAAGACACCACATACATATATTAACCAAGACCTGGTACCAGTATCAATATTCATCATATAAATACTGACCCGACCTGGGATTCGAACCCGGAACCTCCAGCTTCGTAGGCAGGGTCGCTACCCACTAGGCTAAGCGGTCGTCATATTTATTATTATTATTACAATAAATATTCCTTTTTTAGTAATACCTGAGGCATCTCATACAGCGCCATCTAGTTCCAAACTAAGCGAAGCTTGTAATATGAGTACCAAATTACTGATATACATGCTTAAATATCCTTTATAATATATAAATATATATAATAAGTAGATATTTCACACCCAGACACGGAACAAATAGACATGTTCATGCACGTAAATATTTTTCCGGGCGAAAATCGAACTCGCGACCCTTGACTCCGTAGTTACGGTCTCTAACCACTCGACCAATTAGTCCTGTCACTTAACACTTGGTGAGTCGCTGTATAAAAAATACATACGTTACGATATTTTGAAAACCACTTTGAACGTTGCCAGACACAAAGAAGGAATTTCGAACGTGTTTTTTTTACGTAAACAGGTTAACGCATTTTCACGGCAATGGGTTTCGGCCGGCGCGCACCATAAAGTTATTTTTAAAGCGATAAACAGCGCAAGCGCAGGCCGACAGACTGACGAAACCACCCGAGTGACTCACGCTTGCCCTAGACGACCGCCAGACTGACAGACGGACAACACGTCACGCCAGATAATGACTAGCTAGTTCGCTTGTTAAACGAGTACAAATAACCAAGAACAACTTAAAAAGTTTAACGCATACGGCAACGAAAATATCGGTCAACATTTTTTTATCGCTATAGCCTACGTGATAGTTGATATTTTTAGTAAATTTATGACAAGGATGTTTCAAACGCAAGATGTGTCTATTTCAAATAAAATAATTTAAAGTTCTAAAAAATTCTGTTATTATTAATTACAATGTTACATAATTACATATGTGAGCAAGAACCTACCACTGACCAAATATACGCCACTTGATATTTTGTCATACTAATTTACTGTGAAGTAAAATATAGTGTGACTCGCATGAGAAAATCGTACTGGAAACACAAATGAAGATTCCGAAAATACATTTCAAGTGTAATGTCACGAAATGCTTAAAACAAACAATGCGCAATGGCAAATACACATGGTCTATGTTGTCTCTGAGTCTGACACTTTGCTCGAGTTTTCCATCGTTTCGAAATATGAGACGCCCCAGTTCAATCGGTGCAATAAAAGGATTTGTTTCGTTTCCGCCATTAAATTTTTTAAATTTTGGCAGCGTTCGAGTATCACATTAGGTACATAAAAACATTACAAGAAATACATTATATAAAAATTTAAAAGAAAATTTAACTAAGTTACTTTAAATTTTGTAATTCATGTTTTGTTTTGTTTTAACTGATTAAACGATATTTTCGAGTAGATTAAGTATCAAAAGCACAAACTGATAAAAAAATTTATAGATCTTTTATAAATAATACTTATAGCATACGAAAAGAGTGTATGGAGTTTCAGAACGTTTCGTGAGCTAATGACAATAGAAATGTCAAATCGAGTTCGAATTAAGTTTCTTTACTGGGTGAGCGAAATTGACTTTTGCTCACTTGTTTTAAAGAACAGAGGTAGTGAAGTGGCCAAGTAATAATATTAGTTGCTTGGATCATCATACTAAAAAAAATATATACATATTTCGTTTTTATTCTTATGCTGATATAACGGACCATTGCTCAATCAGCTGTAACAGGTCTTCGTTTAATATTTTTATTAGTGCAATCTTGTCTGGCACAAAAGGTGAATTAAATTGTTGACCAGTATTATCCCAGTTGTCATTCAAGATGCCCCTATCCCTTAATAAGTTTAAAACTACAATAAACGAAAGCTTTACGCAAAAGTATCGGACTACTTGATGATAAAAATCCATGGGGGTACGCCGTTTGCCTATCAGTTTCTTTTAATAATATTATAAGCACTTAATGTTAAAAAAATTGTTTATAGTTTTGTTAAAAAGAACGTCTCTCATTGCATATTCTTGTGAAAGGAACCATAATTTTTTGAATGTGCCTTCATGGTGACGTTTTTCCACAAAGTACCTAATAAATTCACTCTTGTGACCTATTTCAAGATTATTTTACAAAACTATGAAATAAAGATATTTGATGTGATTGATTCGATTTGATCACAATATACTATTTTTTTTTAAATTGGATTTTCAACAAATTCGCAGTCCTAAATATATTATTAAGGCATGTACGTGGCTGTGGAGACACATATTTGTGTGCATGAACACGTCTACTAGTCCGTGTCTGGGTGTAAAATATTTATTTATTTATTAGAAGAAAAAACAGTTACAGGTGTGGTTTAAAATATGCTAAAGTACAATAAGATAAATTGAAATGTAACAATTATAACCTAATAAATTTCTCACTGAAAAATTAAATTTAGAATTAAAAAGAATGGAACTAAAGCAAACGTGCACCACGCAAATAAAGCTGCAAAAATTATTAAAAAAATATTAACACAAAAGACTAACAATAATAATAACTTGAATTTATTTGAATTTATTTAAAACTATCAAATATACTTAATTGCCTTTTTAACTCACGCTTAAATGACTCCTTGTTGGTATTGAACAAATCTATATTGTTAAAATTACTATCGAAATCTTTGCACATCTATATATTATATTGCATATCTATATAATATAAAGGATATTCAAGTATATCATTTGTCTAGTATCCATAATACAAGCCATACTTGCTTACTTGGAACTGTAGTCTAATTTTATTTTGAATTGATTACTATTTTGAATTCAGGTGCATCGTTTGAAAAACTTTTATATACAAATCAAATTTTAATATCTGTAAGCGAGTGTGTTCGTTCGGTGTTCGTACAGCTCACGCCAAACTTCATTGGAAATTTGGCGCAAGCTGAAGTAGAAACGAATAGCATCTCAGTAGGAAAAATTAATGGGTATCAGGCCTCACACCTACGCAAAATGCACCCGTATCGACTTCAGAACAAACTAAAAGTTTGACGCGAGTGGTTACTTTAAAGTTCGCGAAAGTCAGTGGACATTACGATGTCTCCCATGTACTTAGGACATAATCCCCCTCCCCCCAATGTGAAGATTTACAACTGATAAAAATATTATTATATTTATTTATTTATATATATATATATAACAATATACAGGATGATATTAATAATATTAACATTGGATCGCAATTAATAAGTTTCGATTGTAATTGATGGCAACATTCCCCCATTTTTTACAAATTTCATCTCGAAATCAGTCCGTGTGTGTTATGCTTGGTAAAAATGAATGCATTCCGTTGTGATACGTGCGCTGGTCGGCCGTTGACACCGACGCGACGTCGTCGCTGGCATGGTTCGTCGATTCACCTAGGCCGCCGGTTCTGTCATCTTTTGGCGCCATTTTATAATTGGATTACTTGTGGAATTTAAAATATAACGGACTGTAACATAAATCAAGAACTTTTTTAGAAAAAAAAAACGCGTAACTTACAAATTAATATAACGTGGTGGCCGTAAATCAACCAGTCGACTTTAGCGCCACTGTGTCACACGCAACGATCTTATTATACTGGACTAACAACTGATAAATTAATATATTGACATAATTTATGTTTTATTTATGTAATACATATTTACACATACTCATGTATAAATCTAACGCTATTATATATATACTGTTAAAAAATTTAAACCTTCTTTGGCTGTGAATACTTTTTACAGTTATTGAATATATGTATATTTAACTATAACTTATCAGCGCTTACGCAACCATATGCAAGTTGGTTAACTTGTATACTGGGTGGACAGGAGACCAACAGTGCACCAACTGGAGTTAAAAACTAAGAAAGTTTAAGTGAACATGCGTATACCCGCAATCTGATACCCGGACAGTACTATAGTCTATCAAAAAAAATCAAAAATATATTTTTTATTTAACATTACGTACATTAAACACGCATTAAATGAAACAAGGGCATTTAGCTTTTAAAATTAAATCGTAGTAAATATGCGTTCAACAATATTAAATTTTACTATTTTGCAGTTTTATGTGATATAAAAATATTAGTGTTAGTCTAAAATTTGTCGTCAATAACTCACCTCCAAATATTCATCCGGACTAAAATAGAATGTTGTGAGTTGTTTTCAAAGCGTAGATAATTTTAGCACCCCAATTCCACAAATTTTTTAGCTGTCTTTAACTGTCAGAATGATTACGTCAAAATGTCTATCCATTATAAAACCGGATTACGATCTTTGCGCATGCGCATAATTAATTAGGTATGTCACATCGGCCTTACCGAATTCTGAGATATTACAGAATTATGAGGAATAATAAACGTCAAACATAACTTTTTTAAATAATATCAAACAACGAAAAAGCGACCATTCCTAGAACCACCATCGTTACTATCAACCCGTTATTGCCCCATTGCTTAGGGCTTCCCTTAGGGTGAAGGGACTCGGAGCTTAATCCACGCTGCTCCAGTGAGAGTTGGTGGATTGTAATGACTGCCATCTATTGGTGCCAACCGGGACCGACAGCTTGACGTGCTCTGCGAGGCACAGTCAGTGATAGTTATGTACATAAGTTAGAAAAAACTAATTGGTATATGCCTTGGGATTCGAACTACGGCTTTCCAAACAAAAAGCGGGCTCGCTACCACTCGGCTACCACGACATCATTCCCTTGAACAAGAACTGAAAAATACGCTAATATCCTGGAAAAATTGAATGGGTCCAAATGGTCGCCCTTATGAATATATAGACAACCACTCAATAGGAGAGAAGTTACGGCTACAACCCAAGCGCCGCTACACCTTGGATAACCGGCTAATACGCGTAGTAGCTAACTGCGAACAGTTAGAACTAGATGTAGCCTCATTCTAACGGGATACATTTTGCGACCGACAACTAGATGTAGCCTTATCCTAACGGGATACACTTATTTCTAGTTGACTCTGACCGACTACAACTGTAGCCTTGTTCTAACGGGACACACCTATTTCTAGTTGACTGCGACCCGCTACAACTAGATATAGCCTCATTCCAAAGGTATATTTTGCGACCGGCTACAACTAGATGTAGCCTTGTCCTACCGAGATATACCTAACTCTTGTTGACTGCGACCGGCTACAACTAGATGTAGCCTCATTCCAACGGGATACATTTCGCGACCGGCTACAACTAGATGTAGCCTTATCCCATCGGGATACACCTAACTCTTGTTGACTGCGACCGGCTACAACTAGATGTAGCCTCATTCCAACGGGATACATTTCGCGACCGGCTACAACTAGATGTAGCCTTATCTTATGGGGATACACCTAACTCTTGTTGACTGCAACCGGCTACAACTAGATGTAGCCTCATTCCAACGGTATACATTTTGCGACCAGCCACAACTAGATGTAGCCTTATCCTATCGGGATACACCCAACTCTTGTTGACTGCGACCGGCTACAACTAGATGTAGTCTTATTCCAACGATATACATTTTACGACCGGCTACAACTAGATGTAGCTCTATTTTAACGGAATACACCTAATTCTCATTGACTGCGATCGGCTTCAGCAAAATCTAGCCTCATTCCAATGGGATACAGTTAGTTCTAGCCAATCGTAGTTGGCTACTACACAAACCTATTAACTGGTTAATCCTAGGTGTAGTCGTATTTCGGATTTTAGACGAAATGCATGCATGAGCGCCAATCAAATAATTATCGGTAACGGTATGAAAACATTTAATTAAAATAAGTAATATTTTATTTTGAAGAAACATCTTCTTGTATATTAATTTATTTAATATACCGTTATTTAAGTATTGTTATTCCTACAGCTAAACTCTTGTTAATAGGTCACGAAAAATTCCGTTACTGCAGCGAATTATTTCGTTGTTATTTTCCAATTGTATCCCTTAGATATGTTCCATTAGCATAGCAAACAAATAGAAACCACCAGGAATGGAATCTGCAGAATATGGTGGGTGTTCCATCAATTGTAACCCTGCATTTTTGACGCCAGCACTTTCGTTTTATTTTTATTTGTTAGTGTAATTTATGTATTAATATTGAAAAATAGGATCTTACTTACTAAAAAAGTACATTTTTTTTCACATTTTTTTCGGCAACTGCCATAGGAAATACCCGAGAACGATCTTCATCTTTACAGCCCCATTAAAATTATACCATGGAATAAAACCGAGCGTCGTCTCTTAAAGAGCTTAAAAGTGCACTAAACCAAAAGTTACTGCACGAGTTTTACAGTTTTATCAATATTCAGCGTAGTGCATCGAGTCGCTTGGTAAAAAATATCGCTATTAATACATATTTCTCAAAGATGCTACAATATACGACCATATCTTGCACAACCTTCTTTGGGATAAATCATACTTGCAGTACCGGACCAGAAAGTGTCCCGCAATGTTTTAGCAGGCGTGCTCGAGCGGTCGAATATGTAATTTGAAAATGAAACGAACTCTTTAAATCCATACATTGATAATTAAAGAGATAACTCATCTAAGTTTTAATTAAAATTCGAACTGGCACGACAAAAAGAATGCGCCATTAAATGAGTTCAAAAAAGTAAAAAAAAAAAAAGAAATCGACATTGGAACGCGGTGAATTGGCGGCAAAATTACCTAAATTATTGTTATTATTATAAATTATTCAAAATGAGTTCTACGAGTGACAAAGACATTTTAACACTACCTGAAATACAAGAAGCCGCAAAAGCTGTTATTGAAAATTGTTTATCACCGAAATCGAAGGACAGATACATGAAAACGTTTGACAATTTTATTAATTTACACGCATATTGGAGAAAAGTATTATACAAGCTTTGGCCACAACTATGCATAACCGGACGATCGTGAGTATGCGGGCCGAGGCTCGGCCGAGGTAAGCATCACAGAGTCTCCGATATGTATGCTGCACTTGCGGGCCGCGGCAGTAATCTACCATAGGAAAATAACTAGAATATTCCGATTAACAGCATAAACTACCAATCAAACGAGTGCCAAATTACGTTCAAATTATAAATTAAAATATCGAATACCATATCAGTCCATTATACCGCACTGCAGGGACTTAGGCATCCCCTCAGTGTGAGAGTGCTTGAAACTTGATCCACCACGCTGCTCCAATGCGGGTTGGTGGATTTTAATACTGCCATCTGGTGACGGCAACCGGGACCAAAGGCTTAACGTGCGGCATGGAATCAGTTATAATTATGTACTTAAGTTAGAAAAAAACTCATTGGCACATGCCCTGAAATTTTAACAGCCTTTTAAACAAGAAGCGGGTTCGCTGCCACTCGGCTATTACGACACGACACGATTAATCATGTATGGTGATGTATTATCTGATTTTACCTTCGCATAAATAGAATCACATTATTATAAACAAAAGTCATACATTATTTGGCAGCTTCTTTGTTAAGATGCTGACAATAGCTGACGACCTTGAGGTATTAACTAGCAGTGCGTCCCACTGAGCATTATCGATTTGATTTTAAGTGAAACGGACGCAAATATTTACTTCTAGGCACGTTGTTGAATTAACTTCGAAAAATATCTACTAAAGGTAAAGTCTAGCTATTTAGTTAAAAATGTGAATGTAAATCAGCGAATTTTTTTAAAAAAGTATTAACAATTAACGAAAATTTATTTGATAAAAATTAATGAGTAGTTTTGTAATTCTTTTTAATGGTATTCATCATCATCATCATCAGCCCATTTTTACCCCACTGCAGGGGATTAGGCCTCCCCCAGGGTGAGGAGGGGGGCTTGGAGCTTAAGTCCACCACGCTGCTCCACTGCGGGTTGGGAACTGTAACGACCGCCATCTATTGACAGCGTCCGGGACCGACTGCTTAACGTGCCCTCCGAAGCACGGTGTCAGTGATATTGTGTACTTAAGTCAGAAAAACTCATTGGTACACGCCCGTATTCGAACCATGGCCCTATGGGGTCTTATAAATTTGAGACAGGTTCGTCGCGTTCTGGGCTATCACGACGGTATTACAATGGTATTAATCTTAATAAAATATGTTATGGAGTGGGCCAAGTTTATAAAAATACAGTCAATAATAGCGTATATTGTAACAGCGTAATTCGCCTTTGCAGGGTCTTAATAAACGACTAATTGACAAGATATAGCTGCGAAGTTTTACGATTGCACTCAAAGTCGATTTTCGGCAAAGTGAGGTAGATTCCGATGCGATCGGCTCGAGATTTGGCAAACATTTCGAGCCGGTATCGCGTGAAGGCTATTTGCAGCCGAACCGCGGCGCCGCGACACCCACCAGGGCTGCGACGACGACGTTCCCGAATTGTTATGAAACGAGTTATTCCTGGCGACCGAGTGCACCGAAATCGGGTTTTACTTTGGCCATGGAAAACGATCGAAAAGAAATCGGGTAGATTTCCCACGTCCATCCGGCTTAGAAATAACGCTGGTGTATTATTAGCTAGATACGTGCATCCGCTTTTCTCTTATAATGAAGGTTCATAAAGCGTTTAAATAAATTACGAACCTGCAGTAAAATGAACTTTGAAAGCTTGATACAAAACTAAAAAATATCATATCGGATTTTCAAAACTAAACCATCGAATTGGTGTAAATAAATATTGCTTTATTCATAAACGTTCTAAAACACTATTTTAACTAAAAAGCATTTTGTCTTTTTCTAACCATTTCCATATTTTATTATGAGAGAGAAAGACAAAACACATATACTGTTTCAGAACGTTTATGAATAAGGCAGTTAACTTATACAATATTTTTTAATTTTTTAATATTATTTCGTACTTACTACTAAAATTATATTAAATTTTTTATTAAATTAGTTATTATTTAGTTATTATATTATAATAAATATAGTTATTAATTATAAAAAAAATCAGATAAGTTGAAGTGCATTAAGTAATCATATATGGTAAATATTGTCAAATATGTCAAAAAATTAATAAATTGATTTAAATCTTCGAAACGAGAGTTATGTTTTGTTCAATTCGACACATTTCCGACGACAAAAAAAAGCATCAGTCGTTCACACCACAGATCACTGTGAGGCATTTTCCATACAAGTTTTATCGACATTTAAATTACTTTTTCTATTTTCGTAAGAGTTATATCGAAAACGAACGCTTGGAATCCTTGAATTCGAAGCGTAAACTAACACAAAATTGAGAGCTGGGCCTTAATATTGAATTAGAATTGTGATTTGAGTTCTTAAAAATGAACCTACAGAGATATATCAATGTCAGAATAAACAAATGATAAATCAAACACCATCTATTGACAGCAGCCGGGACCGACTGCTTAACGTGCTCTCCGAGGCACGGAGTCAGTGATAGTTATATACTTAAGTCAGAAAACCTAATTTGTACACGCCGTTACCGTTACCGGCGGTCGTTACGATCCTTAACCCGCAGTGGAGCAGCGTGATGGATTTAAGCTCCAAGCCCCCCTCACCCTGGGGGAGGCCTAAGCCCCTGCAGTGGGGTAAAAATGAGCTGATGAAGTGAAGAAGAAGAAATCAAACGCGAATTGGCCCAAATAACGAACATGAACGAAATTGATTGCAAAAACAAAGTCGTCAAACAATAAAATCAGCCTAGGCAAAACTGGAAGCTAAATTAAAAAATATAGATAAATGAAACACTATAGCTACCATTATAAGAAACAGAAACTTTAACAAAATGGTAATAATTCGTTTTAATTGGTAATAATAAAAGGTTTAAGATAGGCACCAGCTGTCTAGACATAAATACTATATTACGAGTAGAATGCTAACGGCCTAAATAATATGCAGTTTGAAATTTAAATGTCCGTTCCCTAGATTAACGGCCAAAGTTTGCTTAATTTAAAATTATGATTGTCTGGCAACCTTCAATGACCTAATTTTTGATTCTGGGACGACGAAGGGCGTCTGCAGTGCGTCTAGACTTATACTTAGTAGTAGGTAATTATACGAAATTGGCTGAAACCGGTCTATGTTGGAAATAAATGGAATTTATTGGACATATGGCAACAGACTGACCGATTAGTCTTGTCGTTGAGGCTGACTGCAGACCTTAAAGGTCGGGAATTCGATCCCTGCCCGGGACAAATATTTTTGTGCATAGATGTTCATAAAGATACCGCGTTGGGACAACAAAATTGTAAGCAAAACATATACCTACGCCGTAGACCAAATACTTGGTGTTCGGCTGAACGTAGTCCAAACTTATAGAGCGCATAGAGCTTACCGAACTAAACAAAAAGTTAAAAAATTAAAGTTAAAACATGTCTTTCTCTGTAACCGTTAGTTTACGCCATCTGCTCACTTGAAACTTTTTGTTTAGTTTGTTTAGTTTAAGGTCTACACGTACTATAAGTTTCGATTACGTTCAGCCAAACACGCGGTATATTATATACGTGATGTTCGGCTGAACGTAATTAACTTTAAACATATTTTCCTCGGTAACCGTCAATTTGCGCCGTCTGCTCACTCGAAACTTTTTGTTTAGTTTGCTTGTTTAGTTTAAGGTCTACACGTACTATAAGTTTCGATTACGTTCAGCCAAACACGCAGTATATTATATACGTGATGTTCGGCTGAACGTAATTAACTTTAAACATATTTTCCTCGGTAACCGTCAGTTTGCGCCGTCTGCTCACTCGAAACTTTTTGTTTAGTTCGGTAAGGTTTACATACTCTATAAATTTGGATTACGTTCAGCCGTACATAGAGTATACTTCATTAAATGTCTTTAAATATTCATTGTAAAATAGAATTTTGTGTGACGCATAGGTATTATTAAATTTGATTATTATCAAAATTCGTACGGCAAAAGAAAATAAAGATTTCTGAAATTACATTTCGTATGTATTTTAACAAGATAATAATAATAATAATAATCTATGGAGTGAAAGTAAAACATGTACTATAATAATATCTGAGACATCTCACACAGCGCCATGTAATCCCAAACGAAACAAAGCTTGTATTATGGGTACCAGACAACTGATATACATACTTAAATATTCTTCATAATGTATACTTATTAGATATTTTACACCCACACACGAAACAAATAGACATGTTCATGCACACAAATATTTGTACCGGTCGGGAATCGAACCCGCGATCCTTGGCTCTGCAGTTAGGATATGTTTCTTCTACGTAGATAGGTAGATGATAGATATATATTTTGCACTCAGTAAAATAACTATGTTTGCATTATAAATATATTTTTTATATAAGTACATTTCTTTTTTATTAATTAGACAACTGATGTATATCATATACTGTAGTTATATATTATATATTTGATGTTGTTGTACATAATATATGCTTAATATATTATATTAAATTTTTAATAAATATCAGTTGTCTAGAACTCATGGTACTGGCTTTGCCTAGTTAAGGACTAGATGACCGTGGCTGTGATATTCCAGATTAAAAAAATAATCCTTATGGCATAGCTAGAGAGGATTGGGGAAATGATTATCACCTTTTTTGTAAACATTTCAGAAACAAAAACCGTTTCGAGGAATAGCATCGGGTCGGGTAAAAACGTGTATAATTTTCAAATTATTCGGATGAATAACGATGACTTTAATTTCATTTCATGTGATCTCAGGATTTCTAACGACCATCCTGTCATCTGTTGCCTTGGAATAAATGCACAAATGTCTAAATACGATATAGCTCTGTACTGTATTTCGTTGTAACGTCCTCGATAAAATCGATATCGGTGAAAAATTTAAACTGATATAAAATAAAACATGTTTAAAAAGATATGTATTAGGTCTAATTTTAGGTCTTTAAATTGATGTTCATTTTCTGGAAAAAGATGGAAGAAGAAAAAGAAATTTAGACAATATCAATTTAATCTATCTGGACTTGTTTCGGTATATTTTATTGATTGACCAAATCATCGCATGTTAACTAACAATAAATAAAATAAACATAAATGTAAAACACATACTTATATAAAAAATATTTTTTTTTTAATATTAAGATTTTTTTTCTAATAACGTTTTTTATGGTTAAATTGCGTTTATACGGCGAGTGGGAAGCCGTGCAGCGGCAACAATCACAATAATCTAGGTGAATACCAATCTTCGACCTCGTTTGACCTAATTTATTGTGCCAATCACGAATAACCGCTGCGGTAACTACCCACCGTACGACTGCGATATTAACCATTGGTCCATTGGTTTAAATTCTGTCATCTCTTTCAGTATAGGGTAGACCGAGGCGATTTGGATCGCAGGGCGAACCGGATCACAATAAGCTATACAGGTGATTTTAATTAATATAAATGGTGGAAAAGATGGTGGACGTGTCTAGTGTTGTGCGTATGCAAATCGATATTTACAGTAATTAAAATCACCTGCTTAGCTTATTGTGATCCAATTCGCCCTGCGATCCGATTCGCCTCGGTCTACTCTAATCCACCATTAAAAGCACAGCGTGTACTTTTTAACACAAACTTAAGGAGGTAGTCTTTTCATACAAAAAAAACAGGGTTCGGCCCGTGTCTAATCCTCATATAATATTTATAGAAAAATATATATAATAGGAGAAATACTGTTACAGGGCGGTATGTTTTTGTTTTTTTTTTAATATATATTGTTTAGTTGTTTTCTTCATTTTTGAAAATAATGAGCCATAAATGTGATAATAATGCGAGTTTAGAAAAAAAAACAACACGTACCGCCCTATGGACATCCTTTTTTAATGACCCTGAAAATTTTGGTTCAAATTCATACACATGGTGGAAACAGTCACGGCCCGCAAGCTGTTTCGGCGGGTATTTTATAGGTATTTTTGGAAATTTGCTCTTGTAGTCTCTGTCACTCAGGAACAGGTCGGTGAAGAGGGATTGAAACGAAGATAGCGATGTCAATTCTAACCCATGGAGACAAAGACTATCCCCTTAATAATTGACACAACCCTGTTGATCCTTTCCTTTTTCAATTTTTGCCTTAACGTCAGTTTTATCAGCGGTCCTTTTTTAAAAGCTAATTTAACAATATTACATTTTATCATATACAGACACTGCAGGTCGACGGTAGCAGGTCGTCGTCGGCGCCCGATGCTAATACGTACAACCAATTAGTGTGCCCCCTTTGCATAACGCTGCTGTCAAATTTATTTACTTTATGGCATTTCTATATGTGGCATATCCACGTGTTTACTACATAGTCATCATCATCATCATCACCAGCCCATTTTACCCCACTGCAGGGGCTTAGGCCTCCCCCAGGGTGACGAGGGGGGTTGGAGCTTAAATCCACCACGCTACTCCACTGCGAGTTGGAGATTGTAACGACCGCCATCTATTGACAGCGTCCGGGACCGACTGCTTAACGTGCTCTCCGAGGCACGGAGTCAGTGATAGTTAATGTACTTAAGTCAGAAAAACTCATTGGTACACGCCCGGATTCGAACCATGGCCCTATGTCCTTATAAATTTGAGACAGGTTCACTGCGCTCTGGGCTATCACGACTTTTTTTTTTTTTTTTTAATACTACATAGTCACTACATAGTCAGTGGCAACCTAATCGAAAGTCATTTATCATTCACGTGATAATATTAGTCTTTAAAATTCAAATTCAAAACATGTTATTAATCGCTTTACAAAGTTAACACTGATTTAAGCGTTTAGGTTAATTGAGTAGTCTTCCTGTAACTCTTGGCGATACTGTAATGCTAAGTTATCTTCAATACCAGCACACGCCTACATAAAAGCTAACGCCATATCTGCGAGATTATTCGCAGTGACGATCGATAAATAATGCGACAAACCAAAATCGAAATGTTTTTGTCGATTGAGAAAAGTAAAAAAGTATCGTAGAAATGCCTAAACTGTCGATTACTTTTTACTTCGACAAAGCAGCGCATGTTCACAACCGGTAGCACCCTGCGAGTGCCAGAACCAAGTTGTTCTTTCTCTAATAACTTGTCAAACATTGTTATTTGACCACAGGACCACAGTCACTTTATCACTCATTACAAAAAAATAGAATTTTGGACTTAGTGAGTGCATTTAGGCTCAAATTTTAATACAATTATGTCAAATCATATAAATGTTAGAATGAAACTCACAGAGTAAATAGTCAGTTTAATAAGGGAATCGTTAAGATAGTTTTAGCTGAAAAAAGGTTATGTGATGATGATGATGAAAGACGAAAGATGAAAGAAAAGAAAAAGAAAGACGAAAGAAAGAAAGAAGATAAAAAATATATTTATTTATATTTCATTTATATTTTTAAATCATCCTTAAAGATTTTATTACATTTAATTTTATGGAACTTTAAGCAATTTAACAATGCAACCAAAATGTTTTTGTTACATTTTCCAAGAGCTTCAATTGTATAATTGTTGAATAACATTAAAAGAGTACAATAGCGTTCTGTTTCCAGACATACATATAATAATAATAATACCTAGGACATCTCACACACCACCATCTAGTCCCAAACTAAGCAAAGCTTGTATCATGGATACTAGAGAATTTATATACATACTTAAATATTCTTTATAACGTTTACATATATAGATATTTTACAACCAGGCGCGGAAGAAATAGACATGTTCATACACACAAATATATGTCCCGAGCGGGAATCGAACCCGCGACCCTTAGCTCCGCAGTTAGGGTCTCTATATAACAACTCGGCCAATCGCTCAGTCATACTTTTAAAAATTTTCGGATGTTTACCTCTTACATGATTTTTAACATTGAAACGTCTCAAAACTTATCTAACAAATTCTACGAGCCAAGAAAGACTGGGTTGGCGTTGATATTGATTCGCAGCAGAATAGATTCCAACACCGAGGATGCATTTGTTCGACAAGAAGAGAGCTAGACGATTCAATTTATTCTTGTATAAAATATTTTTATGCTACTGCTCTTCAAACAGCAGACGTATACCTACAGCATTCAGAAGAGAGATGCCTATTGGACTATGTTGGTACTTGAAACATACAGGCTTTGAAACAAACAGGCCATGTGCCACATACATATAACAACCAAGAGCCGGTACCAGCATAAATTTTCGTCATATAAATACTGATCTGACCTGGAATTCGAACCCGGAACCTCCAGCTTCGGAGGCAGGGTCGCTACCCACTAGGCTAAGCGGTCGTACTCGTCCAAAATATATCTTGAAATATTTGTATGCGAATATAATATTATTAATTATTTGATTTTTTTGTGGTCACCGATTTAAAGTAGCTTTTTTGGAACTCGTCGTCAGTTTCTAAAAATATTTCTTAACTATCAAAAGTTTGACGACAATTTATACATTCGTACATTATGTTTAACAAATTTTTGTTCGTGTAAGATGCAGCTATTTTTCTAGAACGCATTTTACATTGAGTCGCGACTGCATTAACGTCGGTGTATTAACACAATGGCGTGCAGTGCGCCGGGAGCACTGCACTGCACCGAGTGCACCCTGCATTCTAGTGACTTACCGAGTGATTTATTATCGATATCGATAAATAAATGGTCACACTTGAGCTACCGGTTTTTATTACCATCTCCAGTTCATTCTATATCGGTCGATATAACTTAGATAATTTCTAAATCTTATGATTTTTTTAATGATTTAAATCAACAAAATTAGTGATGTCAAATTCGATGATAATAATTCATTGCCTTCTTCCTGGGCTTCACAACATTTTTTTCAACAAATACCAATATCTAATTATCCTAAAAGCATCTAATTTACACTGATTTAAATAAATATGGCACGGCAAAAACAATATTTGTCTAAGGGCGAGCTGAAGTTTATGGTCAGCAGAAGTTATCAATCCAATTAAATTTGTTTCCTTGATCACTACAAAGATTGAAGTGTAAAGTACATGAAATATTAACCGCTTGTCAGTTGAAACAACGCTAAAATGATGAAAACAAAAGTTAATAAAATTATTATCTTTACTTTAACTCATGAAAGTACGAATTTACTAGAATTGCTCTTCTGCGTTTCCCGTCTAACCACTCATACCCTAGCTAGCTTGGGCAAGATGGCAAGTTTCAGTCTGAGTTTCAATCCGCAAGGTCCCCGCGCGCCGGTTTCACTCCCGCAAAATTGCGTTTGACAGTTTCCATACTATGAAGTAACATTTCTGACTCTATTAAAACAAAACGCTGCTGTCAAATTAATTTACTTTATGCTATAACTGTAGGTAAAATTACTCGCCCAAATTCACTTAAATAATTTTCCGATTACTATTTACTGTAAAGTAAAATAAAATACAGTAAAACTTTACATATTTAGTATATTTAACATTTTATTTTTACAAATTAAAATAATTTCCACTTTATTGGCACATTTCATTTTTTTTAAAAGTTAAAAGCATCGATGGACATTTGTTTACGTAATCGTTGGTTCGCATTGATTTTATATATCCTAAATGTCGCACGAAGCAATTAGTATGAATTAGCGCCTCTCGTATATTTTGCGGCGGCGACCTAAGCAGAGGCCATTAACGTCTGATATTCTGGCAAGAGGAGGCGGCCGTATCCCGGGAACAATGACTTAACATACAGACAGCGCCGTTCATTAAAAACTAATAAAATCTTTTGAAACGTACGCATGTCCGCGTCGCTTGTACTACGAATCAGGCAGATGTCCGCCTGATGCGATTTTATTAGTCATAAATGGATCTTAATCTATAACACAGTTACATAAAATCGTTCGTTTGTATAAATGCGTGTATGGTATGTTCAAGTAAGTATATACATAACTGGAGAATGGTGTAAAGTATTTCAAAGGAGCTATCAGCGTAGGATACTATTTACCTGCTTTTAAAATATAGATAATGTATTTTTTTAAATTTTTTTTTCTTAGGAAAACCAACAGCTACACAACGTTTATAGTAAACATTAATAAAATTTACCAGCAAGTATCTACCGCAGAGTAAAAAAGCCTTAAGGTACATAGGTAACTCTATCTCACACTGCGGTACAAATTGATTTGCATCCGCATATCCACATCTGGACATCAACTTCTTTCATACTTATATTTTCTTGCACATAATCCAGCCGTCTCTCCCTCGAACTTTCTCTCTCCGAATATCTCTTTACCTTGATGTTCATGACAGAACTCTTCTTCTTCCTCAAAACTTTCACATCAATTATCTTAATGTTGTAATAATATTGAGGATTTTATATTTTTTATCATGTTCAATAAATCAACACATATCGACATTATCGATATCGATATGATATTAAGCGCCTCACAATGTTTGGCTCGCAGGTGTTTTCAGCGAAGCCGATATGCAGCCCGTCTCAAATCGCGGATCCCAAATTACGGCGGCCAGACGAGACGCGCTTTAAAATATTTACCAATGCAAAATATTCCCTCTGTGACCACCTATATTGCACAGATATATTTTCGTTATAGATACACACGTATAGACCTTCTGTGACTATTGCTGGGTATGGGCCTAATATCATTCAAACAAAAATAAAGAAAGGCTATGAACGACACTACTAGAAATAAATATATCAAAGGCCGTCACGGCTCTCGACCTTCTCACTATTGTGTTTTCCATATAAAAAAACTAATTAAATGCCTGTTGGGCAAACATCAGCTTATGGTTCCGTAGCATGTACTACAAGCAATCACTTTACAATCACCAATCACAAAAATTATTAAGTTTGTCGATATTTGAAAATTGCGCATATCTCAATTACGGTTTTTTACTAAAGGTTTCTTGTTCGAAACAATTTTCATTGAAAGTGTTTATCACGCCTCACTTCTTCTTTGATATTTTTTTAAGTTTTTTTATTAACGCGGTCGAAAAGTTGGTGGGGATGACATATTGGTAACGACTTTCGGAGCTCAATATCCAGCTAAATAAATAAAAAATGACAAAAACTTTCATTGTATTTTCAAAGATCTGTTCAACGTCTGTCTGTCGTCAAGATCTGTCTGTCGGTGTACCCGTCCTGTGAGTAACACGATGGATTGCACAAAATAAAATGGTTCATCCATTAGTTCAATATATGGAGAACCATCAATAAATAAAAGACGAACGTAAGGAGATGCTGGACATAGCAAAATTATAGAATTCCGTTTTTCGTTTTAGCTACGGAACCTCAAAAAACGGTTTGAGTCTGTTTATTATTTCTTTACGTTATAGGGACTGAATTGATTTTACTATAATTTCAAAGTTTAATCGAAGTCATATTAAATACAGAAAAATAGATTCAATAAAGTTCTTGAATTTAAACCAATAAAAGAGTGATTGCTTCCACTTCTGGGTCAAAATCAACACAGTTCGACACTATAGATATTAACTACCAGTTTTTGAAATGCAAAGAGGTGTGATTTTTGAGCACGAATCAGTCTTGAAAATTGGTAGAGTGGAAAAATTTCAGAATTCGGTAAAATACGTGATTCATCATCTATTCAGTACTGACGATACAGTTAAAGCTGTTTATATTATATATGAAACCGAAAATAAGAAAACAAATCACATTAATACAAGATGACAACCGATGTTGTGAAACCCTCATACTTTTCCCAGACGAAATATTATTCATATACTACAAAATATATTAATAAATATTATTAAGGAGGGAGGGACACGATAAATGCCATCCAGAGTTGTTAGTGATATTTATGACATTATTACAAATTTAAATATAATAATTTAATTTTAAAAATATGGAACTAGACGGCGCTGTATGGGATTTCCCTGAAATTATATTTTAAAAAAATTGTCTGGAAAAAAGAAAGGGTTTATAAGATAGATCGGGATCATAGAGTAACAAGTTACTTCTGTAATGTTGACAATGGACGCTAACAGTTCTATGCACTACGATAAACTAAACACCAACAAGCACACATCATACTCTTATATGGTTAAGGAGATACAATCCTTAGATAAGAACAAGTCATCCAGCACAAAAGGTTAAAACGGGTCAGATGAAAACAAGAAGAAGCGATGTTCCGACAGCGACTCCGAGTGCTATTCAAATAGTGTGCACTTAAAGATGACTGGCTACTACTGGTAATCGCAATGGGAATGGGAAAGATCAACACGAATCGCAATAACAAGTAGGTACTGTCTGGAACGCTGTGAACGTTCAGTGCGTCGCTTCATTCTCACGGTAAAATTAAGAAACTTAAAAAGTTTATACTGATCTAAAACTGCATGCGTTCATTTACAGCCCACAAAAGCAGGTCGTATAATATGATCTATTTAATTATAAATCAGTGGCAATTAAATAACTATCGAGATTTATAGATATATTTAGATTGTTATTGTAAAATTAGTAACACCCATTCGAAATTCAGGTTAGCGGGTTCGATTCCCGCACGAGATAAAATTTTGTGAGCATAAACATGTCTATTTATTTCATGGCTGGGTGTAAAATACATATATACATGTATATATTATTTTAAAAAAAACATTTTAGTATATAAATTGTCTAGTACCCACTATACAAGCTCTGCTTACTTTTAGACTAGATGGCGCTGTGTGGGATTATTACGTGGGTATTATTATTAATCTTCAGTTGCTTGGATGAGGATGCAGAAAATGCCTTTTAAAATACACAAATGTCTTGGTTTCAATCCCATCCGGCTTGGATGGAAATTATTCGCGTCTCAATTCGAAATTAACCAAAATATTTTTTTCGAATTCCGTTCAAGTTATGGATATTTTTTATTTCGAATATCTGATACATTCGATTATAGCTACAGAGTTCCTTATCGTCCCTGACTATATACATAGTCTGTGGCAGATTTATACCTTCGCATCTATAATATAAAGTATATCGATGGCGTATGTTTACTGTGCTCTTGTCCTCACTCTGTGGCGAAAGTGACTTCGAGCGGATGTTCTACAGACAGGTAAAATCGTTGTTCACTCTAGTGTACTTAAATGGGTACTGAATCGTATAACTAGGCGTTAACTGCCGCTAAATTATACGACTAACCCAGTTTATCAAAATGTAGTAACATTATTATACACCTATAAATATTTAATGACTGCAACAGTAACAGTGTTGTTGGCGCAATTGTGTACGTGTTTAAAAACAAAAGAATACTATCAATGTTTTTTTTTAATTTCCCATTTAATTTTAGAATTCCGCTATGGATTCGATCCAATAAATGCGTTGGCTAAAGTTAAATAAATATATCATCACTTCTGTAACTATGGAACTTGACAGTCTGTTCACAGTTTTTAATCCGCAGACGAGCTTGGTGAGGATACAGAACAAACTCTTCAACTCAATGTGAAAAAAGGCTGTAATTTCAGCAGTGGAAGCGTTAAAGCCTAAAAGCATAAAAAGCATAACAAAATAATAATAAATAATAATTTTACTAATTATTTAAAGCATAAATTGAAATAAAGTTTTACATATTATTACGTTTTCGAAATTTACGAATATACGAGAAATATAAAAATTCAGAAAACTAATTATGAATTTAAATGATTCGGATTTTCGGAAAACTTATTTTTTTTCTGTGATTATTTATTAAATGATACACGTTATATTTTTTCAAATAATTTAATCTTAAATATCTCGTAAATATTAATACTTCATTAAATTGTTTTTAATTTATTGTTAATTAATTAACTGATTAACCTATCTCATCTAAACAAATTCACAGTAGTCGAAACGCTGATATGATACGCTATTAAATTAACTTTTTGACAGCAGTTAACTGAACTTATAATGTACACAATTACAAGCAAATCTTGTTATTGTTTTTTATATTGTAAACAGAGATCGTTGGGAAAAAACATATCATGCAAAACGACAGCATAAGCATTTCGCCTAGAAAATTTTGATATGTCTAAATTAAGAAACCTGTTTTGCTGTAAACGTAGCTAAAAGTGCAATGGCCCAAAAAGTGGGGTGTTGTTTTCATAATATTTAAAGCGATAGTCGCTCACTCGGTTCAATAGGGTCACTCGCGACGTATTTACGAGCATGTTTGTGCAGTTCCGTTTTAAATAGTCGGCGTGAGATTTGAATTTTATTTCAATAAACAGGTATTTATAATATAATTATATTGACAATATACTACTATACAGCACTACTAGCTTTGTCTATGACTTCGGTCGCGTAAGTTTTCTCAAGTCATAGAAAATATTTTTCTACACGGAAAATAATTACCTTGTAAGTTACAGTTACTTAAAAATCGCATTTAAATCGATTCATCCGTTTGAAAGCAACAATGTCGCATATAAACACACAGACAGATAGAAATGTAGCCAATAACCATACCAATTAAACCAGTTTCGTTTCACAATGAGGCATTGAAGTCGTCCATCCGTTTAGGAACTACGTTGTCGCAGACAGATACACAGACAGACAAATAAACAGACACGTAGCTGAGAATCATCTCTTTTAAACCTGCTTTCAATCCAAAAAACATTAAAATCTCTCTATCCGTTTAAGAGTTACGATGCCACAGACAGACGCACAGACTGACAGATAGATAGAACTTTACTTAAAAATCATTGCAATTAAACCTCGTTTTCAATTAAAAATTCGCATTAAAATTAATCTATCCGTTTAAGAGCTACGAAGACACACAGACTGACAGATAGATAGAACTTTACTTAAAAAACATTGCAATTAAACCTCGTTTTCAATTAAAAATTCGCATTAAAATTAATCTATCCGTTTAAGAGCTACGAAGACCCACAGACTGACAGATAAATAGAACTACACTTAGAAATCATTGCAATTAAACCGGTTTTCAATAAAAAAAAAACGCAATAAAATCGGTCTATTCTGTTAGTAGCTACGATGCCACAGACAAACACAGATATCCACAGATAGACAGGCGTACGCATACAGATATAGGCATCAAACTTATAACAACCGTTGTTTTTCATGTCGGGATTTAAGAATAGGAAAATAACGTTCTAAAATAACGCCAGAGGGCCAAGTGTGAGTTTTTTACTATTAACTGTGTCGTTTGCGTTTTTTATAATTTGTATTGAAACTCGTACAGCACATCTAGCGGTCGTTTTAGGTAACTACGAGTTTCCATACAAATTACGGAAAACGCATACGACACAGTTAATAGTAAAAAACTCGCACTTGGCCCTCAGAACGTTGCTAGTCGAAGTAGTATTAGTGATAAATACGGTAATGCCTACATTAACATGAACTTGTGTGTAACGCATAGTATTCACTTTGTAATGTAGCATTTTCTTCATAGGCTAAATATTTACATATTTCACATTAATAGACGCTTTACCGGCGCCAAGACAACTTTATTGAATCCACTAAGAGACCAAAGTTGAGTCAGGTCAAGGTCCGCTCCAAAGACATTCTATTCCATCCGATGGAGCTAATAAACATATTTTATTCACATATACATGAATCATTGTTTACATTTGAATCTACAGGTGGCACCATAGAATTTTTCATCATGATTTTAATACACACCTATGTAGAGGTTCTAAATATACATAAATATATATTTATAATCTGCCAGTGAGATTGACATATGGACAGACAGATAGGCCGATATTTCTTTTATTAATTAATTTTAATTTGTAAAAGCCTATTTACAGGTTTAGACTTTTATAATGTAGACACGTGATTCAAATACGTAAACAAAACTTTTAGTTTAAAAGTAGATTATTTTATGCAAGTTAAACGAACTGTAATTATAAATTGTAAAACTTCATAAAAAAGTAGTTAAATTGATTATTACTACCTAATTTTCCGTGCGATACAGTGTGTCTGTGATTAGGCTATTCTTCGCCTTCTTAAGCATTCAATAGAACTTCCGGTTTTTTTCTGTTTCGACTTGCCTATTTTGACGTAAAAACGTCTATTCGCTCGTTACAGCGCTAGCGGGTCGAAATTTCTTGTGACAAAATATTTTAAGACTTGAATCGCAAATAACTACGACACTAATGCGTAAACAATGGTTGAATTGACGACGGATAGATCGTGGCTGTGTTTATCGCGCAATATTCAATTGGCCTGCGACGAGAAATACAGAGCACTACAAGGAGTTGAAGTAAAATGCATATAAATTTGGCGGAATTACTGGCGAAAAAAAAATATTAATAAAAATGGCGAAAATCGGTATTAAATTGTAAATTAAAATATGCTCGGAATACTACAATAAATAAATTAGGAGAAGGCTTGCAATTCTAGTGCCTAGCGAAAGCGAGAGTTACAACGGCATCCAAACTTAAACAAAGAGATAGCCGTGTACAGTTTTAAATTCATGTAGCGTAGAAATGCTTAGCTAGGACTTTAATTTGGATGTCATTGTGATGAACTTACATAGAACTAATTACATGATACAAGAGAAATATTTGCCAGAATGTCGACAACGGTAATAACTAAGATGTTTTCTCTAATAACTTGTAAATATGCTCAGAATTACAGGAAATGCAAAACAAAGGAAAGCTTGCGTCAAAAGGAATACAGTAAATCTAAAAAGTCTAGTGCATGTGAGAGAACAACCGAGTCGAAAATAAAACGAAGATATCGTCACGTTGTCACGTCAACCCCCAAGTGAAAACGTGACTGAGCCTGACCATTTTTCATTTTTTTTTTTTGTGTATGTGTATAACGTTCTTTTTATAATCATTGCTGTTTACGTTATTATTTAAGTCATTTATAGAGAATAAAATTTGTACAAAAGTAATTAATAGTACATTATGATGCAAGTACAGTAAGCTGCATATTACAGGCGAGGTAGGTGTTTATAGGCACGAGGCGAAGCCGAGTGCTTATAATAAACCGATGATTATAATATCTAGCTTACTGAATACGAGCTTCATACGACGTTTTTTTCAATACATTTGCGATTAAAATTAGGTAGATGCTTCAAATGTAATAATGGCCGGAGCTAAGGGCGCGAGCAGATTGCTTTTCGCGGTCTACGCATGCGTTACAAACAGAATGCTCGTTTGTGATTGGTGTAAAGTAAAAAGGCCTAGTACTGTAAAATACAACATTACGGTACAAGTTGCGATGTCATAAGGACCTTATTAATAGCAAACGTATTGAAAAGAGTATTTATTGTATTCCATTGTTACCTGCTCACAAAAATATATTGTATTTAAATTTTCCAGAACATTCGAATAACATATAAATCAGTATCTTCATATCTCATTTATCACTGTAGGTAAAGAGATGATAGGTGCAAAAAATAAGACATATGAAGCGCAACAGAATTACTTTTCAAGAATACGTGTATGAACTTAATATTTCCCCGTTTTAACATTGCAAGTCCTGCGAGTTTTTGATTTATTTTAATTTATTTGTTTATTTACGAAATAACGTCCTACTTCACTTTAATGGGTATGCATAAAAAAAAATGTTTTTTTTATAAATATTATGTAAAAAATAAAGCATACGCAAATGTATTACAACGATATCCGTACATAATAAAAAAAAAATCAGTCATCACAGTTTCAGTTGGCATTCCCAAAAACAATAAAATTTCATTTAGATGAAATTTAATATCGTTAGGGTTTTTACCTAAATAATTACTTAATAAACTGCAAGGTCTGAGGTTTTTTAAAACTGACAATAATGAAATAAGTGATGATTCAAACCGTGTTGTGAAAGCCTAAAATGACTGTAACTACTTCCGTCGAGCGAAGCTCCTTAATTTAGACATCAACGCATTATCAAAACAAAGCTCGTTTTGAAAAATACTAAAATATATTTTTTATAATAACATCAGGTATTTTATTTTCACACCTTTGTTTTTTACGCAGTGATCCTCTGTTGCAAATTATTATATTTAAAAATCTAAAATCGTTAAAAATATCTTTCAGAAATTTCTTTCACTTTATTATTTTAAACAAATATTTGCGTTTATATTCTACAAATGCCATAATGTAGGTCACGCAAAGACATTTTATCGAATGCACCGCCTACTTCGTGGCGATTGCTTTAATGTGCTGGTGGAAAATAAGTAGGTGCGAATAACTCTTTACTGCAGTTAGGTACTTTATATATAGCCTAAAGCGTTTAATAATAAAAATAAATAAAATATGTCAAAGCCAATTTTTTTGGTTTATACATTTTAATTTGTAAGTTTTTTTTTCAAATCACGTTAAAAATAATATAAATTATAGCACAGGTGAAAAAAATATTTTATAAATATTTTAAAGTAGAATCGAGTAGAATTATATCGATCAAAAATATTTATATGGAAACGTAAATTATACGAATAATAATGTATGATTTCATATAATATATTTAATTGAAGAAATCTGCAAATGATGAACCAGTAAGTGTCGATAATCCTCATCGTGAGTGCAGCGATATCGGCTATATGGGTCAGCGCCGGACGCCATTGCACCGCACTTCTTTCAGAGGCGACAAATAATAAAGAATATTTTCATGTTTTCTATTTAATAAGAACTACTAATAAATTGGGTGCAAAATAAATGAATTTATTTTTGGTTCTGAAAGCCTTGAGTAAAAAATCCTTGGTTTTTCTACTTAGGGAAACTGTTGGTAATCGAAAGTGAAAAATGTTATCACTCATGAGGTAAATACAGTAGATTAAAGTTTCGAGTAGAACGAGATCGAAGAATGCTAAAAAATGCTCACCTGCGGCCGGGCGCGCGAGCACTAGCGGCACCACCAGCAGCGGCAGCAGCGGCGCGGCCCGCATGCTCCCGCACTAGCCACGCATTCCGGCGCCAACTCGCGCTCCTCGCGCCTTGCCCGCTGTCGCGGTACTGACTGAGTAAGTCTGACTGCCGATACTAGCACTGGCCGGTAGCCGTCGGCTCCAGCGCCCGCCGCGCCCCGCCGGCACGTGCGCGGCGCCCCACGTGCGTGCGCCCCACAACAAGTGGCCGTCACGGGTGCCACGGGCCCGCGCCCAAGCAGCACCGTCAATGATCCTCGACGTCGAAGTCGTTGAAGCGCGTTCCGCCCATCTCACGCTTATGTACCGTCCGTGGATAAAAGTGCGGTGCTCGGTTCCCGCGTTCGTTCGGCGAAAAGAACATGAAAAGTGTCGACGACCGAGTACGGCAAGCGGTGAGGCGGGGCGGGGTGTGACGCGGCAGACGCCCGCGGCCTTCCGCCTCGCTGGAATGCGCGCCGCAGACATCGCCACGGCCGAGCCACCCGCCCGGATATGGCGTTGGCGTTCCCGGCATAAAATGATAATAAATAAACCAGTTAATTCCGACGATAAAGTCATGGCCTTTTAAGGCGATATAGTTTAACAAATTACCACGATGATGTCAAAGCGTGACCCGAGAACATAAACTAATTTCATTACGACCTTTTTTAAGAGAAATTAGACAATATGTACTAGTATCATTACTTACTAAACGCATTCGAATTAAAACTAAATAATTTTTATCGAATACAGCTTTACAAACATTTGCCAACCGTCAAAGATTCCACCAGTAATGGAAATTTTAGGTTTCACGAAAAAAGATTAAAAGGAATTAAATTTTGCTATTTCTACTAACGTACATAGGTACTTTTAAACATTTCGAGATTTTCCAGATTTTGACTGCCTAAACTTAAGCAAGTTTCTTTGGAACTTTCAACTATAGACATGGAAGCATATACAAGTTATATCTACAGTATAGATACGATCATGCGTCAAATCGCAAATATTCATGATTTCCTGTTTTTTCATATTAACTTTTCCAAAGAAACATCTCTAAGCATCTATATGTGCGTAAAAGAAAAACAAACTATTTTTTTTGCGCACAAGTAAATGCATATGTGTTAGTGAATGGGTTGTGCAAGATATTCTTGGACTACCTATTATATTGGATAGATGAAATCAAAACAAACCTCGACATGACGAAATCAAAATTTCAATTTTAAATCACTACACTCTAACGAGGCAAATGCGTTGCACTGTTTCATTAGGTAGTAAAAGTAGCTTAAAATTTTAATATTTTCAATTAATTTTATACATTTACGTATTATTTTTAGAGACAAACAGTATCTGATTTCATGGTGCAACTGAGTGCTGAAACAGAACCTTTCGCAGCAATCGTACCAGTTTGGACCATAGGACATAGAAAAAAATCCTTGTATGTGGTACTTATATCTGACTACTATGACCAATAGTTTTTTGCTTTATGGTGTTTATAGACTGGTCTTGGTTCACAAAAAACAGGCCACGAGGGAGACAAATCATAAAAAGTGTCTCCATTGCATGGGGCCAAAGTATCGCTAGTTTATAAAACGACAGAAGTTCGTACCCTTTTGCAATAAAAACGACACCATGAAGTTAGCCAAGAGAAATTTCCAGTATTGTCGAAATGTCGACAAGTATTATTTCATGTTAAATCGAATGTGTAAATTTTCTTCCAGTCTGCATTGTTTTATACTCAGACAAATAGTTTCCATTAAAAGTATATTGTTGGTTATTTCAATGATAAATTATTTAAAAAAACATCTACTGTATTATTTTATTATAATACTTACTAATTGAATTTAAGTTAGTGTAATAACCACGTTAATTTGATATTACTGATATTAATACGGTCGCTGCCCACTAGGCTAAGCGACGACCGCTTAGCCTAGTGGGCAGCGACCCTGCCTGCGAAGCTGGAGGTCCCGGGTTCGAATCCCAGGTCGGGTCAGTATTTATATGATGAATATTGATACTGGTACCGGGTCTTGGTTGTTATATGTATGTGGTGTCTTCGCTTGGTACCCAAAACATAAGTTAATGCTTAGTTTGGGGCCTAGACGTTGTTGTGATTGTGTGTGTTGCTTTAATTTAATTAATTTAATTAATATAGCCTAAATCATAATTAAAACTTTTAAGGTTCGCTACTAAGTATCTGTTATACGTCCGTCTGTCTGTCACAGGACTGATCGTCTGAACCGTAGTAGATAGACACTTAAAATTTTCAGAAGAATGTATTGCTATGGCTGTAATAACTAATAAAAATAAAATTTTGTTAAAACTTAAAGGGGGTCCCCATTAAAAAAGAAACTTGTTTTTTGCGACGTTTTTTGGTGATTGCTTGTTGTGAGATCATTTTTTACACTTTAAAATTTCATGAAATATGTACTGTCATGACAGCTATAACAAAAAACAATAGAAATAAATTAAAGTTAAAAATAAAGGAAGTCCCAATATAAGAAACGTTTTTGTTTATATTGTACGTACGATGCACAGACCAGTCAACCTTATAGACAACGCTTTAACAGGGAGTAGCATTCGCCAAGGCTATGGTAGTGACACTACCATAACTACATAACTACGTCTCTTGTGAGCGGTCAGTTGGAAGCATGTCGGAAGCCTATTTGTCAGCGATATTGTCAATTTTGAACGAGCCAATGAAAACTAGCCGACCTCTCCCCGCACCCCGCCACTTTTTGGCGATTTCGTTTTCGTATTAAAGTTTATTAAAGCGTAGTCTATAGGTTGACTGGTCTGTGGTACGATGGTACGAAATCCTTCTTTAAATAAATAAATAAAATAAATTTTATTAATTGTATTAAAATTTACCGTCTCTTTTTAATCCTATCATCGTTCTAATCATATGAAATTGTGACATACAAGTTTTACGTTTAGTTTTCAAAGCTGAACGTATAGTTTATCTTAATAATTATTCCAGGTGCATTATAAAAGAATCCGTAAATACTAAGGTACATATAAAGAAATAATAAAAGTTCTTTCCCCCAATTTTTCGAATGTAGTAAAATATTATTATGCAAATAAGTGTTCTGAGTGAATATCGATGCAATTACGTTATCGCTACACGACTTGTCAATTAGTTGAGGCCGAGACGCGCCAACGATATTGGTGATGATTACCGACCCAGTCGTAACTTTATAGTCCGAGAGCCTATAACAATGATACCCTCACTCATAAAACACCATCACGATATTCAGGTAAAATTTAATATTCTTTTGTAAGAAAATAAAAATTTTAGTGGGCCTAATAGCCCAGTAAACTCTTCTGGTTCTACCCTGGACAGTTTCTATACAGATTAACTATGATTTCCAAATACTTATTGTCGCTTACTTAATATAGTCACAAGAGCCGGTAGCATATCTAAGGATGGATTTTTATAGTGTTCAGGTTAAGTTTAAGTATTGCTATAATTGGTAAATACTACATAGTATGTTTCTGATGTGTTTAAATTTAACAAACTAGAGTTTAGTGAATCAGCTATAATGGTAAAGCTTGTTTGTGCATCTTCGTGTACAACATCCCATCTCAAGGAAACTGCAAGGAATTTTTTTAATTTTAAAATAAAATGATCAAGGCAATTTGACTCTTTTTTTAGCAATGAATGTTCTACTGACAATCCATGCACCGCCAACATATTTAGATACATAAGTCTATTTGAGCGCCCATATGGATGCTCATACAATTTCAAAGTCATATTTATATTATCTGTTATTATAATATTTTCAGCTCACTTTATCAGCTCCAGGTGGCTGATAAGAAAGACAACTTTGTCGAATTTCCTTCCGAAGTTGGATACTAATGAAGATCTTAATTATGATGCCTCACCATATCCTGCAAAACTGAGTTTTTCCCGTGGGTTCTTGCGCGCAATTTAATTTCAGGCATAAATGAGTCTATATCTTTGAAAGTGTTGGTGCAAGAAAAAAAAACGAAGAGGCCTTTTTTTTATGGATAATTTTATGTACTTACAACAGTTGTCCCGCAACTTTTTTTACTGTTTCGTATATATTCGAGTGTGTTGCAAAAAACGACTCGAGTATGCATTCCTATTCATCAATTATAAGGAAAAAGGAACCCTTATAGGATTACTTCTTTGTACGTCTGTCTGTCTGTCAGTCAAGGTCCTTTTTTCTCAGGAACGCGAGGAAGTATTAAGTGGAAATTAATAAATAATTAAATATACTGTGTCTTGGAGCCATTTATGATTTATGCCGTATATTCTAAAAGTTAAACAAGTTAGGAACTTGTAATTTCTGTATATTATGTACCATATGCTGTATTTAAATAGCGAAATACTGAAAACGTCGATCTTTGATGCAGTTTGTTTTTTTTTAGATTAAAGGTACTTTTAAACTACTCGGGAAACATGTAGTTTATGGTATACAATGTATTCTTTTGCGTATACCTGTATCAAAGTAATACTTTTCCTGTAGCACTAGTAGAATTGATTTTGAACATTCTTAGACTCGATTTATTTTTAAAATGAAAATTTTATTTAATTTTCATGGGACTGCTTCTTTCGTGCAATTTTGCAAAACATGGAATAACTGATTTACATACCGTAAAAGACTAATTTTAAGTTACTGTACGTGGTAAATGGAATTTGAAATAAATTTTTAATGGGGAGTCTTGATGTGAAGGTATAAGAAGCGTAACGGTGTATAAACTCCACTTAGAGTTATTTAAGTTACGTTGTTTGTAAACATAAAAAAAAATCTAAGCAATAAACGAATCACCATTTTGTGGGGAAAATGAAAAAATGAAAAAATACTTTTCAAGTGTATCATGCGACATATTAAAAAAAAGGTGCTTGTTATGAGAAATACAATACAAAAAACAAAAAAAATAGGTTTTCACTTATCAATAATCGATAAACGAATTATTATTTTGAGGGAAACCGAAAAAAATAAAAACCTTTAAAATGTAGATTTAAAAAAAACACGAAAATCGAACACTGTCCTCTTTATCTTCGAAATAACAGCACCTACAATTTTGAAAGAAAATATAAAATGTAAAGCCTCACTTAGAGTTTATTAAATTCTATTATTAAATTATAAAAAAAATTTCAGCTCGGTCTATTTTAAAACAGTGAGTTCAAAGCCCATGGACTCAAAGTGATTAAGTTTGTATGTTTTATTAATATAATTAATCGTTTTTTTTTATTCATTTTTGCAAATGTTTGATTTGATGATAATTTTGTTAAAAATTAATTTAAATGGAAATAAAACCGATTTCGGAACTGCTGTGAGGGTCAAAAAAATTTATAGTTGGCCTCTAATGTAAAAGCACAGAACCTTCCTACGCGAGTTCGACTCACATTTGACACGAAACTGTTTCGGAAATATTATCAGCAAAGACTTTTATAAAAAAAAAACCAAATGGTTCCCGACATTTTTGTGGTCTAATTTGTATAAACTGAGGGTGATATAAATACGTAGTACGTAGGTGTCGAATCCCCATCTTTTTTAATATCAATCAAAAAAGAAATTTGATAGTCTGTTTGTCATTCCTTCTAACTTCAACTATTGAAGAATATACACCTATTTTATTCGTTCCTATAAACAGATCCAACCCAATCGCAAATTTATTTTCTTAAAAAAACCGATTTTTTTTACAAGAAACAACTTATCTTGCTCAAAGAAGTCTCACTTCAATAACCAGATTACAACCATCGACTAAAATTATAAAAGATTTTTTATACTAAATATAAAAGATTTTTTATACTTATTGTAAATCATATGATGTAATATATATGCACAATTAACACAATAACGATAACAAGGTCATGCTATACGTAAAAATACTTTTAAACTATTACACTATTATCTACAATATATATCATATAAACATGATATATCTCAATGAATCACATGCAGATATTTATGCTCAGAAGCATTTAAATTACATCGTTTGGAATCTGATTAATGTCCCAATTTATCAGTTGGGTTATATCGCTAAAACACGCAGTCACGGCTCCGAGAGAAAAACAATCGAGTCGGAACAAAAACACACAAACACACATACAGAAGCAGCGAAATTATAGTTGGACCGAAACCTCTGTACCGCGCCTTAGGTGTGTGCGCGGCGCGGAGGGAGGCAGATCTGCTCTGTCAGTCCGTCGTCAACGCTTAGGAGCTGCCTTGCCTCCTCGCCGCGCACATACCTAAAGCGCGGTACAGATCGCGCGGCGAGAGTTTGGCTTTGACCGTTATTGCGCAGAAATTTGAAAATTGGGTATCAACGGGCAATTAGCGGGGTGCGGGGCGGGTGTGTAGGCGCACGCGGTGCTCTGATTGGCGCTCCAGTCGTTCCCTGCCTCTCGCATGCCCCGCGCACTCCTGTTGTACAATCACATTCACAAGTGAATTGCTATTTTCGTTAATTGTTTATTGTTGTCGATTGTTATTATTTGTTGAGTTATAGTAGGCATGGGCTACTATTAAACAATATGTAGCTAGCAAAAATGTTAAATGGAATTTACAAGAATGTACCAAACTTATCAAAGAAAAAGTATCCTTAATGGGTGCCCAGGAATGGGAAAAAATATGTAAAAAGGTAAAAGATATAGAAGAAGAGTACGCCAAGAGTGACCATGTAGTTGATTAACTTACCGAGCAATTTATAATTCGCGTCGATGATAGTTCCGAAGACGATGATTCTGATGATGGTTATGAAGAAGATGATGATTTTATTAAAAAACAATTATTTAGAATTTTCATCGCTGTCTCTGTAAACTTTAAAAGGAAATAAACATTTTATATAAGTAAAATAACTATCAATAGTTTTAATAAATGAAGAAGTTTATCTATTTCGTATTATTTTCTAGCATTATTACCACAGTACATGAATTTTGACCCACTCAAATATCCAACCTGGTACATAAAAAAGGAAAAGTATTGTGTGCGTGACAGTACCCATGCGCAGTAATCCCCTCCACCCCGAAGGTCAAAGCCAAACTCTCGCCGCGCGATCTGTACAGCGGTTTCGGTCAAACTATAACAAATTGTATGAAATACGTACTACGATCGCAAAACGAACATAATAAAAGAAACGACACTCGCGTGTAATTTACACGTACGATTGGTTTGTTCATTAATGAGATGACTCACTTTTCAGAGTGTATGTGGTTAAACACAAGCGTAAGAGTCGCTGGAATTGTGAACAACACGCGACATGCGGATGTAATCTAGTCATAGAGATATCAAAATGTGAAGAGTAGTATAGTGACTTGCATTAACCATAGAGCATACGGAATATAGTTCTGCTAAAAGCGCTTCTGGTAGTATTCTTGTACAAAATAAAAATCTTACAGGCAGTTCGTATATTTACATACATTCAAAGAAAGGCAAGGTCCTGTTAGCAGTACTTTATGCAATTGACATTAACGGAATATACAGTAATTCACAACCTTTGATTAGGTTTTTTTTTAATTTTATAGGTATAGTTATTTAATATTAGCATGGTAAAATTGTTGCTACAGGCAAAAGTACGCATACCGGATGATACTTTCCTTGTTTAATTTTGTAACAATAAGCTACCTGTATTTTATACACAAAAAACTAACACAAATAATTTTATTTTTATTTTTGCCGTACAAACTTGACTGCATTGGATTTTCGCATTTCTTTTACTTACAGTGCTGAACATCGTAATTTTTATAAGATTTTTCTTTCTGTGTAATCGCCCTCGATTTTGATACCTCTTTTGTAACAGCATTTGCACGGCTAAAATTAAACAAAGTTAAAAATTAAAGGGAGTCGTTATAAACGTGTTTTTTTAATATTATATGGAGGTACGGAACTTTCGTATGTGAGTCCAACTCGTACTTGGCCGATTTTTTTATTGATTTTTTCCATTATAAACACTCGTGTAACAACTACCGGATGTGAATTAATCTCAAATGTTTTGTTATGTGTTTTTATTTACTTTTAAGACCTTTACATTTTAACCATGAAAATTTTATACAACTGGCCACCATCTTTAACGATTTAAACAAGATTTTGGTAATACCAAATACAGCGCTGTGGTGCCACCTCTATACATTTTAACACTTCTTTTGTCTAGCGGGCGACAGATCGAGCGGCGGCGGCAACGTGGGCGATCCATTCAATTATCTCAACAAGAAAACATTTTGTTAAGGCGGCGATATATCTGCGAACTCGTAAAAATTTACATTTATTGCCAACCAATTTCGTATTAGGAAATGCATAGCAAAATAAAGACCAATGCCTAGATTTTACATTTATTACTACTTAATTTTAGTACTCTAGTTTTATTTTTATTACTGATTTTATAACTAGGGAGCAATCCATTACCTGAATTTTACCTACTTATTTTGGAGAGCAAGCCGTTCCTATTGGCGGTTCCAATGCTTATTACTATTTTTATTTTCACCCCCTTGAAGTAGGGTTGTAACGATCACAATGCGTTTCATGGTTAATCGACGATTATTGTATCTTTACGTTATAGTGACATTTATAAATCCATTAAAACTAAACGCTGCTGTCAAATTTATTTACTCAATGGCATTTCAGGTAAACTTGGTCTTAAATGCGTTGTGAAGAAATTATGGTACGCAATGAAATACGTTCCATTACAACTTACTCGCAAGCAACCTTTTTTTGACGAGAAGAACAAATCACAACAACCACGAAAACTAAAGCTTCTAGTATGAAGCCATAATCATTCATCATAAGAAAATACATATATCATTACTTTTCTAGAATAACAGATCCAAATTGTCGGACACTCGTTTCCTAAGTAGATTTTGTGAAATCCGTCAAAGAACTAAAGTTGTCGACATAGCTGAAGCGATCAGCAAGCTGAAGTGGCAATGGGTCGGCCACATTTGCCGTAGAACTGATAACCGATGGGGTAGACGAGTTCTCGAATGGAGGCCACGTACCGGAAAGCGAAGCGGACGCCTTCCGGCTAGGTGGACAGATGATCTGAAGCACCATACCGGGGGTAGTTGGATGCGAAAGGCGGAGGACCGTGTGTGGTGGCGACCCTTGGGAGGGGCCTATATCCTGCAGTGGAGAGACACGAGCTGATGATGATGATGATGATGATGATGATGATAAAGTAGATTTTCATGAAAGTAAATTACGAAAATAATATTATTTTGCCAATATACTACGCTTTCTTAAAATTATCAAATGATAGAAACGTCTGTCAACCCCTAATTTGCCATGGACTGGTTTTCTTAGGTTAAACCGAAGAATTAAGTTAATTTGACAGCAGCGTCTGGTTTTAAGTGATGTTAATCTGTTTTAATCATGTTTCAATAAAGCCATAAATGTCAGTTGACAGTATCGAGGTGACGTTACGCAATTTCGGGGGGTCGAAACCGGCGCATGGGGATTTCTTGGGGATGAAGACCTTGCGCACTGAAACTCGGACTAAAACTGGCCATCTAACACGAGCTAGCTATAGCATGAGTGGTTAGACGGTAAACGCAGAAGAGCGCTTCTAGTCAATTCGTAATTTTATGGGTTAAACGTGGTTGGACTGATATGAATTGCTGTTACCTTTCACTTCTATTATAATTGTACTCGTATGAGTTTTTGATATACGTTTTGAATCTTAGGTTTTCAATAACGCCCAAAAACATAACTTTTAATGTAAAACTTTTTATTTTATCTAACTTCTGATCGTATTGCATTTGTAACATATCCAACTAACGATAACAGGGATCTATGTTATAGGAAAACTGGTGACCTTTTTTAGGTTCAATTTCGAAATATCCAGTTTTCTCCAATTAGGACTAAGAATCAGAACTTTAATTTCACATACATATATACATATTTATTAACATGAACAAAACCATATCTGTATATCTTGGCCAGATAGGATTGATATAAATCCTACAAGTTGTGAATTCATCGAGTCAATCAAGCACGTAATCGAGCTTTTTAGTGTTCTACAAATACAGGTAACATCTAGTTTCATAAAATAAACATCGAAACACAAATTGCTTTTATTATTGCAAAAAATACAATTTTGTGTTAAATTACAATGAAATGGGCCTTAAGAGCGCTAGTCAAAAAACTATAATCCCACGAGAAAAAATAACATGAACTAAATTAAAGTATACAAATTACTTAACAACTACAAGTAGATAAACATGTCAGTGGGGTATTTAGTGATTAATTCTAACAAATATAACAAGCTTTAAACTAACTGTTTTGTCCCGACGACGACCTTCGGTTATCTTATGTTGCATTTTCGATTAGCGATTGTGCTCGAATTTGCACAAAATTTTCCTTATTTATGTATTATTTCACGAGTCAATCAGGTAACATATAGAATGTCAATTGTACAATTCATTTAAATGATTAAGATTCTAGAAAATAGTTAATGATTTCGTAGTTTGTGTTTTTTGTTTCTGTTTTTTGCCGACCGATTTAGTCTAAGAGCTTGTGAACCCCTAGATGACGGTCTTTCTGAATGTCTAGAATTTTTTATTTAGTGATGCGTCATAGCTTTAAGTACCAAAACCACCATTTAGTAGACAGCCCTATACATCATCACGTCATCAGTCCTTATATTTTTAAAGTGTAAATGGAATTTAAAAAAACTTTGAAAACTTGCAACTTTGCAGAGACTTTTTTAGTTTTTTTAAACTTAAAATTTTGATTCATTGTAAACGCAGAATCGTAAAGTAGAAGTTAAAATTCACAGGCAATTTTTGTTAGCACAAGCACCCGACAGGTTAACCGAATGTACTATATGAGTTAAAACAAACTTTGGTCAGCTCAGTCGAAATTTGTATACTTATAATTTTTATGACAAATCAGTGATCTCCTTCGTAAATGATAACTTATCGTGCCAACATCACAAAAAATAATATATCATACACGTACAAATTGAATATTTCATACAAATGAATAATAATAATAATAATGACGTATACATGACAACAACGTCTAGGCCCCAAACTAAGCATTAGCTTGTGTTTTGGGTACCAAGCGAAGACACCACATACATATAACAACCAAGACCCGGTACCAGTATCAATATTCATCATATAAATACTGACCGGACCTGGGATTCGAACCCGGGACCTCCAGCTTCGTAGGCAGGGTCGCTACCCACTAGGCTAAGCGGTCGTCAATTATGTATCCGACGTCTTGTCTATGAATTGTCATTCTACTAATCTACTAAACTTTTCGATGATTACTTTCCTGCAAACGTCCCTTGACACCTAAATAATGTTTCTTATTCACCGTTTATTTGGTTGGAAGGAATTCGTAGTGAACTACACCGCAAGTAATCAGTATAAACTGACAATATGACCTTGATTTTCGTGAGCCTTGTCTGGGTTTCCAATCGTTTTTAAACCGCCATCCCGAAGACTGTAGGCTTGTTTGCATGTCGTACTCGCAAACCGATGTATCTTCGCCGATTATTAGTCGTTTTAGAAAGACGGGGTCCGTAGAAACTCGAGAAACCATATCTTCAGCGATTTGCTTTCGATGCTCTTTTTGGAAAAAATTTAGATCTTTAGGAACCAATCGTACGCCGACTAACTCCCAAAATATCAGTCAAATGTTGTGAACAGATTTAAAATATAAGTTGAACCCCTTGAACCAAACCTCTGAGACTCAATATTTTCGTCGTTCGTAGATGATGTGGTCGACTAGAATGGAACAAGTCGACTATCAATTTTTGGCCGTTTTGAAGCTATGAATACCATTCAAATGCCTATGATCATACTACAGAAACTAATACAGAAATTTCGTATATTTATATATGTATTACATATGAAATTTCTATGACTAGGAAGTTTATAGAAATGTTTGGCTCTATACAAACCTAGTTCTAACTCGAGTGAGACAATAATTTAAAAAAAAAACGATGAAGCCTTTTTTTGTAAAAAACTTATTGAGCTACAATTTTGAAACCACTCCAATTACGAAGAAATGTATTTGCGAAAAATTGTCTCTTTGATCGTTTTAACTTAAAGATCTTGCAACGCCAGTATTATTTCGATGGAAACTTTTTACCCATTTATTAAAACATTCAAAAGAAAATGCATAAAATTTACAGTGGTTGATTTTTTATCTAAAATAACTAGACTATTTTTTAACCACGTCAAAAAACTTCTAACACTGTGCATATATACTCACTAATGCAAATTTTATCATCGTCGTCAGCCCATTTCAATCCACTGCAGGGGCTTAGGCCTCTCCCAGGGTGAGGATGGAGTTTGGAGCTTAAATCCACCACGCTACTCCACTGCGGGTTGGGGATTGGCAAATTTTATGTTATTGTGTTATATTTTGCGTTATTTTATATTATTACATTTTATTTTATTTAACCTTTAACTTTTAACATAAGATTTTGTTGTCTATACCTAATTCATTTGTACAATAATCATCTGTACAATCATAATTTGCGTTTAATAATTATCTATTTAACGACTAATTATGCAGCCGATTTATCTTAATATATTTTATTGACTCCATATGAGAGTGAGCTGATTTACAAAATGGTATTATATCACCTGTCAATTTAGTCCAGCTAATTAAAAATTTCAGTATACTTGCCTATTTAGGGCAAAAAACGATAGGCAACGAACGATCTTGATTGATTGATACGTAAATGTAAATATTCAAACGTATTGTAAATAATGTATCCGAGTGACCCAATTTTTCTTTATTGGTGAATTACAAATGTAACGTATCTGTATAAAACACTCAACATAGGATTGGATTGGTGTTGTACAGGTAGAAACCTGGTCCGATTTGTGTGCGGTGCATTGGAGCGGTGGCCGCAAACTGTCTAGTTTGCGGCCATTAACAAATTCCTCGCAACACTTTATTCGCGTGAAAATGCGGCCGCGATAACGTCATGCCAAGAATTTAATTTGTGGCCGTTGTTTACCTCTCGCTGCCTACCGCGGTGCGCCCGCGCCGTCTATTTCTAAATTACATCGCTTTTACATGCATTTAAGGAATTAATTATAAAAACAACGCAACGGACTTAGTTTTTGACACAAAATTTGACAACAAACGCAAAAGTTTGCGTAATAATTTTTTGATGGGCGAATAGCTTTTTAGGGTTTCGTTTGATTTCAAAGGTGAAAACGTAAACTACATGCAATCTTGTGTACATACTCTTTAAGATCGTGAATCTGTAAGCATGCATAGACGTAGTATATAATATAATATAATATCATATAATATCTGGGACATCCCACACAAAGCCATCTGGTCTCAAAGTAAGCAAGTATTATGCTTGTGTTATGGGGTACCAGATGACTGATATACACACTCAAATATTCTTTTTTTTAAATAATATATACATATATACTTTTACACCCAGACACGGAACAAATAGACATGTTCATGCACACAAATATTTGTCCCGGGCGGGAATCGAACCCGCGACCCTCGGCTCCGCAGTATATATTCATGACTTTAAGATTCTAGGTCTAACAATGACATATTAAACTAATTTATATTAAACTTGTCTTCTATCACAAAATATTTAGTAGACGATATCGACAACATGTTAAAATTATCCACTACGATTCTAACAGTGTCGAGTGTTTTTAAACAGTTTCAACAAATTGGAAAACATTAAAAAAGAACATATAAATCGAAGCGGATACCGCAATTCGATGAGATTAAATTAAAGAAACTGTAAACGTCGCGTAAAACCCTGGCGGCATCTAGAGCGATCGCGGAGCGTTGGCGAAGTTCAAAGCAGCAACCTTGAATTATTTATGAACCTGAATTATGCCTAACGAATTCGCCATTTCCCTATTTCTATTTCCTATTTCCCATATTTCTCGTAAGTATTTCTATTTGTGAGAGTTTTTTGTGACCCGGCTAGATTTATTGTTATAGGTAGTGTTTTATAAAAGTGTGTTCGTAATTATTTTCTGTCATACGAAATAAAAGTAAAACCGTCTAACTGAAATATAATAACCAAAAATAAATTCCATAAACGCATAGGTACAATAGCTGCACTAATATTTAGAGAAATAACTTCGCGTGAATACCATAGAGTCTGTGGTGAAAACAGGCATTTCAAGTCTTAGCGATTTTTATGTACGTGCAAGCAACAGCGGCTGACTTTTGGGGCGCAACTTTTGCAATGTAAACCTCAAATAGGAGCCCGTACGTCATTATAAAAGTATACGAATATTGTTTTGTAAAATTAGTATTTAAAATCCTAGTAATACTACGAGTTATGTATTTAATTTTTGCTCAGTCAATCTATATATTGTAAATGAGAGCCTAAAGTCTTGTATTGACATATGTTTTGTCTATATTTGTACATAATACCCTTATAAACTCACTTTATACTCCGTCTGTCAGTCAACATCTTTTTTTATGAACGCCTGAAGGTATAAAATTGAATCTAACATCAAATACACAGTTCTAAGGCTCCATAAGGCCACAACCCGTAATGGAGGAGACCTAAGCCCCTGCAGTGGGGTAAAAATGGGCTGATGAAGTGAAGTGAAGGTTCCATATTCGTGTAAAAATTTCAAATTTCTATGTCAACGGCTTAAAAGATGTCACGTATTTTCATACAGAATAGCGCGTGACTACTTCCCGCTGACGCAGAATTTTGAAAGAATAAAGTTCAGTATTGACTTCCTCTATTAATTCATCATCATCATTTCAACCTTTACCTGTAGTGTCCACTGCTGAACATAAACCTCCTCCATAGCACGCCACACGATCCTCCGCTTGCTGCATCCAACGGCGACCTGCCGGCTTCTTCTTCTCTATTGGTTATTTGCTTAAAATAATAAGGCTGCCCCTTAATGGACCAGACCAACCATGCAATATACGCAGCAAAACAAACTGAAATCGAATTAGTTGCTATAGTTTACCACAGATGGCGCTATCTAATTAGCTATTATTCTTTACAACAGATAGCGCTATCACTAAGCTGTCTTTAGTGAACCTTAATTATTGAAATTTTTACAAAATTTATAAACTTTGAAATACGTAACATGTAGCATTTAGGAAAAATACATATAGCTACAAACAAAAACATTTAATTGCAACTTTGTAAGACACACCGCGTTCGGTTGAACGTAGTTCATACTTACAGAGCATGTAGAGTAAACCAAATTAAACAAAAAGTTTCAAGTGAGCAGATGGATCCAACTAACGGTTACCGGGAATAACTTTTTAATGCTTAATTTTTTCATCATTTTTTTAGCTTTTTGTTTAGGTTCGTAAGCTCTACACGCTCTATACGCTTGGACTACGTTCAGCTGAACACGCTGTATATAATATACCATGTTCAGCTGAACGTAATCCAAACTTATATAGCGTATAGAGCTTACTGAACTAAACAAAAAGTTTCAAATAAGCAAATTGCTCAAACTAACAGTTACTGAGAAAAAAATATTTTAATTTTCATTTATATAATCACTTACTTATTTTTTTGAATCTTTTTTGTTTAATTTAGTAAGCTCTACATGCTCTAGAAGACTGCATTCGGCCGAACACCCGGTATAATGATGGCGCCACGTAAGTTTTAATATACGATATCCTAAAAACGCCGCTTACAAATATCATGCTGTATTTACAATTATCAAAGACGATCTTTTCAATAATGTGTTCCAATTTGCCGCAAAGTGCCTCAAATTGTCCATGTCAGCCCATTATGCCCCATTGCACGAGCTTAGGCCTCCCTGCGGTATATATATTAGAGTGCTAAATGCTTAATCTACCACGCTGCTCTAGTGCGGGTCAGTGGATTTTAACAACTTCCATCTGGTGACGACATCCGGGACCGAGGATTTGACGTGTCCTCCGAGGCACGGAGTCAGTGGAAATTATATTTACTTAAGTCAGAAAAAATCATTGTCTAATACCCCATAACACAAGCATGTTTAGTTTGGACTAGATGGCGCTGTGTAGAATGTCTCAGGTGTTAGCATTGTACATGCTGGTTTCTGAGATTCGAACCACGACCTTCTACACAAGAAGTGGGCTCGCCACCACTCTGCTATCACGACATTGATAATACGTAATAACACCTTAGGCCAATTGTCATTTGGCATAAAGGAAGGTCTCATAGCACAAGTAATCTGAAAATTACGAATGTATAAATTTTAAATGATCGTCATAAATATTTTTTTTATCAAATTAGAAATTATATTTTCATGCTATCTGGAGATGAGTAGCGATAAAAAACACAAAAATATGTAATATTATAATGACATGGGGTCCACAGGGCGCAAGTTCGATTTAAACTTAGCCGGTTTTTTATTGATCAACATTTCCACTTAAATGGACTTAATATGACGGGAGTTTAACACGAAGTCCGACAGGCACTTGATAAAGTTTTTATTCAATCACTCGCCGCTGCTATATGGCCAAAGTGTTAGTCGTTACGTTAAGTGACAATCAATAAACTCTACTTAATACGAATGCATTTAAATGCAAACTGTGACAAATGGTGTACAGAGAGTACTGCGGTGACATGTTTCGCCGTTTGGCCGGCGCGGCAGCCGCGGCCAGTCCATTGCCGCGATAAATCTGTCGGGCAATCATTTCCGCTGACACACGTTAATTCCGCAAATTAGATGCCGTCTCCTTGTTGCGACGTGTGCACCACATACTCTGTTCGCTGAATTAGGCTGCTACTTTTGAGCGGGTCATTTTATGCCTCCGCCCCTCCGCTCCGTTCGTTTAGTTGTAGGTGAGAATAGTATAATTTTGAAGCTGTTATTATAAATACATTACAACGCATTACTTTTGTCATTGGAAATGACTTTCATTTCGTTGGAGTATAGGGGATCATTTGGGAGTTTTGTGGAACAGGCAGATTGCAAAAAGAGTTTTCGAGATATCGGGATGAATGTAGTGTCAAAAGACGCAACTCGGCGAGCTCTATAAGATGGCATAAGACAATTTGGAATAAGTTAAAAAAAAAATATCGGGGGAAAAAAACGAAAAAATCGCAATTTTTTTCCCCGATTTTCATTTTGGGAGCCCGATATCTCGAGAACTAGGTTCGAATAAGAAAAAAATAAAAAAAAACGGCTCGGGGTAATTAGACGGGGGATCGATTGAGACTAAAATTGTTAGAATCGGACAACCGGAAGTAGTGGTTAAGGGTGGCCTTAGTTGGAAGTCAGATATGCGTCGGTGTTACATTTCGTACTAATTCGGTTTGTTCCATCGAAATATCGTACAGAATGTTATATTTCGAAGTTTTAAGCTTATTCAGATACAGTTGTGTTATTTTTTTGCGAAAAAATTTATTTCGAAATATATTATCCAAAATATGTGTGTTTATTCCGTTAGGTTCATTTCCAATGTCGTAAGAAGTTCGTGCGAAAGCAGGAGATCCGTTGATTTTTACCCACTTAAGCTTTAAACTAAAAAATCGGTTAGGCGTCTAGAGCTTCGTATATCCCGAATTAGTAATAGTCGTTATACCAGGCCTGGCTTACTCTGCACCATTAGGTAGAACTAGAAGCTACAAATAAATCGGCGGACCGACCATTATATTAGTAGTGCAAGAAGAGGTAAAATTATGTGAGAGAAAAAAAGCCGGCTTGTAAGAACTTGTAGGTGATTTCAGTCCCTACGCAAGTAGAGCCGTGCGAGCTGATTTGTACTTTGTTGCGTCGTGCTAAAAGACGCTATTTATTTAAATGTTTATGTTGAGATTAAGTTCTATATTTGTACTAATATGTATATTCTGTAGTTAAACTTTGGCAAGCCTCCCAAACACTTCGGTCTATAGTTCATTTTTATGTGTTTCATCAGCCCTGAATCACTTTATAACTTCTGTATTAGTTTATAACATTCAAGTTAGATTTACACTATAGTAATATATTATTATTTACTTAACACGGTGACTGTCCATGCATTATATGTAATTCATTCTTGAATCAACTAATTGTAGGTTTAAGTAATGATCATAGTGATACAAAGTTAGATAATTATTTTACATATTTGAGTACTTACTATCATCACTTTCACTATTTTCAACAGTAAAATCATCATTTTTAAATTTTGTTTTCCATTTTCTTCGCTAATCGCGATAAAATTCTGCATTCGTTTTCGGCATATTTGAAGAATTTTATAAATAAAATAATACGTACACGTATACAAAACACCACGGTTGTTGTGATGCCTTTTCTCAAGCTTTGTACTAGGCATGATCGCACAAACACGTATTAACACACGCACAACGCTGAGGCCCAAGCAAACTCCCACTATGCCTTGGTAAACACGAGTCGAGGGGGTACGAAGCAGAGCACAAAGAGAACGACGAACATAAGAAACACTGTATAATGCTTCCTATCTCATTTACTCCCACGTTAAATCTTATGAATTTATGTGTTTGTCTCTTTTTACTGTCGCTTTTTCGTTACATCGACTTTCAAATCACAATGATGCCAAAGAAGTTTTCACTTCAAAAAACTGTAAATATTTCTGAATGCTCATTAGTTGCTGCGCGTACACATTAAATTAGCGCGCATATGTTTCAACGGTCTAGTGCACGCGTAGAGATGTCATCAGATGTCATTCGACGTCTAGACAAGGCGGGTCAGACCACTGATGACCATAAAAACACAATGGGTGTTGTACTCGCACAAACACCGTCATTTCAATCATTATGCAACAGACTGCTTTGTGAATCAAATACAATACATTCGATTCATCATTCTAAATGAACTGTTTTGTCTAAAGCACTCTATGCATTATTAAAACATCACACTGCGTTAAAAGTCTTTGTAGGATTTTAAAGTGATAATTACAACTATTGAGAATATATTTTCTAAATTATGATTAGATTATTTTAACTAAGGTAGTGACTAATTTGAGGACAATAATTTATTTTCTGACAAATTTTTAAAAAAAAGTCACTCTATGTCGATACTCAGACAGTTTGTTTCCTTATAAAAACTAAATAATATTTGCCTGCCTAACTATACATACTAACTTAATACCATGTCAAGTATATACCCTTTTTTTAGATTTCCACACTTTGCAAGGTAAAAAGAAACCCTTACAGGATTACTTTTTTGTTGAGTGTTTGTTGTTTGTCCGTCTATCTGTCCGTTCGTCTGTCTGTTTGTCTATCTCTATGTCTATCTGTTTATCAAGACTCTTTTTTCTCAAGGACGCGTGTCACATTGAAATTTGTATCTCGTACTTAGGTTTACGGTCCGTTTAAGCTGTGATAAAATAAACTTTTTTGGTCAACCCAGTAAAAAACACGGCTTTTTATGCCGCATCTCTTGATACTCACAAGTAAATCAAAACCTAAAAGTAGTTCTTGTTGATCTAGAATAATGAAATTTGGCAAGAAACAAGATTTCAAAGCACAAGTAAAAGAATAAATCCGAAACTTATTAATTTACAGTTATAACACATAATACATTTTTTTTAATATTCTTAAATTGAAATATGGGTTTACGTGGCTTTGTATGGCCAGTAGCAATAACCACGTGTAAATAGACGTTTACAACAGTAGAGTCCGACTCATCCAATTTTCTTTCATCATCATCAGCCCATTTTACCCCACTGCAGGGGCTTAGGCCTCCCCCAGGGTGAGGAGGGAGGTTGGAGCTTAAATCCAACACGCTACTCCACTGCGGGTTGGGGATTGTAACGACCGCCATCTATTGACAGCGTCCGGGACCGATTGCTTAACGTGCTCTCCGAGGCAGAGGTCAGTGATAGTTAATGTACTTAAGTCAGAAAAACTCATTGGTACACGCCCGGATTCGAACCATAGCCCTATGGTAATCCTACTCAGGCCGCCCATTTTCAGCCTTGCCATCTACACTTTCATTTTATTCTGGGTTTCTAAATTCAACGAACTTTGATGATGGTATCCTAGATGGTGACGCAAATACAGTCCTCGATGATTTGAACTCCATCATTTCAAAATTCCAATCCATAGGCGTCTCACTTAATTATTCTAAATGTGAACTTTAAGTTTCAGATTCGAAAAAACTTCAAGAGAAGTCGGAAATTGTGGGTGAATTTAATGTTTCTATGCCTAATATCAAAATTTTAGATAAACGTTCGCTCCATCTCTTAGGAGCACCCATATTTGATGAATCAATGACCCTTCTCTTGGAAGAACATATGCAAAATTCAATGATGCGTCCTGAAGGTAATCCCGTCGATACTGTCAAGTCGGTTAAATCAAGTGATTCTTAATTTAAGGATAAATTAATCTTGACTTCTTTGGCATTGGGTAGAGCGAAAGTAATACATTTGGTTTTTTTAAAACAGTTAATTTGAATCCTTTGCAGTATCTGCTTAAGAAAGGGTTGCGTGCGTGGACGCCCATATAAACAGTCTTAAACGATTACGACATTTTAACTTTGGTCTGTTTTGAATTACAGTCTCATTTGAGTTATAACTAGGTTTATATAGAGCCAAAACTTTGTCTATAAACTTCCTAGTTATAGAAATTTCGTAATAGTTAGGAATAGAAATATTGTTGTGTTGCTGCATAGCACTTTTTACATCATCATAATTTCAGATCCGCCAATTATAAAAATTAAATAGTCATCAGCAAATACTACATACAATGTTGCATAAACTCTGCGCAAAAACAGGTAGACCATTAATGTATGCCAAAAGCAGAAAAAATCGTAGAATCGAGCCCTGCGGGACACCCATAACCGTAAGCGAAGTTGATCCGGTATACTGCATTCCGTCAACATCAACATATTATGTTCTGCAATTAAGTATACGTAAGATACAATTTAATTAAGATATGAACCTCTAACAGCGTAATACCTCAGTTTCTTTACCAATGTCTTATGTTCAACACAATCGACAGCTTTAGGAAGAACGCAAATAATACCAATAGCGTTCAGTGATTTTTGCATGCTACAAAAATATATTGTAAAAGAGCTGTTCCAGTGTTAAAAATATTGTAGTCGGATTAAAAGTTTTACGCAATATTTAATATATTGTGACAAATGTGTATAAGTTTAACTTCTTCCGCGTGTACATACTTTTTTATTTTTGCTTTAGGTATCATAATAAAAACAGTAATATGAGGATCCTAAACTGAATAAAAGGATTTTTTATAAACATATAACACAAATATGAACAAAGTGTAATAGTGCGGTGGTACCTATGGTTACGATGCGCGAGCCCGACTCGCACTTGTTTTTAGTATTCAGATTAATAAAATATACAAAAATATAACAAAAATGCGTTTTATTGCACATTGCATTACGATTTATTTTCATAATGTGATAACAATCCGTCTGGTACATTTTAATTTAATGAATTAAACCAAGTGATTCTTTTTATCACCAGTCAAAAAATTTCTAGGCTTTAGGTAGAATTTAAAGAATCCATTTTTTTAAAAAAAGTAGGTCAAATTTTTTCAAATTAAAAATATTTGTCCCGACAGAATTATCGATACAGCGTGGTTACTGAGTTAAATATAAATGAGAAAGATGTGATCACGGGTGGAGAGCATTCCGCCGGCGGCCGCTGATCGACGCAATTATTAGTAACCCCCACATCTAGATGGTAATTCGACAACTTTGTCGTCCTATATGTCAATATTTTTGTTCAAAATTTTAATATGACCTCGAAACAAATTTGAACTAGAGTCACCTGGATGATATGAGATTACTGACAATAAAGATTTTTTTGATATGTCATGGCTTTTAATTGCACCAACACCGTCTTTAAATGCAATTCACGACGAACAAAGAGCATGTGGTGGTGCGAATTGCAAGCTGCGTTGCAAATTATTTACAAAAAAATTATAATGCAGAAATGAAAATATTTAATAATACACAGACTCCAAAAGAGATTCGAACTCAAGATTTTTATTTTCATACGGTGCTTTCAACGAAATAAATAAGTAACATTTTTTAAATATTCTGACTTACAAGAATGTAAAATTCCAAGCCATAGCTTTTTTTTGGAAACGGTGTCCGGTTGTTCTAAAAGCACATTGAGGTAAGCACAATGAAGGCATCATTTGAAAATGTAATATTAATATTTACGAAAATTAGCTTCCGACCTCCAAAAATTTATAGAAAACCATCAAATGACAGAATTGACGGGTCTACATCTACACTAGCGCCAACTGGTGACAATTTGTGAAGCTGTCCCTTAAAAATGATTCAACTGAACAATAACAAGACGATTGACAACCCTGCTAACTATGAATATAATGAATATTTATTTGAAAATATAATCGCACCTTTTAAAATAATTTAGAATCGGTAATAATTACTTTGTGAACAAAGTGTCGTGATAGCCCAGAGCGCAACGAACCTGTCTCAAATTTATAAGGCCCCATAGGGCCATGGTTCGAATCCGGGCGTGTACCAATGAGTTTTTCTGACTTAAGTACACAATATCACTGACTCCGTGCTTCGGAGGGCACGTTAAGCAGTCGGTCCCGGACGCTGTCAATAGATGGCGGTCGTTACAGTTCCCGACCCGCAGTGGAGCAGCGTAGTGGACTTAAGCTCCAAACCCCCCTCCTTACACTGGGGGAGGCCTAAGCCCCTGCAGTGGGGTAAAAATGGGCTGATGATTTGATTTGATTTGAATAATTACTTTACAAGAGGAATCAGCCACTAAAATATATCGGAACACCCAGGGGAATGAAATTCTGGTAACTTACCTGGAAACGAACTCAGTACTTTCAGCTACTTACATAGCATAATGTCATATGGCATTCTGCTCTGGGGAAAAGCCGCTGACATTCAAACAATACTTGTTCTGCAGAAAAGGGCTATTCGAGCTATATATAAATTAAAATCTAGAGATAGTGTGAAGGCTCACTTTAGAGAAAGTAACATTTTGACAGTCCCTTGTCAGTACATTTATAAAAATATAATTTATGTACCTAAAACCTTAAATGCTTTCTCTAGAGTGGGTGATGGCCATAAGCATAATATGTTATCGATTCCCAGGTTCAGACTTTCAAAAGTAAATAATTCTTTCATGGGAAATAGTATACATTTTTATAATAAAATTCCTAAAGAAATCTTGAACTTAAATTCAAACCAATTTATAAAGCGAGTTAAAGTCCAACTTATGAAAAAAGCTTATTATTGTATTAGCGAGTATTTAAATGATAAGTGCGCATGGACATCATTGAAAAAATTATGAATTAAGAGAAACACATATATAAATAAAATAAACAGTTTCTTGCCGATTCTTCTCTTTCTAGTTTTGGAACCGGTACCTAATCAATACATTTTGACTTTCAATAAACATCTTATGTTGAATAAAAACTTTTTGAATTTGAATTTGAGTAAAAAATAAACCTATTAGATAAATAATAGTACAAAGCAACGAAAACTGTTTTTGTTTACCAATATCACATGAATAATACTATGTAACGACTATGCCTACTGACCAAGGATACGACACTCCGTAGTGTACGTATGTTCGATATTGGTTTGTTTTTCCTTATAATTACTCAACGGTAAGAGTGAAGACCGATGAAACACACTCTCTAGTGTCCCGTATCTACGTTCAATCGTAAATCAAAGGAATTACTTTGAAGGCAAAAAACACAAACCTAATTGCCGAATAATGAATGCGTTCGGTGTGGTTTCGGACGTCGAATTTAAAAAATTATGCAAAAATTCTCAACGTTTTTTGTCATTATAACTTAATAAAGCGCCGTGATTTTGCCTCGGGGCGGCGATTTTGATACCCAATAAATTACACCGATTAAGAAATAGAAGTCGATGTACAAAACATGTACAAAATTTATTTTACATTTGAGATCAAACTGATACAGATGATAAAGTATCGACTGGTAAGTAGAAAAAAATGTACTTACTAAAAATTAAAATATAAAAAACCGGCCAAGTGTGAATCGGACTTGCATACCGAGGGTTCCGTACCACCACACGGTATAAAAAAAAATGCATACATATGTAGTTATCTAATTACCATGCCCAAATAAAACTGAAAAGTTTGACATCTCTCCATTTCGTTACTTTAGAAGATAAAAAATATAGTAAAAAACAACCTCTAGGTAGGTAAAGACAGCCGCTTTCGTAAGCCATAGCCAGACCAACTTATGTAACTAAAACTAGATTTAGATAACCAAGAAAGTGTTCATAACAAAATCACTTACTTTTTACCTGACTGCGGACGCCAATGTTTTCTATTCACTGCCTCCTATACTATATGCTATGTCCGTGTAAATCACTGTAAAATTACGAGTTACAGCGTCATTTTACTGGATTATATGCCACATCCAATTGTATTGACTATTATACACAATCGTTTCTCTATTTACACTAAATGTCTCTCTATGTTGATAGAAGTAAAACTATCATGACCTTTCTCAATCAATCGATTGGCTACTGTGCTACAATTGATATATTGTATTATTTATTACATAGATGCAGCAATTGCCATTCGATTTGAAATTTAACCTATACCTAGTTATAGTGACAACCGAACTATAACATAGTAATGTATGTGCGCTACAGACATTATTAAATCTGCTATGAATATAATATCAATATAATGTACACTATAGCAAAACAAAGGTTAAAAGGAAACGGTTTACCTTTCGATTAAATTAATTTATTCTCCGACATATATTTGAAAAGAAATAAATAATAAATAATCCATGTTCACCAAGCTTTATTCGGAAGTTGTTTATTTATACCAGCAGCGAACGGCACTGCACTGTGGTCACATTAGTACGTCGTCCATTCCACAGAGTACATGCCACCAGACTATAACGTACCAGGGGTTTGACAAAACAGTTTATCTTCAGATGTGTAAGAAGTTACCTATACGTTTAAATTGTATTAAAAACTAAATAATGTGAATCGTGATAATCATGCAAGTGAAGTCGCACGCAAGAGCTAGCGATAAAATAAATGTATAAAGACCTTCGTTGAAAGCACCGCCTTCTTGCATCCACTTATCATTTTCTGGGAATGAAATTCTCGTGGAAACAGCTTGTTTGTTGTGGTTTCAATTGAGCTGTATGCAATGCAGTATTTAATGACCGCTCGACCGACAATGCAGACGTCTGGCTTGTATTACCCGTGCATTGCATATACAAGAGGATATACAATTTACCAATGGACACATATTTTACCATAGAGTTAAGAGTTAATTTTACATAATGTGCACCAAGAGTCGTGATAGCCTAGAGCACAACGAACCTTTCTCAAATTTATAAGACCATAGGGCCATGGTTCGAATCCGGGCGTGTACCAACGAGTTTTTCTGACTTAAGTACATAACTATCACTGACTCTGTGCCTCGCAGAGCACGTTAAGCAGTCGGTCCCGGACGCTGTCAATAGATGGCGGTCGTTACAATCCCCAACCCGCAGTGGAACAGCGTGGTGGATTTAAGCTCCAAGCCCCCCTCACCCCGGGGGAGGCCTAAGCCCCTGCAGTGGTAAAAATGGGCTGATGAAGGGATGAAGAATGTGAACCAAGATTGCGATTACATATAATATGAGAAATATAAACGATTTACATATTGTAGCATAGTAAATGTGCTCTGCGCTTTTAATTCATATTTACGTTTCTTTCACGGTTTTAATTGACAGAATTATATAATTATTACAATTATATTTACCAATATAAGTCGCGGGGTCTGAATACCTATAAGAACAGTTACGACTTAGTATAGACTCCAGTCTCCCAGAATTATTTGTACTATTATTTACTGTGTTTTACTTTTAAAAATTGTGGTGAGAAATAAATAAATAAATTGGCGCCATCAGTTTCCGCACACGTTTGAACATGTCATGTGTGTTTAGTGCTATGAAGTTAAGTCTGAAGTTAGCCTAAAGCAAGAAAATGTCCTTCCTTGCCCGACTGAGCGTCCGTCAAAAACGTTTTTACACTATTATTTAAATTATCGCCATCATTGTTATCTTAACTCATGTTATAAATGTAATATGTTCGTTGCATTTTCACGATTAAAACGCTGAACCGATCTTGATGGGTTATTTAAAGAAAATATGTCTTTTCTTTGCATCGTAATGGGTCAACAAAACGTCGAGATTTTTGCACGAAGGTAATTGAACCAACGGAGACTAACATAGACTACCTACTGCAATGATATTAGAACCATAAAGAGGTAAATATACTTGCGCACGGTTACTGAGGCAGTTAATTAACCGAATAAGCGCGTCCTCTTCAACAAAATTATGTATCGTACTCTATTTTTGGATTTCGGGAAAATACCGATTATTACCGGAGATATAACAAATCAAAGTCTGTGTTTTTACGGCTCGCTCGTGACGTCACTCGGTGCCGTTACGTACAATTATCCACGTTAGCCCATAGTAATGTAACCGAGTGACGTCATAGTAGGATTTATTTTAAAAAATTGCATCATCGGCTTTTTGTAGATATCAATAAAGTTATTTCACTTATTAGTTTTTTTTTTAATAAATATAACATATTTCTATAAAATGAAAAAATGACAAGACGCACTCATTGTGGTGATTTGATTTAGTCGCATTAGCAGCGATCAAAGAAGTATCAGCGGCTGAGTGGAGATCGCATCGTGCATAATTATTATTCGTGAAATTTCTGAAACGGCGAGTTGTTTGTTTAGTTGAGCAGTAGAAAATGTACCATACCACACACACGTATGTGAATAATTTTTTTGACATATTTTCATATTATTTCTGAATTACCACAATATGTGCTAGAGTATTTCAAGCGCAACTCTTTCGAGCGAAGCTTCGAGCTGTGAGATGGAATAATAGTTGAAGTAGAATTCAAGAAGCGAATTTAAGTAAGAAAAAGTGGTACGGCTGCTAGAATTGTAAAGGGAAAACATAGTTATAGGAATATCATGAACGTCAAAGCAAACGATTTCGCAGGCATAAGCTGGTGTTAAAATAATAAAAAAAAACAATGCATGAACCCTCATGGGCCGCCTCGCAGATTTGAAACATTTCAGTTTAATATTTTAAAATTAAAACGTCACGATGTGCCATCAATTCGTTTTTGTTCCCATTCAAATGCGCCATTAAATGAAAGATGTTGATAAATGCTAAAAAATGCTGTGAAACGTTAAAGAATGCTGCTGAGCAACGCTGAGCAACGTTGAGCAACTCCAAGCAATGCTGACAAACACTGAGCAATGTTTTACAAAAAAATTAGAGAAAAACACACATTACAGAAAATTTTCATGAAAAAGAAAAGGTGACAAATATAATGTAAGATGAAAGTCGGAAACAGCCGAGAAGGCGCGAGGCTAGCCAAATGGTAGACGCGATGATATGTCCCGTCTGAAAGTTTTAACTGTCATCCATATTGCATCATTACATGTCATCAATAAATATTAACAATATTCAACAAAACAATACACAACTTAATTAAATAACATCTATAGTAATTTTTCTCGGAAATTCGTTGATGAAATTCCTTGTTAACATGTTGTATCATAGTGGGATTCGATATTGGATTTTTAGAGTCCACATATAGTTCGCCTCAAACTTTATGACGGATCGGAATACAACGCTATAAGCGTGCTTGCGCAGGTACAGTCATGTACCTCTCGCTCCACTGCGTCCCGCTACACGTAAAACTGCTTACTGCGACGCTACTCGTGCCTATGTTCACATCCGATATAAAGTTTGATTGTAACTGTAACAGTATGAGAAAACGAAAACAAAAATTATTACGAAAATGTTCGCGGTGTAAGTCTGTGTAAATACGCTTGAATATGTATGTATGTCTTCAAGCCATATTTGCATATGTTGGAATAAGATTAGGATTAAGTTGTTTGTCATTCAGTCACGCAATAGGAACAACGTGGGTCTTGCTCAAGCTTTATCCATTAATTGCCTGTGGAACAATTTACCCTAAAAAAATTTCAAAATTCTCACCAAGCGACAGAAAAAAATTCCAAATTTAATTTCAAAATTATTATCAAATTCCTCTGCTTGTTTATTTGTTTGTTTGTTTTCCACCATTAGACGTAAAGTAACCGGGAACATCAAGAAACTTTTTTTAAGGAGCCAACGTATCATCATTGCAGTTGTTTCTTAATATATTATTTTTCAATTGTGTTTTTTTTTATAATTTTAAATATTATCTTAATAGCTAATGACGAAAATAAACATAACTGGGCACTGCCGGGAATTAACATTATTTCAAACCAAAATTTTAAAGCGACGTCGGTGTTGTAAAGAGCCAACAGGTGGAGCAGGTTATTTCAACCTAAGCCTGTCTTAAAATATTTGCACGGGTCATCTAGTCGTTGTTATAAAATAAATATTAAAAAAATATAACCTTGTGCTACTCAATGCGGTCGTTCCGTTGGCGTCCCACACTTCTCAAAGTAAAAAAAAATTTTAGATATACTATATGACTATTATGTAAATTTAGCAAAGTCTAAATAGGCTCCAAAACATACCATGCCATCAGCCTATTGATGTCCCACTGCAGAGACTTAGGTTAGGCCTCTCCTCGGGATGAGTGGGCTTGGGGCTTAATCCACCACGCTGCTCCAATGCGGGTTGATGAATTTTAACGTTTGCCATCTATTGATGGCAACTGGAACCGACCGCTTGACGTGCTTCCCGAAGCACAGAGTCAGTGTTATGTACATACATAACTTAGAAAAAACTCATTTTACATACATGCCCTGCGATTAAAACCACGATCTTCTAAACAAGTAGCAGGCTTTAAAATTTTAAAACGTTACTTTAGTTTGGGTTAAATCATTAACGTGCCGTAAATTTGGTTTTATTAATCTATTAGTTCAGAAGTTAAGGTTAAACCATCGATGTCTGAAAATGGATTGGCCAACTCGCTTCATATACACAAAAACCAATGTCGTCGAATTAAATGTGTATATGTAATTTTATTATTCTAATGTCAACATAAGCACGAAGTCGATAGACAATTTGAACTATGGATGGTAAACTAGTATCGGTGCGTAAGGTACTATAAATTGTATTGGAGATTTGTTATAAATACAGTTGTAAGACATAAGAACAAATTGGATTGAAAAAAAAATTATTTACCTCTATAACTATTTAAAAACTATTCAAATAAATTACTTATTAAATTAATATTTAAAAGTCCGGAGTGTGTTCTTTTACCAAAAGATTTCTCTTAGATTACGAAGCGGAAAATTGAGTAAAGAGCAGCTCTGAAACAGATCAGGGTCGATTAGCACTAAGCTGCTTACGTCTAATACCTAACTGATAAACAAATAATAATGTACGAGTAATATAGAATAAATACTAAATTCATAACTAAATACTAAAAATATTTAATACAGGAAAATTCAATGTACATTATAAAAAGTAATGTGTTTATAAAATATAATTAAATATTTATTGAAAGGGTGTTATATTTTTTTTTTGTTATTTATAAACACATTAAAACGTTTTATGGCAATTTTAAACAATTTCATACATTAATACATTCGGAGCAACGAGGTTTGAAAAGTTAAAAATTTGCGTCGGTAATCCCGTGGTAATCCCCTTAAAGCTGGAATAACACTTAAATGGTTAAAATTAAAAAAAAAATAATAATTGTTTTTTTAGTTGCTAAATTAGAATATGCTGTGGAATTTCCTCTAAAAGGTTTTTCAACGTGCGCATTCTTGATCTAATGATACAACGTCCAGACTGACCTTGGACAGACATTGTATAGAGCACCACGATGAATGACTAACCATCCATCTGTCACTTCCCCCCTCTATTTGTTTTTTGTTTTGGACACCAAAATTAAATAAGTCGACCAGAATCATTTTTAACGCTGTTTTTAGGGTTCCATAACCAAAGGGTATCAACGGAAACCCTATTACTAAGGGTCCATACGTCAGTCCGTCTGTCACAGGGCAGTAATAGGCTGCGCCGTAATAGGTAAACACATGAAATTTTTAGTGTATATTACTTTGGCTGCTATGACGACAAATAATAAATATAAAATAAAGTTAAAATTAAAGGGAGTCCCTTAACAAGAAACGTGTTTTTTTTTTTATTGTGCGATGGTACGGAACCCTTCGTGAGCGCGTCCGACTCGCACTTGGCCTACTTTTAGTTGACAAGTGTATTTAATTATTAAACAATAATTCATATCTGGGACATTTCATACGCGGTTTTTTAGTCCCAAACTAGGCGGAGTCTGTACATTAGGCACCAAACAACTGATATACATACTCCAACATCTTTTTAGTACTTGTCATACATATATAGATATTTTAATTTAAAAACAAAACAAATGGACATGTTCGTCTAGGTACACAAATATTTGTCCCGGGCGGGGTTCGAACCCGCCACCTCTAAGTCTGCATTCGGCGTCTGCAAATACCAATAGTTTCATTATTTAAAAATGTGCTTATTATTTCAAAAGTACAGTCGCGTGTGTGGTTGAGGTGTTCAAATGTGTATTTTTACAATAAAAAAGAATTTAAAAGTTATAACAATTTTGATAATTTTTGTTTCAAATAAAATTCTTTTGAAATATGCACTTTTAATCCTGACGTGAGATAAGATAAACAAATAGGATTAATGTTTGTATTTATTATGTAATACCTAAAAAATAAGCAAAATAGTTTACCTGTAACTTAGGTACATATTCGCATAAAATAAGGTTAATAATCAACAACAAAACGTTTGGACAACGACAATGACCAATATAACCAATAAGTAGGGATATGAATTTGAAATTATGATTACATTTATTGAACGAATTTTGTAGCATTATTTATTATGTTTTGGGCTATATAATATATGGTGTGGATAATAACAGGTTTTCTGTGTCACTTGTTGTACTTTTGAGATGCGACTTTATTTAAAGGATAAATACATAGATATAAGTTTATTTATTCTATTGTACAGAAGACTGGCCAGATAACAAAAAAATCTGCGAGAGTGTGATCTTCTAAATGATTAAGTGGAACAGACAATATATTCAAGAAGAAGAGTGTACCTTCAAGAAGATCATGTGTTACACATCCTTATGCTACGTTATTACTGGCTACGCGACGCTCTAGATTCCCTCATAGTCATAATATTAGGTTAAAGAGGTTAGTGAGTTACGCTTATTACTTACACACACATAAAAAAAATCTACCGATTTCGCAGTCCCCATAAGAATCGGAGCATTGAAAATGAATACAAAAATTTACGAAAAAAAAAATTTTATTTTGAAAACACATTACGAGTTAAATAATGAGATTTTTTTATTGTGATCGAGTCACCATCTGCCACGCACATGTGGCTGTATTACGCATTCTGCAGCTAAATATAGATTTTTTTGTATATTGCAAAACTGTAATAATAATTCACTATATCCTAATTATAGTAATGTCAAGCGATATGTCACGTTACTCCAACTGTTGGTGATTCTGAAAAAAATAAAACTTTTTTCCAAAAAATTTCAAAAATGTATTAACCAATTTTCAAAATTCTAACTTGAATCCACTTCTCATCTGTTTCCGTATTTCTTAACACCATTACCATGACGATAGGTTAATAATCATAGAAGTTACATCACTTTTTATAAAGGAAGAAATACCCGTTCATCTACAATTCCAAATTTTGAGGGACCACTTACAGGCCACAATTATTAACCGATTTTCCAATTTTTTTCACCATTTTGTAGCTAAACTAATACCCTAGGACTTTTTTTCAATTTCTCGTAAATCACATTTTTTTTTAATATTTACAATTTAGTGAACAAACGCCCCCCAAAAAACCCGACTTATTTAACATTTTTCAAAATTCCAAGAAAAGATACCAGCCGATTTTCAAAATTCAAACGCTCACACGTGTCTCGATGAATTCCTCAGCTCATGGTACTATTACAATCCAGATCATCCCAAAATCCTTGGAGATTTGCATCTGATAACCATTTTCAATGTTAAAACAAATCACAATATAGATACATCATGGATGTACATAGAAATACCGTATCTTAACCACAACGATGTAAGGAAAATATATATGCGCCGCAGACTAAATATACGCTACTTAATGTTTTGATATAGCCTATTCCGTGACATAGCTCTGTGAAATAGAATTCAGTGTGTCATATGTGGAATTCGTAATGGAAAGGTAAATACAGGTTTTGAAAATACATTTCACGAATAATTCAGCAAAATATTTAAAACAAACAACAATAATAACCTAAGATCTAATTTCTAAGTCTATTTCGAATTATGAGAAGCACGTGAGTGCAATGAACTCTGGTCTAAATTTTTTCTAGAATTTGAACCCGATTCCTTCGTAATGTAGGCTTCCATAGTCCAACTGCTCTTATTAGTGAATGATACCAGCACATTGGCTTTCGTCATCTCTTTTTTCATAATTTTCCACGTATAGGCGAGCACTCTCTGCTTGATCTGAAGGCAATATGCAAACCTTCAACCCGTCACCAGTCAAGTAGCGGTGACGGGACTTTCGGCATGTGAACTAAGTTTGCACTTGTTCGGTTTTCTTGGCATATTAGTCACTGGACTTCAAAGTTTAAGTCAAATAACTTGTAACATAATCTTGATATACCTCACAAGAATATTTGGATTTTATTTTATGGGCACAAGAATGTGTGTCCAAAAAGGTGCATTCAAAATAGTGCTGGTTCGTCTCAGAAGAATACGCAAGATGCTAAAGGATGCTCTGCTGAGGGACGAATATTTATGTCGTGATAGCAGAGTGGTAGCACCTCGCTTCTTGTTTAGAAGGCCGTGGTCGTACCACGGCCTTCTAAACAAGAAAACCTCCCAGGGCATGTACTAATGAGTTTTTTTTAACTTAGTATCACTGACTCTGTACCTCGGAGAGCACGTTAAGCCGTCGGTCGCAGTTACCATCGAGAAAAGGCAGTCGTTAAAATCCACCCAACCGCATGGAGCAGTGTGGTGAATTAAGCTACAAGCCCCCTCATTACGAGTGAACGCCTAAGCCTCTGCATGGGGGCATTAATGGGCTGACGGTATGGTATGAGGGATGTGTCTTATAGTATTACCACTCAAAAAGTGACTTCACCTAAATTTTCATCTTAAAAAAACTTATTAATCCGATAATTGCAGACTAGTTTTTTTGGTGTAGCTTGTTGTTTAGTACGTACTAGTAAATTTCGTTTAATCACGTCGTGAATATTCGAATTGTTTCGAAAATAGGTGAACAAAAATCATTTCTGATACTTGGTTTGGTCTATTTATAGTATACCTACTTATCACTCATGTAACACCAATTATGCAGTTTAGCGAATGAACAGAGTGTACCACTCACTATGTAGGTACGTACGCTGGAGCACATCGGCGTAGTTTTTTGCTGCCCCACCTCTGCCTACGTCTGGGTGTCTGTGTTTTTCAGTGCATGTCGACTGATGACTGTATCATCAACTTCGTAGTACACGCAGAAGTAGTTATTACGCACACGTTTACACGTGACCGCAGGTTTACTGTACCGCCAGAAATATAATATAGAAATATACATAAAATATATTATATATTTGGTGGTATTTGCACGGATGTTATTTATTTTGTTATGGTTGTCAGTCAGTCGCGCCTGCCGTCTGTGTTTACAACACGTGCGTTATAAACGTTAGAAAGTCAAACATAAAAATAGTATGTTTAGGAATGCGTTGTCTGTAGGTCTTAATTATCATAGAGAAGTTACCATAAAGTAGTTTTTGCCATTAAAAACCAAATCAATGTAACAGAGTTTCGTACATAGGGTTTTAAACAATTAGATCCCGACCTACCTTGTGAACCCCGCATTCTTTTCCCAGTCGAAATATACACTATAAAATATATTAATAAATATTACAAAAGAACGTTGGCACCCTAAATTCGGTCTAGGCTATTTATAAATAAAATTGTTAAATTACTTTTCTTTTTAATAAATATGATAGAACCACTCTTTTCCTATATACATTTTTGTACCAAAAGGTATTATTATATGCTCCAAAAACGTTTAACTTCCAAGAATATTTCGACACCAACAAAAGTATTAACAATCGTTTTTATTATTATTGTTCTGATCGAAAACGAAGTTTGATTTTTATTAGAACTTCATTTTTTATTATAAAATTATAATATTTAATCAGTTTTAACAATCTATTATAATCAATTTTACTTTCATATGTTAAAGTCAATTTAACACTTTTAAGTAAAAAATAGCCTGGACCGAATTCAGGGTGCTCTCTACCCTAGGTCACCCCCCTTTACCCTTAAAAATTTTTATTAATATATTTTATAATACATGACCAATTTTTATCTGGAAAAGAATGAGGGCTTCACAAGATAGGATTAGACTAAATTGAAATTAATGCGTGAGAAATATAGATTTGTCTTTGACCTGGCTACCAAACGAACCTACATATTTTCTCATCAAAGAACACATTCGATTCACGATATTAGGGCAATAGTGACATACCAAATATTATCACTAATGTGTACCTAATGCGATCCGGTTCCATTAAAAGTATAAACTTTCATATAATGCAAGAACTAACACATACAAAACGGATTAGTTCAACAACGCACGAGAAATTACATGGGTTCATAACGTCAGATTTTAATTTGTGAAAACGTTCTTAAGTTAGATGGAAATACGTATATAAACAATTTTAGCAAACATGGTTGATCAATCTAGTCAACGGCTCGGACAACAATGATCTTCATAGGCTTGTTGGCGTCGGGTCGCCAACAACAGCGAAACGCGTTCGGGTTCTTTCGACTTCGTTCGGGGTCGTCAACTGGGAGGCACGCATACGCTATTCGTTTTGAATGTTGTTTTTACGACCGATCTTCTTCATATAAATATATTCATTATCTTCATATACAAATCTCTAATTATCGATCATATCTATATACGGAACGGTTGCATCGACATAGCGCCTATTTAATAGAGTGCTATTAAATTAATTTAAATATTTATTTCCCGGTTTCACCGCCAATCCTTCGAAAACAACGACGCTGGATTCTGTGTAATCAAAGCCAATCTATTCTATACTAATATTATAATAAGGACATATTAGATTTTTGTTTGTTTGTTACAAATAAACTTAAAAACTACTTAACTGATTTTAAAAATTCTTTCACCTATGCAGGATGACGTTTTAATGACCAGCCAAATTTTAATATAATGACCTTTGATAAAATTCCGATGGCCGTCTTGTTCGTTCTCAGTATGGTTCAAAAGGAAAATATTCAGTTAAGACTATGTAAACCTTTCGCAAAACTACCAATATTGCTAGTCACCATTTACGAGGGCGCCAGTTCACGTGCATGCGCCCTGCCCACATGCCCCATGCCCCACTCTTTCGTATGTAAGTAGTAGGTAGCTAAATTTTGTTAAAAAATATTTAGGATATAATTATTGATTATGAATATATGACCTATATTTTTATTTACGTAATGAGGTCTGTCGGTGATACCTAACATCTAGAAAAACTTTGGCTGGTGACTAAAATCTCATCCTGTATAAAGCTACGTTATCAGCGAGTAACATTGGCTATATTTTATTTTCAAACTAGTTTTCCTCCCCCGACTCTGCTCGCGTGGACTGCACAGTAGTACCGGGACCGCTATAATTTTTACGCATAGATATAGTTTATAAACTGAAGAGAGACATAGACTACTTTTTATCCCGGAAAAAGGTGTTTCAGTACAACTGTGTACTCGAGTGGAAATATTTTTACGACATGGTCTTATTAGTGTCATTAACGTACCTATTTATTTCACTTTTAGTTTTTAACCTATCTACTTACTAAAACACAGCAACGAAGCGAACGTGACCGGCTAGTTTAACATATACAAATATATTTTGCAGATATAAGTGGTTTTGTAAACACAGGGTAACGTAAACACAGACGTCAATTTACGCGCGGCGGGCGGCGGCGGCCGGTCTAGACGCGGCGCGACGGGATCACGTTGCCCTGTGTGTACTAGTAGGTAATTGCAGTTCTACGGTCCAATTATGTGGTACATACACTTGTTGCGTGTAGTCCTATGTCAGTCGATTCACATTCTGTTATTGCAGCTAAACACCCCATACAGATATGTGCCATACAACTGAAATTAGTAAATAGTAAATGCATTTGCTTACTACATACTTAAATACAATGTTTTCGACATCTCATCAAGTACACATAAGAGTCGTAAATATGTTTCAGTAAAACGCACTGCAAGTTCTTTACATGATTATTTCGCTAAACGACATTTGACACCAAAATAAACTGACTTAATAAAATAACTAAATTTGACCTGGGATATCATGAAATTATTTAGGTTTAGAATCATATTGATTTTATTAATGCGTCTTAATTTTCTGACAGTTATTTGCCAGAACGAGTTCATTTTGACACAAAATATTGCTAGTTCAACTAATGCGGTTTTCACCCAGCGGGTCGCATACGATAGCGATGATGGACTGTCAACGTCAACGTCTCGAGAATTTGTCAGTGGTATAAATTGTGAATTTTACGAAACGATTTCTTCTATTACCAAAAAACTTTAGCTCGTTTTTCCGACATATGTTATGAATAAACTTTTAATAAATGAATAATATATATTCAAATTTAATAATAGGAAACGTCCTCGTGAATAAAATATATATTAATATATAAAATATATAGAGTAAAAACTGACAGCAATACTTTAATTAGAACGATGATGACTTTCATTTCTATAGTACAACCAAGTGCGGTTATAACGATCATAAAAGACATCATGGTTCTAATCAAAGTGTAACTTAACTGTCAGTTTTTACTTGCGATATACGTTTACGTTATCGCTGTTGAACCAACTCACTGTAAGTATAGTTCAATAATTAATTTTCCGAATAACTTTATATAATTCATTTTACTTCACTTCTTCAGCCTATTTTACCCCACTGCAGGGGCTTACGCCTCCCCCAGTTGAGGGGGCTTGGAGCTTAAATCCACCACGCTGCTCCACTGCGGGTTGGGGATTGTAACGACCGCCATCTATTGACAGCGTCCGGGACCGACTGCTCAACGTACTCTCCGAGGCACAAAGTAAGTAATAGTTATGTACTAAGTCAGAAAAACTCATTGGTACACGCCCGGATCCGGACCATGGCCCTATGGCCTTATAATATTCGTGATAGCCCAAAGCGCAACGAACCTTTCTAAAATTTATATACATGTTAGTCGAATTTAGTAATATACTTCAAAAAATTAATGGCATATTCTAGGAATCCGTTGTAATTATAACTGACTTGAGTCATTGCTTGAAAGACATGTGAAGGTCGGATGCCAGACGCTGGCACTTTGATCTAGCTACACCTGTTGATACGGCTAAAGTGCATACGCTTTACACAGTTGCGAATATTTTACACAGTATGTTATATAACTTAGGTGAGCTTTCATATGGTAATCATATAATAATAATATTAACTAGGACACTCAACACGGCGCCATCTAGTCCCAAACTAAGCAAAGCTTGTATTAAAACGACCGCCATCTATTGACAGCAACCGAGACCGACTGCTTAACGTGCTCTCCGAGGCACGGAGTCACTGAGTTATTGTATTAGTATAGTTAAATATATGTTTTATGGATAAAGAATGGCTTATTGTGTGTTTTCCTTCTCTGCAATAGCTGAACCTTGCTTTAATAGGTAAATAAGATAGATTAAATCCTCTTTTATAAGACAGCCTCTCGCTATAGTAGGTACTGCCGCCGATACGTATATAAAAAGTAAAACCCTTTTGTTATAATATTGCGTTCGGAATGTACCCGTGCTCGTTTTTCTTTGAACGGCTCTGATTGAATAAGAGAAACGTAAAATTGGTAGAAAATGCAAAAATTTAACATAATAAAGACGAGTACATAATTTATTTACAAAAACGGTATAAAAGAGCAAAAGAACCTGAACTAAATCATTTCTAGTTCAGATAGTCGACATAGCAACGAATGCAAACACAAGACGAAAAAGAAACAAACTCTGAAAATTTGTTAGCGTTTCGATTCACCATACTTCGACCTTGTAGTAACGCATAAAGGTCACTAAGGTCACTTGGCCACGCTGATCAGTTCCACTGAAAAAAGTGGATAACAATATAAAATAAAATATAAATAATAATAATATTTGGGACATCCCACACAGCGCTATCCAGTCCCAAAGTAAGCGAGTACTATGCTTGTGTTATGGGTTACTAGACAACTGATATATCTTTTAATACTTTTTTTTTAATAATATATACATCGATAAATATTATACACCCAGACCCGGAACGAAATAAACATGTTCATGCACACAAATATTTATCCCGGGTGGGAATCGAACCCGTGACCCTTGGCTCCGCAGTTAGGGTCTCTAACCACTCGGCCAATCGGTCGTCTAGTCGTTGTCGTCAAAACTAGTTGTGTTACCTTGAAAATAGCAAAACTTTCATAATTTTTTAACAAAGTTGGTTAAAATACAAGCTACTGGTTGGTAAGCTGGTACAAATGAGTTTGACTACATAAAGCAATAGTTATATTGTCACAATTTTTAGGTAACTAGTAACAAAAATTGTTGTTACTTACAACTAAAAAAAATTTTCTGTGTCGACTCGTAAATTTTCTGGTTCTTCGATTCAGGTCATTTTCTGGTCGACTTCGAGCCGGATGAAAACAATATAAGAGAACAAAAAATAACATTGCTGTTAGATAATTAAAAAAAAAATCACTAAACTCATTATTGTCCATTCGGCCTCCGCTCGCACCGCTACGCGCGCGCACCTTCAGTATAAGCGAAAACCGTGTATTGTATAAGCGGATTTCGATATAAACCGACAGCGATATTCCGAAATATAGTAATTAGCACGAGCAAACATATCATTTTTATACAGAATTTTTAGCCAAAACCTTTCATAGTCATTCAAGGGAAGATACTAGCTAAAAATCCTGTTAGTTAAATGACTTAGAAGTTACCTTATAGTATAAGCTATTTTGGGTACTCTTACATTTCAATAATTCTTAGACATTAAACTAACGGACTATAACTGGTCTCCAACATACATACACATATCAATTATGGGCTTTGTGCTTCAATGATTGCGCTAAGTACGGGGTGAGGTTTTAATGACCAGCCAAATTTTAATATCTTGTTCCTTTTTAGTATCGTTCAATAGGAAAATATTCAATTAAGACTACGTAAACCTTTCCCAAAACTACCAATATACTAGTCACCGTTCAAGAGGGCGCCAATGCACGTGCACGCGCCACGCCCGCATGCCCCATGCCCCGCCCTTTCGTATGTAAATAGAAGCTAGCCAAATTTTGTTAAAAAATATTTAGGACATAATTATTGATTATGAATATTTGACCTATATTTTTATTTACTTAATGAGGTCTATTTGTGATACCTAACATCTAGAAAAAATTTGGCTGGTTACTAAAATCTTATCCTGTATATTGTTATGAAGTTGCAAGTCTTTTAAAATAATGAAATATAACTTTGAATTAACTATTAATATACTTTTAGATTATATTTTTACTGTATTTCTAGGGTTGGATGAAACAAATTGATGCGATTTAAATTGAAAGTAAAAACTATATTTAATAAGCATATAATACTCTAGTTATCAATTCTGCGATCAATTACTGCTAGCACGTAAGTCATTGTTTGCTATGAAAGAGATGTGTTACTTAAAGACAAGCAGATCATTATTATTACTGCGTTAGTTTTTTTTTTTGTATTTAATTATCAAAGGTTCCGAAACGTGTGAACAATTTAACGCGTTATTGTTTTTTAATTATTGTACTCAGAATAGCTTGCTATTATGTAATGTAACATAATTATGCTTTTATACGTGCACGTGAATGCATAGGATCGATTTTACAAAAGTATCTAAACATGATCTTTAAATCAAGCTTATTTGTTGCTATAGGAAACTAATAGGCGCTATTTATTCCGTTTTGTAAAAGGTACTTGACCTATTTGAGAAAAGGACATTTGGTTTGTTACTTTTAGGCTTTGGCTTAGTTAAGATGGTGATGCGACGTCGTGCGTCAACATGGCGTCAACGCGTGGTGGCTTTGCTCCCATGTACCGGCGACAGAACAAGGACTATACGGATCTGAATTAAGCCGTAGTTCACATTGTTCTACGTGCGTATACAAGATACATGCAATATCTATAATATGCCGTTGAAATAATCGCGCGGCGATGTTCGGTCCGTGTTCTGTCGCCGGTATATATGTCGCCGAGAAAGTCATTTCTTATCGGATGATATCAGAACCAATTGCATTGTTGGTGTCCATAATCTGTATAAAAATATTGTATAGACGCCTTAAATATAAGTGCCAGGTAAATTTTTCTAATGGTACTTATTGAATTCTATGGAAATTGTGATTGTTACACGATTTTGACAACCTTTGGAATGCAGGCACTGTGAAATTAAATGGAAACGAGCGTGCGTGTGTGTGTGTGACGAAATGTGAACGAGTTGTGATGGCGGTATGTCACTAAAGCCCATGGACGTTATATATTAACCTAATATGCCTCTTGGAACGAAGTTAGATTGAAAATGGCCACCATTTCAAAAACTTTTTATGCTTGTGCTGTGTAATTTTTAGACGATTTTGTCTCAGAACTCAAATGTGAAACCAAAATGAATAGTTTAAATCTCAAAATTGAAAACGGCCGTCATTTTTACCTCAGCATGAGGAGCTTCATTGTCGAACCATTTTGGATCCAAAGCTCGAACCTAAAATAAATATTAAAAAAAGTACGCCAGTTTGAAATATTTTAAATGATATCTGTACCTATTAATGAGAATTCATCTCAAATACAGAAACATAAATAAACTTTAGATTAAAAATGACTTATTATTTTTGAGGTTATTTTCTTTAGGCGCTACGAACATGAAGAGTGAGCTAAGTCGGATGCGTACCTATAGCCACGGTAATTGAATATCGTATGCATTGTATGTAAAATGAAACACCTATATGGCGCTGATTTAATTTAACTGAAGCTGCCATAAAAGCTTAGGTTTTCGAGAGTGCAGATATCGAAAGTTTCGTTTATTTAAAAAATCACGCATTCATCATTACTGATACGACTGTCAAGTTTAAAATAGTCATTGCATTGCTTCTTGCAAGTTGGATGGAAAAACAAGAAGATTTTTCAATTATAAACTAACTATAATTCACTACTTACATTTATACATATAGGATCTATTTTAAAATGTGAGCGTGTGTACTTATCAGAAGTAATCTTTTTTGTCGTCATCGAAAAAACTAACATTAAGAAGAAGAAGTATGATGAAAATTCGAAAAACAGAAAATATTTGCGAAGAAATAATACGTATAAAATGTGTTGCTTGATTACAGGACTCATAAGTTTGAGTGGTCCAGTCGTTCCAATGCAATGGTAGCCTAAAAAGTCGCGTTAAATTACTAACCAAAATTTGAATCAGCAGAATTAAAAAAACATAGTTGGTAATACGATGATTAATAATAATACGGAAGCTTCTCCAAGCGAGTCGGACTCAAATTTGATCGATTTTTGTTAGAAATAAAAATACATTTTTTGGCGATGCTATAGAACCAAACAAATTACAAATATTTTGAAAGACAATAAAATAAACTACGAATTTAGATAATTTTATAAAATATTTTAAAGAGAAGTACATTATTTTGCCGTTTCTGGTCACGCGTGTACCTTCGATGACAAATTACACAAAACTGTCGAAATGAAGAACATGGCTAATTAAAGAATCTGACCAATGTACAAAAATCACAGATCGATGAAACTGTCGAATCAGTGAAACTGGCCAATGAGTGAAATTAACCAGTGAATTCCTGATCCAAATTTACAGCGATGACTTTCCATTTGATGGTAATTAAATAGGCCTATTTTATGAAAAATTACACATGAATTCTGACGATTTTTCTCATTGGTAACCTTTAGATACTATACGGGTGCAGACAGGGTTAGCGCAAGGGAGGAGGTGAATGGCAGACAGGAAGTGTGCCAGACGGCGGCGCCGCCGCATGGCTAATGTCGAAACGAGCGCCACCAGCTGCCCGCAGGTAAGGTCACATAACAAACCTTACACTATTATAATATAGTAATAATAATATAATATAATAATAATAACGTTTACATGACAACAACGTCTAGGCCCCAAACTAAGCATTAGCTTGTGTTTTGGGTACCAAGCGAAGACACCACAAACATATAACAACCATGACCCGGTACCAGTATCGATATTCATCATATAAATACTGACCCGACCTGGGACTCGAACCCGGGACCTCTAGCTTCGCAGGCAGGGTCGCTACCCACTAGGCTAAGCGGTCGTCAATAGTCATGTAATACTAGTGCAAAACGACTGATTAACAGCGTGTCACACCAAAAGAGATTAAGGGCCATGCTCACGCGTGTTCGTTAACCGCTACCCACTGGTCAAAATAATAAAACTGTTTTCATTTTTGTTATCTCATTTGGCGGTTAACAGATAATAGGAACTTGTGAGCATGGCGCTTAGTCAACGTATATCGCATAAAGTAAAAATTGACAGATATACTTCGATCAGAACCCTGATGTCGTGTATGTTCGCACTTAATTGTTCCAGACATTATAGTCATCAACGTTCTATTCAAAGCATATAGCTGTCAATTTTTACCACGTTTATGTTATCTGTTTTGGTTCAACTCGCTGTAAGTCTTTCTGCGTCATCCACAAATATAAGTACATTGTAAACACATCTAGGTATTGTAAGTAAATAAATTATTATCTACCAAGGCCATAGGGCCATGGTTCGAATCCGGGCGTGTACCAATGAGTTTTTCCGACTTATGTACATAACTATCGGAGAGCACGTTAAGCAGTCGGTTCCGGACGCTGTCAATAGATGGCGGTCGTTACAATCCCCAACCCGCAGTGGAGTAGCGTAGTGGATTTAAGCTCTAAACTCTCCCCCCCCCACCACCCTCACCCTGGGGGAGGCCTAAGCCCCTGCAGTAGGGAAAAATGGGCTGATGATGATGAAATTACTACACACTCATACTGATGTAAGACGTAAGCTTAAATAGATATCAGAATCAACGAGATGGAATGTCTCATACTTCGCGATACGATCGAAAATCCTCAAAACAACGCGAACAAAGTCGCGGCGGTCGCTAGTGTTTAATATGAATTGATGACCTGATTTATTTATTTATGGAACTATGAATCGCCGCTCTATTTTAATGCGACGACATTCCAAACTGATTTCAAGTCCTTCAAATCATATTTATTATATTGTATTGCATATTCAGCATAACGAAGGGGCAGTCTATTCCCCGCCGTCATTTAAACTGACGAGGACCTAACCTTACCTGAAGACCGCTTAGCCTAGTGGGTAGCGACCCTGCCTACGAAGCTGGAGGTCCCGGGTTCGAATCCCAGGTCGGGTCTGTATTTATATGATGAATATTGATACTGGTACCGGGTCTTGGTTGTTATATGTTTGTGGTGTCTGCACTTGGTACCCAAAACACAAGCTAATGCTTAGTTTGAGCCTAGACGTTGTTGTCATGTATTCTTTTAAAAAAAAACCACAAAATCTTGAGATAGATGCTGTCGACATGTCAATCCTGTAAAATTGCCTGTCTACGAAAATTACTAACAATTGAGTGACCACTGGTATCAAACGATCTCAAGTGTCGTACTAATCAATGGTCATGCCACAGAGCTGCGTCATACTCCTGTTTCGATGTATCAGGTATTTAAATGTCGTGTGATGTGCATAGGTAATTACATCGCATCGCGATGGCAGACGGACTTCGAGCGTGTGTCCTTCTGCGAAGCCATTAGACTCGAACCGCCCAAGAAATAAGAAAGTCTGCGTTCTCGGAACTACTTTTACTTGTTTGTTGCACAAACCAGCTAACTAACGCAACGTTCGAGTGAAGGACGCACAGTTCTGTCAGGTCTGCAATTAGACATGTAAAGTATTTACCTACTATGTGGCGCTAATTCAAAAATAGTTTCAATGTATTTTATTAATATACACTATTTCATTGCTTACGCATCGATGAAATCTACTATTTCAAAAAACTACTGTTGTTCTCTATTTTTTTTTTGTTTTATCTGTGGGCAACTATCTTGGTTTATATAATTTAACTAGTGTCAAGTTTAACTATTTTTATAAGAACACTTGCTTTTCGCCCGCGGTTTCCCCCGCGTGAACTACACAGTTGTGCCGGGACCGATAAAGGAACGCGATGCTCTAAAACATTGTAAGACTTAACTACGTAAGAAATTTAAATCAGTTCAGCCGTTTCGGAGAATAGCCCGGACTAATACACAGACAAAAAATAACCTAAGTCACAGCTGACAACCTCCTATTCATATCTGGAAAATTCCATTGAATTCGGTATAGTCATTTCGGAGATTCGAAATTACTAAACGGACTACACAAACAAACAGACAGATAGACAAACTATTAAACAAAAAGTTGCGTATGTCATCCCTCACAACCCTCTTTATATGTCTGCGAAGTGTCATTGGAATCGGTTCAGCCGTTTCGAATATTAACCCAGACAAACAAACAGCCAGATAATCATTCAGACAAAAAGCTGCCTAAGTCACACCTGACAACCTCTTTTTCAAGTGTGCAAAGTTTCATTGACATCGGTTTAGCCGTTTCGAAGATAAGCTGAAACAAATAGACAGACAGACATTACGATTTCATTTATATAGTTTAAATCTAAGCTTGAATCCAAAATCCATCAAACATTGAAAAAATGTGACAGTTCGAGCTACAGAGTTACAAACAAAAATTGGACCTACCGTTATTAGTATCTTTGCCTGGCCCAACGGCAACATTGTCATTTTAGTAAAAAAGTTTTCCTTTTTTAATCCCGAATTCATGTGCACTTCATAATAATCCGAAACAATTTTAGCACGTAATCTAAAAAATAAGTAACATCTACACATAGCAAACCAATATCAAAATGGTTTACAGCAAGAGCGACATAAAAGCTGCGTCAGCTGATCTCGCAAGCCGTTTGACACCTTTCTTATGGGCAGGACGAAAACAAATTAGGGGAACACCACGTTAATAGTTTAAAAACGGGATTGATTAAAATAGTCTTCAAAATAAATTTTAAAGCACTAGAATGATACAAAAAAAAAAACAAACTAAAACGTAAAAAAAGAACATTCGAGACTATTCTATTGCAACAAATTGGCACTGATCTGAACATCAATAGACGCTTGCGTTGACTGGAAGCATCGGCGCTTATATGTTATTGACGTAAAAATTACGATGTTCTCGATACTGCCGGCGTGGGAATCGTAAGACGACTTTATATCGCCCAATGAAGTATAAGTAATGTATAAAGCACAGTAACAAACGCGAAACATGATATATATATAGCATACGCGCCTCCTACACAAAACTTTTTGCCTCTACATGACTTTTTAGGTATTCTCAAATGTACCTTCGTTGTGTAAATAATTTAAAAAAAAAACTGGTGAGAGGCCAACGGGATTGAATTGGAGATACAGGAGTTTACCTATGCTGTTAAGTAAAACACAATCGAATCTCAACTCAAATTAATTTACTCTATGACATCTTACGATCTGATCATTAAAATTGACTGGAAGTGAATGCATTTTTTAAATTGAAAACTTCTTTAGGCGCTCTTTTTATTTTGTACATTGAACGAAAATGAACCGTCACGTGTTTGAGTCGGTGACGCTGAATCGGGTATGGTCTAGGTCCCAAACTAAGCATTAGTTTGTGTTTTGGCTACCAAGCGAAGACACCACATACATGTAACAACCAAGACCCGGTGCCAGTATTAATATTCATCATATAAATACTGACCCGACCTGGGATTCGAACCCGGTATCTCCAGCTTCGTAGGCAGGGTCGCTGCCCACTAGGCTAAGCGGTCGTCAATAAGTGAGTTCGATCAAGAATTACCTGCGTTTTATTATTATCTTATACTATAATATGAGCAATTTTTGTTTATATATATATTTCGGCTATCTCGGAAACGGCTCTAACAATGTGGATGAAATTTTGTATTTAGATAGGTATCATCTCAAAACAAATTTCTAAATAAGTTTTATGGTCATTAACCAGCAAGGGGCGCTGCAATAGATGTGTATCTTCGAAACTTCTGGACTGATTTTGATACGGTTTTTTTTTTATATTTACATAGGTATCACCTACGAATACATAGATAAATAAGTTGTGCAGTTATGCGCCACCAGGGGCGCTGCAATAGACATGTGTCTCTAAAACTGCTGGGAGAATCTCTACGCGGTTTTTTGCGTTATACAGATATCACCTAAGAGCCAATTTTTAGACAAGGTTTGCGGTCATGGGCTACCAGGGGGCGCTGCAATTAATACGTTTATCTAAAACGGCTATCAAAATATCTATGCGGTTTTTTGCGTTATATAGTTATCACCAAAGAACAAGTTCTTAAATAAGGTTTAAAGTCATGGGGCATCAGGGAGCGCTGCAATGCTTGCAATAGATGTTTTTTCTAAAACGGCTGGGAAGATCTTGATGTAGTTTTTTACATTATATAGATATCACCTAAGAGCATATTCTTAGATAAGGTTTGCGGTTACTGGCCACAAGGGGACGCTGCAATAGATATGTTCTTTCAAAATGGCTGAGAGGCTCTTGACGCGATTTTTCGCATTATACAAATTTCGGCTGAAAGTAAGAGCAACTTTAACTGTGCAAATACGTATGATTAGGTACACTAAAAAAAAACAAAGCTTCGCACGGTCGCCCGATTTTGTATTGTGTTTCGCGTATGTTTTGTATATAAACAGTGTAATAATTCGAGTATACTTATGTGTAATGTGTGTATACATACAGTATACAGTCAGTATTAAATACTCTATTTGAGAGTACTTTAATATAGTGCGCGTAGGTTGTACTGCATAGTTTTCACTTCTATCGTGTGGTCGTAAGCACATACCTTCTTCTTTTTACCTTCTTCTTCGATGTGTATTTCACCTGGAACTTACGGACTTTAGTTTTCCGCCCTATACCTATTTGGCCTCGAGCATGGGCAATCTTTAAGTGATATGTTTAAATTTTACAGGGTCTCGCATACTCTGCTTTACTACTAGCCTTAAGAAAAGTGTGTAGTGGCAAATTTCCATACAAACGTCGTTAATGGTTCCATTCCATGAAACCTTAACCGATTGGCGCAAAAAAAATTTATGGTATTCAGATCTACAAAAACTAGGCTTATACGTTTTCAATTTTTAAAGTATTTTTATACATCACAAGAAAAAAAACTGAAATGCGCGGGGTTTTATTTCGAATTTGTTTCATTGGTCACATATGAAAAATAAAAATAAATCGAAAAATGATGAATGTCAATGAAATGTTGTGAAAATACAAACAGTTTCATGTTGAATATGTTATGAAAAAGGAAGCAATTTGGAAAAAGTACCCGCCCTTTTCGGTTTTTATTATGATGTATCAAAATATTTAAAAAAATAATAACGTTTATAACTAGTTTTTGTTGTATAAATTCCATATAATTGTTATCCGCCAATCGCTTAAAGTTTAACACGGTGCAACCGTTAACGCCATTTGCCAACGCGTATGGTGCCACTACATATTCCTCTTACGTATACACACACATTCTGGGCTACAAAAAACCTAAACCCATCAAAGGATGCGTGTACTTCTTCCTGTTATGCCCACTATTGCCCATGGCCAGAATGGGTGCTTCAGGCACGTGTCACATGTAAAGACGCAATGATGTGAAGTCGTATTACTGTACTTTACATTTACACTGACGTCATATCCGCAGGGGAACATCTAGGAAACGTATCATTTCAAGCGAAACGTTCAAATGAACGCGGGCCACTGTATAATTATGTATAACCACTGCATGTCGGCGGATGGCGTGTCACCAAGTAATGTTTATGTTCATAAGTTTCTTAGTATATGATCTAATGAAAGGTTGGTATTCAAGAACTCAGTATAACTTCATAACTAGCGAGCGCCCGTGGCTTTACCGCGCGGAATATATATCACTATTAAGAAAACCGGCCAAGTGCGAATCGGCTTTCCTTTTAACTACGTTATATATACTCCTGTCATAAATTTTTTCCACATATCCAAAAACAACGGTTTAGCTGGTAGAGGGGGAGGACATGATTATAACAAAAATTAGGACTTTAAAAGTGCATATCTCAACAACTGTTGACTTAAATAAAAAAAATTGAATCCTTGATATCATTTTTTAAGACCTATCATTTGGTACCTCTCGCATTAATTTACGAAGAATTTTTTTTCTTACTTCAGTTACATGTATGGCACCCTAACCCGAAAAAAAATTCTTAATTTCACTGCGTCGTTGTGTAGGGGTTCATAGATTACATCTACCTTCCAAATTTCATCTATATATATTCTGTGTGTGTACTATGTTTCTGAGAAAAACCACAGACAGACAGACGGACGGATGGACATGGCGAAGCAATAAGAATTTCTTTTTTGCCATTTGGCTATGGAACCCTAAAAACGTTTCAAAATGGTTAGGGAAGATTCTTGTCATCTTTATCACTTTTTTGCGCTCTTCCTTTGACATTTCAAAACTGGAAACAGAATCCCGCGTTAAATTGCTTTAATTTTTGGCCAAATGCTAAAAATTGGAGAATTAATTCATATTAATACTAGGCTCCAATATACAACAAGATATGGGCCTAAGGCTTCGCCCGCGTGGACTAATAGGTACAGATTTGTACTGCGACCGCCAAATGAACGTTCACATTGTGGAACTTTCTAGAACATGAGTAAACTTTAAAAATAATAATGTAATATTTTTTAGGGTTTCGTTCATCTGTAATGAAAAAAAAGAAACTCTTATATAATATAATCATTCTAGTGCCTGGCCGTCAGTCTGTCACAGACTATTTTCTCCGAAGCTACTGGACGTAAAAAGTTAAAATTCGTATACAGGATGAGGTTTTAATGACCAGCCAAATTTTAATATAATGATCTTTGGTAGATAACCGATAGCCGTCTTGTTTCCTTTTAGTATCGTTCTATAGAAAGATATTGAGATATGACTACACGAACCTTTCCCGAAAAAACCAATAACTCTAGTCACCATTCATGCCCGCCGCCCCATACCGTTTCAACACCTCGGGCGCGTACGTTTACTATAGCGTTAAGAAGGCAACCAAACGTTATAAAATAACACTGTGGAAAATAATTTATTATGAAAATGTAACCCATATTTTTTATTTACGCTATGAGGTCTATTGGTGATACCTAACTTCTAGAAAAATTTTGGCCGGTTACTAAAATCTCATCTTGTATAAAGTTTGGCGACCTATTGACGAATGTGTAGCTTGAATAAACAAATCCCATCAAAAACAATACTTGTCAAAAAAACCAAGTCTCGCAACTCAGTTGTTCTGCGGTAAAACGTTGTGAGATCCATGTAATACCAAGTCGGTTATTAATTTATTCAGTCTCTACTTAAGCGACTTTCTGTCTTAATACGTCCAGTCTCTAAGACCACGATCGTGGTCCATAACAATTGAAAATCAATTGTGTCTGGAATCTCCGTACTCGAAGCATTAAGTTGTTACGTAATAATTAACAACATCTTATAGTGACGCATATCAATATTAAAATTCTTTAATGTTTTATATAAATATATTGAGACTTGGCCATCGCCTGAAAACACGTGTAAATTCAATCGCCTGAAAACACATGTAAATTCAATTATTTAGTGCGTGGATCTCATTTCTTTTTGTATTTTGTAGATAATAACTGCCGTAATAAAACATCGTTACGAATAAAGCCAATATTGAAAAATTTAACTGAAGACTTGGCTGTATGGGCTTAATTTTCTTTGCGGTCTTTTCTAGATTTTTTAGTTTTTCCTTGATTCATACACCAAACACTACTTATATTCCAAATTTGAAGCTTCTAGGTCTGCTAGAAGTGCCTTAGAATTTTGATGATCGGTGAGTCAGTGAGTGACAAAATGAAGAAATTTGACCCGTTATAATTTCTTAAAAATACTGGTTCAAATTGAGTGAAATTTATTAATATGCTTATATAATATGCCTGCATGGTTACTGAAAATTTCAGTCTTCTAGTTTCATCCACAACGAAGTTACAGGGGGTCGAAAATGGTCTGAATTGCTTCGAGAAAAGGATGGTACGGCCGTGACGCTTTTTTTGGTCGACTTGGTGGGGGCACGGCCGTGCCCACAGATTTATATCTTGGTGGTTTATTTTGGGGGCAAATTCAAAAAAATATATATAAACCTTTTTTTTTAAGTGCATCATGTGTATCCAATGAAAGCGCTTGAGATTGATGAGAAATACAACTACCTATATTTTTTATAATTTTAAAACACATAGTTTAATAGATATTAAGGAAAATATACAAAAAATGGCCAGAATGACCATTGCTCCCTTATCTTGGAAACTACAGAAAACAAAATAAGTTTACAGGAAAATGTAAGAAAAATCCTTAAAAGTCTTTACGTTCCCAAAGGAAACGGAAAATATTCGTAAAGAAAATGCGTATGTCCTGCTTAATTTCAGTGGGAACTAATAAGTACAATGGTCACTATTCGGTACAAGTGGCTACTATGGTAATTTACTTATATGAAAGAGTCGGATTTAACTTCTAACCTAAATCAGACGTTAAAAAAACTTAGTAGCTAATGTGATGATTATTGTACAGAACTCTCTTCGTGAGAGTTCGACTCGCACTTGACCTGTTTTTTGGCGTGGGTCTTTTAAATGTAACTTTATTTTTACTTATTATTTGTTAAAGATTGAAGTCTGTATCCAACATTTTAAGAGCAGTTCCCTGTGGTCCCATTGAGTTGACCCATTAACGGGTCCGCGGGGATTTTTTCCCCGTGGTCCCATTACTTGTGATAGAATAAAAATCATATTTTTATCGAAAGTAATTATATCGTTGTATCAATTTCATCGTTATGAACAACAGAAATGATAGTCAAAGGAATTCTTAAGGATTCGGCTTGAATATGAAGCTGTGACTATAATATATATAGTAAGAGTGAGTTAGACGCCCACGGAATGTACTCACAGATCCACTTGACGATCTCACCACCGAGGTAGAAATTCTCAGGGCCTTAAGCCGATCAGAACTTCAGCCTGACCTATCTCAGACTGAAGGTCTGATCGATACTGCTCTCCTACGGGAGCAGTATCTACCACCCGAAATTACCTATCAGATAACGTAATAAATCTGCTCAATGGCATCTGAGCCTTTGTTTATTCACAGTCAGGCCGTCCAGCTCGAACTGCTCTCACTTACCGAGGGATCGACACGTGTCGGCCCTCATCTCTATCATATTCATACGCCGAACGAGGCGGCGCCCTTAAAACACCACCGAAGCATTCTCAATGAGTCCGGTCGTCGTTCATGTCAAATCCTATACACTCTTCGGAGTATAGGTGTAGCCGGTCGGGCTGCACCTTCTCTGTAGAAATCCCAACCAGGCACTATCTACGCGGTAGGTCTGGTGCGCAGGAGTCTGTATGCAGATTCGGCCCTCATTTAATAAAAAACAAAAACAAGCTTAAATTTTTATAATATGAATTCCGCTGACCCTCTTATTTCTGTTGTTCATGACGGCGAAATCGATACAATAATGTAATTATTTTCGATAAAAATATGATTTTAATCACTAGCTAATAGGGCCACGGGAAGTGCTACATTTTAAACTGACGAAGAAGCCGTTCTGAAGAGGCGTCTACTGCAGCGTCAGCGTCATGTAATGCAAAAAACGGCATCAAAATTGGCCAAAATTCCAGCGTTTTAGAGGAACACATCTACTACCCTTTGGTAGCCCATACATTTGAACATAGCCTACTTAATACACTCGGGAATTGTGTCACTTTCTATTAGTGAATTTTCAGAATCGGATCCGTATCTCCAGAAATAACCCACAAACATACTAAATAGTTACTTGATGAAACATAATTTCATCTAATCTCTTCTTAGCATAGAGATAAGAGTCTATTCAGACTAGGCCAGTCCGAAATGCGGGTCTCAACAGAAAGAGACGGAGAATAAGAGTATCTTGATTAATACTATGGTACAGTTATTTGCCATCCTTTTTTCTCCCATGTCCAACCGATGCCCTTTCGTTACATACAGGGCTTTATAGACCTTGCCTACTCGAGTTATAATATCTCTATGCTTCTTAGTGTCCGCAGCGCCATTGACGTACCTATCCGCTAGAGTCAATCAGAAAATGTACATAAAATAAAAATTTATAACTTATTAAAACCGACAGTGAAAGAAGAATATAGGATCTGCACATTCTAGCACACTCCAAAAACATACTACCCCATGTACTTTTCAAAGCTTTCATACTCCTAAAGTTTAGAAGTTACAAAAATGGTAGTAATATCGTTGGTTGTGAAGAACCATCCGGCGACTACACTAAAATATATGTTTGAACCTCCCTTTACCCCCTGAGATGACGTCATAGACCACGAAAGTGAGCACTGAAAATCATCGAATTCACGAAAAAAAATTAGCGGTAGTAACTTCTAACAACTTCGATTTTTTTCTCTAATTTATAACAGAATCCGAAGCTGTTGGTGAGAAACAAATATTGTTAATTCGAATAACAATATAAATCATCATCATCATCAGCCCGTGTCTCTCCACTGCAGGATATAGGCCTCTCCCAAGGCTCGCCACCACACGCGGTCCTCCGCCTTTCGCATCCAACTACCCCCGGTATGGTGCTTCAGGTCATCTGTCCACCTGGCCGGGGGGCGTCCAACGCTTCGCTTTCCGGTACGTGGCCTCCATTCGAGAACTCGTCTAATATATATATATATATATAAATAATAAATAAATAAAAAAACAATATAAATAAATAAATAAAACTCAGATACATATTTTATCGACACAATTATTCCGTATTTGAAACATTTTACTGACGTCATTTATTATTTTGAATTCTGAAGCTTTATTCTTGCGTAAGGTCAGTTTCATCGCTTTTTTCCATAAAAGTTTCACATGACACGGTTCAATAACAAATAGATTTATTTATTTTTGTTAGGACCCTTGAATCAATTTTGTTCATATTGGTATTTTGTGACAATATTTTAATAATCTAAAATATTAAGTTAAATTGTCAAATAGCATAATAATCAGGATGAAATGTCTCATACAACGAAACGATTGAAAATGTGAGCAATATGTCAAACTAGTGATTAGATAGGATTAGATAAACTATACGTCATTATCATTGTTTCAAACGTTTTGTTAATTACTCATGAGATTAAATAGACTATATTCTTTTCCAGTAAGAATTTTACATGTCGGTCACCAAAATTCTGCTTCACACTATTTCAAAACAACTGGTACATATTTAATCTACGGCGTATAGTTTTTTGCTCATATTTTTCGTTATCACAACGCGGTATCTCTATGAAGTTCCATAGATTGACGACCACTTGGCCTAGTGGATAACGACCCTACTAACGAAGCTGGAGATCCCGGGTTCGATTCCCAGGTCGGGTCAGTATTTATATGATGAAATTTGAAACTGGTACCGGGTCTTGGTTGTTACCTGTATGTTGTGTCTTCGCTTGGTACCCAAAACATAAGCTAATGCTTAGTTTGGGGCCTAGACGTTGTCGTGATGTATATATTATTATTTTTATTTTATTATTATAGTAAAATATGACGAAGAGTAAAAAATGCGTTACTAGTAGGAAATCTTTTATTAATTTAATTTTAACATGTATTTATCAAACAAAACAATAGTTTAAACTATCTCCGGTAACTCTAGGTAGCACGAAAATATCGATAAGCCTTTAAAGCGATAGTATTTTTCCGAAATGTAGACATTTTTGAGTGCCTACTTAACGATGCAACACTTAAAGCGCTTAAAGATGCGAAAATTGTTACAATCATTATTAGTAAAATGCTACAAATGTACTACAAAGATTTAATATGCAATATCGAGATTAAAGTTTTGTAACGTTAATGAACTTAACAAAGGATTTCTTTTACTGATTTTCTTCAGCCCATTAGACTCTATTAAATGCTACCATTTCAAACGCCTGGCACCTTATCTACTTTATATGTTCCCTTTAATATATCAATGACAGTAAGATCACAATAAAGTAAAAAAAAGTTTTTTATCAATTTAATGTCAAAACGTTAACGATAAATATTTTTTATTTGCATAAATACAGAATATAAGTCAATCGGTGTATTTAATACAAATCTTTAGAATGGTTGACTGTACTGTTTGATGTAATTATATTTTAATGTGCTTAATTAATAAAAATTTTGCAATCGTCTCTTAATCATTACTCGTCATCCTCTTCTAAAGGGTCTCTGAAAACGCTAGCGGGAGGTCGTAGAGGTCTAGCGCGCGTTGCGAGCCTCATTGGCCGTGCAGAGCCCACCGCCACAGTGCTCACAGCCGCCGACGACCCCAAGGCGCCTAGACCGGCCTTAGATTCATTCGACACCAGTGGCACCTGCAACAATCAAAACCTATTATTGTATCTACTGCGCTACACAAGCTTCCGCATTAGATTTCGTCCGCTTAGAATACTACAAACTTATAGAGCGTGTAGAGCTTACCAAACTAAACAAAAAGAGTCAAGTGAACAGATGGAGCAAACTAACGGTTACCGATAAAAAACATGTTAAAAATAATATTTTTTATTACTTATCTTTTTTTGATTTTTTTTATATAGTTCGGTAAGCTCTACGCGCTCTATAAGTTTGGACTACGTTCATCCGAACATCCCGTATATAGGTGATAATGGTGTCATTTTGGTGTCATCATTATGAATATATGGGTAATGTTAGATTAGCATATATAGTTAGAGAGATTAAAAATCAGTAAAATAAATATTAATCATTCGATTAGTAGTGTAGATTATTTGGGCATGGCCTCGAGTTGAGACGCATGTTACTCCTGTGGTTTTTATGCAAACTGAAATTAACATCTTCGAGAGCTCGATTTTAGAAAACTCCTTATCAATACAGTTTTTTAGACCCAGCGATTCAGGCTGTGGGTCACTCAGCCCGTCAGTCAGTCTGTTAGTTTCTTGTTTTATAAATAAAGCTACAATACAAAGCTATGACAAAAATCAAACTTATTTCTACATATTATAAGCACATATAAATTGTTGTTTCAGTGAGTTAGTTATTATAAGTATACAGCAGTTCATATTAAATTCAGTCGACGTAAAAAGCGGATCAATTAGCCACGTCTAGCCGCACGGCGCGAGTGTTGCATAGCTGTCGAGTAATTACTAGTACATTGTTGTCGCCTGGCCGGGTTAACATCCTAGGCGGGCGGAAGTCCAGATTTCCTGTGCACCATAACAGGTAGCGTCCCACCTGCCGCCCACCGTCTGACTCCGCTGCTCGGCCCATCAAAACAACTGCTTATACGGCCGCGCGACATACATTACACTAAATCATTTCCAAGAGTTTCGGCCTTATACGTACAAAATGTCATTACGTCTTCAGATATGTAAACTGATTTCCCTCTTAATTGGACATTTCCTCTATTCTGAGAAGTTCAAGTCGTAGGTTTGTTCCTTACTGGTCCTGTAGCACCTGATTTCAAAATCAAGTATGTTTTTTTCATTCCTGTGACCATATTTTAGTTTTTATGTACTGCCAACACATAAATCTTAGATAATTAAATATGTTATTTAGATTTGAAATAAATAAAATAAATAAATATTAAAATAAAAAGAGAATTTAAATCTAGACTAATAACATATAATAAAATGCGTAATATTGAAAAAAAAACTTCCAAATCCTAGTGGTTTAGGGTGTAGACGAAACAATATTTTTATGTTCTATGTTTTTTATACAGTAATAATACAATAAAATCAAAGCGGGTTTGACTTCCATTGAATATAAAAGCACGGTGTCGGTTTCTGAACTAGAATTTGTAGGTTGCAATCAACGGATATCGAAGCCGATTCGATGTTGCAAGCGAATTATGATAACTGGACGAAAATCAAGTACATAACCTCTATTTTTGATTGGAAATCTTTGTAAAACTTATTGATATATGTACCTTAAAATTATAACTAACCAATTAACATCTCCAACCATGAATATATAAATTTTTAATTTTACCAGTAATTTGTTTCATACTCTAAACTTATAAGATGGTTAGTATACGTAGAAAGGTTCATTATAAGCTTTTTCAATACATTTGCTATTAATACGGTCTTTATGGCATCCAAACTTGTAACGTGATGTTGTATTTTACCGTACTAGACCTTTTTACTTAACATGAATCACAAACGAGTATTCTGTTTGTGATGCATGCGTAAACCGCGAAAAGCAACCCGCTCGTGCCCTTAGTTCCCGCCCTTATTACATTTGAAGTATTATTTTAATTGTTTAAATTGCAAATGTATTGAAAAACGTCGTATGATGCTCGTACTCAGTAAGCTGGCTATTATAGTCATCGGTTTATTATAAGCACTCGGCTTCGCCTCCTGCCTATAGACACCTCGACTATAATATCCAGCTTACCGTATTTGCATCATAATGTACCATTATAACATAAATTTTATTAACCAGGCGTTCAAAGACATCCACTTTACACAACTCGTAATTTAAAAAAAATCTAGTTAAAAATGATAGGGTTATGTTATATGGCCATCAACTCTAAGCTGTAGGCTTGTATGTCGATGCGGTGAGAAAGAGGGCATTACTTATCTGCCAACTGTACAGTGGTATGCGAACTATTTTTAGGTTTTTTTTCTAATACCATGGATTATTTTAAGAAATTAATTTCAATATTAAATTTTTCTATTTGATAAATACTAAGCAAATAAATAGGTTACATTTTAGATAAATGACGTCATATGATAGGTTGTATATGTCACCGAGTTGTAAACATCTTTAGTTTATAATAAATAAATGTAGCGACGAAAATTGTGGAAAATTCGTGAATGAAGAGTAAAGTTTACGACATAACTCATACGCTTTTCATACTCGTTGTTTATAATCTAACCATGCCTTGCAGTTATTTTTTAGCCTACGTCTATACTGCAATATTTACGGAAAACGTATCTTAAATATTGAACGACATATTAGGCTCTGAACATGTTTATAATTATTTCACTTATCCATTCATACATTTTCATTTTGCCCTATGTAATACTTTTGCAGTTCTATGGTCAATTATTGTCGATCAACAAAGCTATCAATATTTATCGCTGATAATTCAGTTGATTTCTCAGGCACGGGTTCAATTCCACTCATGTCAAGGAAATTTAACATTATTAATGCAAAAGAACTTAATAAAATCACAAAAAGTATCGTCTTCGTGAGTCATTCAACCAATCAGGACGCAGCTTGTGTTTAAGTTTACAATTTATCTCGCGATTAACATCTTACAAGATCCGTAAGATTGTAAAACTGTGCACTGATTGGCCCATAAGTTCATGTTCGTATCCGTTCACAATCTAACGGCAAGACATGGTTAGTTTATAAACTTACTTTACTTTGTGAACAACTTTATACATATATTCTTATATTCTTTACAATTTCGTTAATTTTATTGTAAACTAATCATGTATACAATCATCCGAAGACATGTATAATTCCTTTACTTGAGAAAAAAAAATTGAACAATAAATGTCTGTAAATTTTTTTAAGCTATTGACGGAATTAATTCAATTCCAGCCTATCTTCTGACGTCATAAAGGTCAAATAGAAGACAACGTTTTTTTTTTTATTAAAAATACACAGAACCTTAAACATTTTGGAAACGAAACTAATAATGTAAATAGTGAATTTTTTATAAATATTTCGAAACGTTTTTTTTTTTATATTAACTAAATACCCCGTGACTGGCTTAAAATAATTCCCTTGCCCGTTGCAACGACACAGAAATAGCAAGTTTAGAATTAACGGACTATAGTTTCGTTTTCTTTAAATTATTGTACACATAGATAAAAAATGTCCGCTGTAATTTTATGCATAACAATTGCAATAATACCGGCATCTGTACATTATTGTCCTTTGTGTTGTGATGTAAAAATGGACATGTCTGAGACCTCTTCGGACGCGATGCTGTTTAGATAGCTCGATACATCGATCTGACTTCTAGATAATCCTTTGACGAACTCATAAAGAACGTGCAGATACAGTCCAATTTATCTTAAAAAGGCCATCATAAAGACGTGTTCGCTACGTCTTTAAAGTCCTGCGTCCATACGAGTATACATACTTTATTTATTTAATATACATACTATATTTTATTTATTGTTGTTGTTTTTTCGGGAGGTTAACAGCCAAACAATCTACAAGATTGTTCAATATTTTAGTAAGATGCTAATAACAAGTCTCCATCCATACAGGCGCGTGTTTTCCTTGAAAGCCAAAAAGCCATGCATGTCTAAAATTTTCCAACAACAATAAAGTAAAAAACACAGAAATGAGAGTGAGAAGAAGTGAGAGTATTTGAATTTACCGCGAGCTCGTAGTTTCAAACGCCGCGTATAGATGCGCCTATCACGACACGAATCGACACGTGACCGAGTGACCTCGCCTGAGCTCGTCCGGCGGACTCGACGAACTTCATGCGTAAGCCAGAAATAGATGTCTTTTATGTTTGTCTCTTTCTTACACGTAGTGATGTTTGGCATCCATCCCACTCACGTGTAAACTAACTTCATTATTGTTTTCAAATGCATTCATTACGATTTGTTGTGTTTTATGTTTTAAAGTTGTATTAAAGTAACTGTGAATTAGGTGAAGTTAAAGTGTAAAATACCGAAATGGAAATTTTGGAGGACTTTAATAGACTGAAAAAAATGTATTTCGCAGTCATTGCACAGTGACAAAGTAAGTAGGTAATTAAAATCATACAGAACTTAGGTATCTCTTACTTTATAAACCAATTAGCTTTTATAAACAATTATTTTTACAAACGAATCCACACATATTTACGCAATATTTCAGGTCTGGGTCAGGTTTATTTTATAATGAAATCATTGACGAGTTTTTAAAACGAAAAAACGCATTGATTTAATAAACTGATTCTTAATCTTTTTATAAATATTTATTTTATATATTTTTACTACCACAAAATCTATATATTTTTTTATAGATTTTGTGGTAGGTATCCAGCGGCGCTATGACACCAAGATTCCACCACAATCATTTGGAAACTGAAACTTCACATGTCGTGTTGGCGTAACCATGATCTGAACCCATCACACGCCACTGCATCCATATAAAACGAAAATAAAATTAGGAATAGTTAAATTAAAGAAAAATAACAAACAGATGAATGTGAGTAATAGAACAATAATCAAACACACAAAATAGTAATGAAATATATAGCCAAAAAAAAGTAAACAAAAAGCAAAAAGGCAAAATGTAAAATCCATGACACTTAAAATCATTATCTCGTATTAATGGAAGTGATCAACTAAGTAATCAGGTAATTTGAATCTTATTCAGTTAGAGGTGTAAAAAATTAATAAGTTTAAATATGTGATATCAGACTGTAAACTTAATATGATAACAAATTATTATGATTTTTATAATTTATAATTTTACTTCGAATACGTAAATTAATTCTAAATTGTATACAATTTTACAAATCAATTCTTCAAATGAAACTTTTTTTGTCAGGATAGAAAAAAAAAATTTGTTAAAGTCCATTCGAGTTACGGATCTGACGACATACATACATTGGGGAGATTTGAGTTTGGGGTTTTGAATCATTTCGTTTATCACATCTGTGCTTAAAGCGCTTAAGTGTGACAAAAATTTTGAAAAAAAATATATAAATTTCGAGAAACCAGACAGATAATTAAATTATTGCTTTTGTCTCTATTATGCTGTAAACATTCGCGTATCGATACTTTTGGCGGCGTCGAAATGAAAACGAAGTTATTATCACCCCCATTTTGACACAACTGTCAATTTCAGTATAACTATATATCTCATAAATTTTGTAAAACTGCTATATCTACTTTAAAGAACATATCGTTGCGTATTATAAAATAACCCTCCATTTAGGTTTCGTCGTAGACGGGTAAAAAAATAGACGCACAAAACAGTATTTAATTCCAGAAAAATTTCTGTCTATACATACACATAATAACTTAGTTTAATGCCAGAAAATTAGCTAACCGCAGTTCAGCGATTTTAATTTCAAGTCAGATTCTCTTAACGATCTCCATATCTCGAATTTTCTACCGGATCGTTAAAGAATAAGGTGTAGGTATGCAAATATACATTTGATTTGGTCGAGCATTATTAAGTACTACAAAATCGAGTCGAGCCAAATACGAGTGGTAAATCTGAAATAACAGTACCGATGCAGTTCGCGTGCATTCGCCACATCTGCATACGAATTGCCCATCGACACACATCAGCTTATTGTTACCCGTCTGGGTCGCCGCTCGAATCTATAACTGTGGATAAACGACTCGTATTACAGTTTTCATATCTATCTCTATTTCAATTTGCTTCCCCGATCAGTTCCTGAGTGACAGAGACGACAAGAGCAAATTCCCAAAAATACCTATATAATACTCTCCCTTCTCCTTCTTCTTCTAAAGGCCTTCTCCTTTTACATTTTTACTTTTAGATGAGAAAGATCCATGGGTGTAAGCCGCTCGCTTATCAGTTTGTTTCAATAATATTATTCTTTAAGCATTTATTGTAAAAATTTTTTTTTATAATTTTGTTAAAAAGAGCGTCCCTCAGTTTCTTGCGTATTCTTCTGAGAGGAACCAGCATTTTTGAATGCGCCTTTGTGGTGACGTCCTTCCACAAAGTAATAAAATTCACTCTTATGACGTATTTCAAGATTATGTTACATAACTACGAAATAAAGATATTTTGATTTGATTTGATTTGATTTGACATATATTTTTTAAGTTGAAATCAGGTACGAAATTGAGCAAGGAACAGACACGGGCTAGACCCTATTTTTTGTATGGGAAGCATACCGCCTTCTTCACTTCTCTTCACTTCATCAGCCCATTTTTACCCCACTGCACGGGCTTAGGTGAGGAAGGGGGAGTAGGGAGCTTAAATCCACCACGCTGTTCCACTGAGGGATGGGGATTGTAACTACCGCCATCTATTAACAGCGTCCGGGACTGACTGCTTAACGTGCTCTCCGAGGCACGGAGTCAGTGACAGTTATGTACTTAAGTCAGAAAAACTCATTGGTACGCGCCCCGATTCGAACCATGGCCCTATGGGACCTTATAAATTTGAGACATGTTCGTTGCGCTTTGGGCTATCACGATACCGCCTTATGACATGATTTTTCGAAATTCGCTCTACATATAAAAGGGGAGGGAAACGGGGGGTTGAAAGTTACCCGTCATTTTAATTTGTACTCACCATGTTCCCACTGTCGTTTGAAAGCTTTGGTCACGTGGTTACATAAATCTCGTCAAGCGTGAAGTTTAAGTACCAACGCAATATGTCAGCAAGAACAACACTATAAAGCTTTTAATTTTTTTATCACCTTGTCACATACATTTAATTTGAGTACCAAGATAAAGATTTGTGATTCGTAATTTCGAAGGTACGAGTATTATTAATGTTGCATATCAGCTTCTATGAATTTTCAAAAATAATAAATAATAATGATTATATACAAAATTTTGCGACAACCCTAACCCATTTTCACTAATCTAGACGTTGGCGGCGTTTCCCGGGATATCAAAAGCGACAATCCTAACCCCTTTTCACTACTTGGCAGCATTTTCCGGGATATCAAAGGCGACAACCCTAACCCATTTTCACTAGTCTAGACGTTGTTGTCGGCATTCCCGACCTACTTATGATATTTTTACACTATGGTAATAGTGAGTGCTATCATTTGTACGTAGATTGTTAAAAGTCAGCTTAGGATGTTGAAATATTGTTAGATTTTAAAATGTCGTCATTTTGATTTTAAATTGATGATAACGAAAACAGTCAGCAAAAAGCTAATGCTTGTATGTATGAAAAGTCGACATTCAGCTACTAAATTGTGTGGGGAGACATTTTCATACGCATTTACCTCCAAAACTCAAATCTGAAGTCGTTTTTCCGTTCCCAAAGGTTCTATTGTAAAATTTTCCATCAAAACTATATTTTCTATAGAAAAAATCATCCCACGCGCCTTAGATACCTACTTTAAAAAAACGTACGCTGTCAAATTATCACAAATGTCAGGAAAGAGAGATTTTCTACGAAGGTTCACTTCTGTCGAGGGTCACGCAACCCAAGTAGTTTTTTTTTTTTAATTTAACAAGAGTGCAATGATATCACGTACATAATAAGAAACATTATAATCTAGTATATTCATTACAATCCGTAATCGCTCTGTTTACACATATAACGCGACGTGCGCAGTAATGTACATATTTTAACATCGACTGAATATAAAATAAAAAAATCAAACGGAGCCTTTTATTACAATTTAATACATTGGGTGTTCGACGAACGCTCACTGAACGTATGCAATGGTCCAATATACATTTTTAATCAGACAGCCAACGCCGAGCAATCATTAATTTCGTTTTACATAGGCAAATAAAATTCACTTGAAAATGCCATTTAATAAGAGAACTGTCGAAGTCGAGTATGCGGCCGTTTAGTAGAAGCTAAACCTCGGTCTTGTTTGAATTCGCAATATTATATTATTAGTTAAACCGGCTACGGGATTTATTTCGAAATTTATAAAAATAGTCGAGTGCGATTCGTACTCGAGAACCGAGGGTTCCGTAATACACTAATTTTGTGTCACTGGGTGGTTCTTTTTTTGTGACAAATCGCGCATCTATACTAATATTATAAAGCTGAAGAGTTTGTTTGTTTGTTTGTTTGAACGCGCAAATCTCAGGAACTACTGGTTCGAATTGAAAAATTCTTTTTGTGTTGTATAATATATTTATTGACGAAGGCTATAGGTTATATGTATAAAATAATGCTATCTCTCTGTCTGTCCATTTGAGCAAATCTCCAAAACGGCTAAACTGATTTTGATGAAACTTCACAGGTATGGAAAGGAAGTGGTCAAAAGTGACATACACTATTTTTTGTATGTCTGTATGTACGTCCATCTGTCTATTCGAGCTAATCTCCAAAACGGTTAAACCGACTTTAATGAAATTTCACGGCTATGAAAAGGAGGTGGTCAAAAGTGACATACGCTACTTTTTGTCCGTCTGTTTGTCTGTACGTCTATGTGTCTATTCAAGCTAATCTTCAAAACGGCTCAACAGATTTTAATGAAACTTTGCAGACGTGAAAGAAGGTTGTCAAGAGTGACATCAGCTACTTTTTGTGTCTGTCTGTCTTCACTGATCTATCAACGTAGATAAAGCCGAAACTACTAAATCTAGGAAGCCGAAATTTGGAACAGTGGTTTATTTTATAACGTGAGTATAAATTTTAAAAAAAATGAATATTTTGAAATTTCAAATTGAAGGAGGGAGGGATGGAGGGGCTTCGTATGAGAGTCTTTGTTCTTTAAAGTTAGAAACATAAAAATTTTAACATAAATAAATAATGACGTCTTTCAGGGTTTTTGGATATCAAGGGTGGAAAACGGGATGTGAAAAGTATGGGAGTATCGATTTTCTTAAAGGAGTGGGGAGAATGAAGATTGAAAGTTTGAATGGGTGTCCCCAATATTAGTTTTAGCAAAAAGTACCTACGTATTAACCATTTCGAATGTTAATACTACCTAAAACAGGAATGTGTAATCTACGCAAGCGAAGCTGCGGGCGGTCGCTAGTAAGATATTATGTGTCTATTCTATAAAATATACTGCTGATTCTTTTGACTGCTGACATCATTCTTGGTTTCGTTTTAAATCGGAAAGGTAAGTTCAAGTTCAATTACTGCGTTGGATAGACAAGACGACCGCCAAAATGTCAAGTAAAATTATGTATCTATACATATTTAATCGTAATATGATATAAGTGTTTACGCGTGTTTATGTGTCGACAATAAAGCACTTGACTACTATTAAATATATTATTTTTATTAAGAAAATATAAACATATAGACTTTATACGATAACAAAATCTATAAACAAAATTATATTCGCTTGAAAAATATGGAATTTATAAGCTTTTAAAATTTTATCTCTGTCTATTCTTTGTAAAACGATATTTGACATTAGTTTAAATGTCCTGACGTCATACATAGATACGTCATGCGGTATTGCCCTCTCTGTCTAACAGGATATTTTAAACATTCATAACTTTCTTAACTGTTCTGATATATTAGAAGACTCTACCATATAAAGTATTTTTTTTTAAATAGTCAACTAGCCTATTATCACGCAGTTGATAATGAGTCGACTGACCGACAGTAAAGAAACGTAAGTGCTTGACTTAATATTTTTTACGACATGGTACATTTGAGCATGGTAAAATTCAACTATTATAAAAAACTAATGTAGTTTACGGAATGTTTCAATTAATTTCGCCATGAAAGTGGAGAGAAATCAAATTCAATCAAAAGTTTGTTATTCAATTTGACTTTTATTAAAGATCCTGCGTCTAACCATTTTACCTATATTAGGCTGATATATCTATCTATTCGCTTAAAAAAATTAGAATATACCAATTAAAAGCATAAATAATACCTTCCAAAGAAACAAAATGGCAAAAAAAAATATTGAATTACCTTTAAATTTTAAATTCAAATATCTGTGACAAATCTGATTTTTTCTAAAAACAAGTATTGAAAAGATTTAAAAATACAAAAATACGTTTCTTTATTAGTTGTAAGGATTACCGTATAAAATAATTAGGTTGGGGTATCCCTATTGCTGTTTTAAATGGCTTTTAAATTACTATTATAGTAAGTATTTATGACAATAATTTTTTTATGAGTTTAAGAAAATTTCAAACGCTAAAATTTATGTTTTTTATTCCCCTTTCGTGTCAATTAAAAGACATTAAATTTTAATAATAATTACTTGTGAAGTGACCTTAAATTTTAGTTTGACAGATATTATGGCAGATAATAAACCGACAGACCATTTAACTTCAAAGAGGAATAAAAACATAAATGAGACCTAACATGGCATCATTTATGTTTTTTTAATTATTGTCAAATAAATTAACACCAAGGGTGGTCTTAGAGACACTTAAAACAGGACAGTATGAGAGCAAACAGAAGAGTACCCATTAATACATATAAGGAAAAATTATTTTAAAACTATATACTATTTTTTTTTTATTAAAAAATGTAAAAATATTTTTTATGAAGAAAATTCTAAAGTTACATGAACTGTTACACCAATATTTTTTTTTATTTTTTAACATTCAATAATTTTACGTTCACTTCGATACCCACATTTTAAAAAAGGTCCCCGCTTGTATTTATAAAAAAGATTTCTGTTGTCAAAACGTTTTATTTTAATGTAATTAATAATAATTACCTTTAAAAGCATTTTAAAAAGCAGTGTAGATAGAGCTTGTTCGTTCTTACGAGGAGTGATCAAAAACTATCTAGAATAAAATATAAGAAAGAGAGTTTTGATATTTTGAATTCATACAAAATCTTTGGTTCATTCTTACTGGCTAGTGTGAATATGGTACGCAACGAATTACTTTTTCTTGGGGTTTTTTTTTTAATATTTATAGTTATTACCTATTTCGAAACATGGAGAAAACTAAGATTCGGGTCGTAATTAAATATTTTATACATACAAAAACGCTTATTAAATTTATTTATTACGCCCTACTTATTGTCTATTTTAGGGGACAATTGCCCATTACATTCTACAGTGGTTTTTTGATGTACAGAGTTTGAACGGTGGAAACAATAGTTGCCAAGACGAGTACAGAGCGGAAAGCCCTTCCATTTCTTTAACAGAAAAAAAACATTACGTAGTTTTGAACGATAGTCGAATAACTGTATGTATGAATGCATGACTAAAACATTTGTTTTGATAGTGTTTAGTCTTTTAACGGACGAGTTACAATTCAAAAAGGTTTCTGCACGATGGATACCTAAAATGTTAATTACATGGACAGACAGACAGACAGACAGACAGACAGACGGACAGACAGACAGACAATTCACTGTATGTGGCTCCTCCTTAAAAATGTCACATTTATATAAAAACCGGACAAATGCGAATCGGACACGCACACGAAGTGTTCCCGACTACATATAAAGAAACACGTTACTTGTATGGAGACCCCCTTCAACAAAGTCAAGTGTAAGCAATGATCTCACAATTACCAATCACCAAAAACGCTAAAATACACGCTTCTTGTATGGGGGCCACCTTTGATTTTTAATTTTATTTTAATTTTATTTATTATTTGTTGTTATGACAGGCATAGGAATACACACGTCACGAAAATTTCAATTGTCCGCCTATTACGGTTCAGACGATACAGCCCTGTGCCAGACGAACGGATTGACGGAAAGCGGAGCCTTGGTAATAGAATTTTTACTTTGGATACGGAACCCGTACGAACCAGGAATAAAAAGGAATACGTAAAAACGATGGATTTTCACAAATTTATTCCTCCCATTTTATTCCCGTAGGGGTAGAATTTTGAAAAATCCTTTCTTAGTGAATGCTTAGGTCAGAAAACAAACCTAATGTCCAAATTTCGTGTAATTCGCTTGAGTGGTTTCGGCTCGCCCCGCGAAGATTATAAGCGAGCGGTACTTTAATTTTATTTATGCAGATAATCTATTTAAACTCCAAGCTCTTCTTCCCCCGGGACAGGCCTAAGCCCCTGCAGTGGGGTAAAAATAGGCTGATGAAGTGAAGTAAAAAAGATAATCTATATCGATATTATAAAAACAGTCACTATACATCGGCCGTCGAGAGTTTGCGTTCCTGACAGGTCGTAATCGCCATAGTAATCGGATGCTTGATGTGAATTTGTACTGTCGGACGAATAACACAAAATTAAACTAAAAATTATATTATTATGTCGACTCACAACAAATATGACGTTATAGCTATAAATCTCATGTGTCAGGAACGTAAACTCTCGACGGCCGATGTATAATTCATAATATTGCATAATGAATTGCAGGGATTAGGTCCTCCCTACACTATGTTCGGATCTTAAACGAAATATAATATTTACGAGGCAGTGAGCAGATATGTCAGGTTTTCGGTTTCACAGATCGCCGCCAGCCGTCTGCGGCGACTGACAACATTGTTGCAACGCACGCCGCTCACCTGAACGCACTTTGCATGAAACCGCCCTCGCCTTTAAAGTGTCAATCAAATATGACATCTACGGACAGCGTGATTACGGATTTAATCGTACGTATAATAATAATAATACATAGGACTTCCCACACAGCGCCATCTAGTCCCAAAGTAAGCAAGTATTATGCTTGTGTTATTGGTTACTAGACAGCTGATATACATCAATATTCTTTATAATATATGTTTACATATATAAATATTTTTTTTTTTACAAAGACACCACATACATATAACAACCAAGACCCGGTACCAGTATCAATATTCATCATATAAATACTGACCCGACCTGGGATTCGAACCCGGGACCTCCAGCTTCGTAGGCAGGGTCGCTACCCACTAGGCTAAGCGGTCGTCAAATATACGTATAAATTATCGAATAAAGCAAGTGATGTCGTTGCGCCAGTTTAAATTATGTCTTGATATTTTTTTACGTAAACTATATATGGATAATGTCACGCGCGACACGATTTGGTTTACAAACTTACAAAAGATGCAAATCCTACTTACTAGAAATTTTGGATAAGTTGTTTAATAATAATGTATATTTGATCCGTGTCTGGGTGTAAAGTATCTATATACCAGTATGTATTATTCAAAATTAAAAATATCTACGAATGTATATCAGTTGCCTAGTACCTATGATACAGGCTCTGTTTAGTTTGAGGCTACATGTCTGTGCGTGAGGTGTCCCAGGGATTTATTATGTATCATGTTTTTTTTTTGTTTCTAAACAATTTTAAATTAAATTTGTTTACTATAAGTAGTATTACAAAAAAAAATATATAATTGATTGTTGTAATAATACAAAAATTACAAACCAAACCACTGGCAAACCACTTTCAAGCCTTATTATCGCAAACAAGTCTAAAAAGATGAAACTTCAATCACTCGAAAAGACCTTAATAAGATCTCATTCGATGCGATGGGACAAACAACTCACGCTTTCGCTAAAACTTTTCTTCAATTACTTGACTATATATTAATTGTTATAATTCTATGTTATTCGAAACATTTACATGGAAAATTTAATGTATCTACATAGCTCGGTAGAAACTGTGGCATTGTGACCCTTGTACTTCCGGTGCTTCCGGTGTGCTATAGACAGACAGTTCTAGATTTATAATAAAAATTAATAAGTAGTTAGGGCATGCTGCATTGCTTTTCTTCGAAATTATGAAGGTTCCAAGTATGACTACGGAACCATAACTGATTAGCAAATCTTCAAGTTAGATCTCACTATTCTACGACCCTAACTGCGTTGCCGAGGGTCGCGGGTTCGATTCCCGCCCGGGACAAATATTTGTGTGCATGAACATGTCTATATTTGTTCCGTGTCTGGGTGTAAAAGTATCTATACATATATACATTATTAAAAAAAAGAAAAAAGAATATTTACGTATGTATCAGTTGTCTGGTACCCCATAACACAAGCATAATACTTGCTTACTTTGGGACTAGATAGACTGTGTGGGATGTCCCAGATATTATTATTATTATATAAAAAAAATATTTTGAACCTCTACAACATTTTTATAGACCTACTCTATGGTACTCTACACGGTGATGTACGTTGAAATTTTTTTAATACATCAGTTGTATTATGGCGACTTAACCAAAAAAAGAAATATTTACACCATTGTATAGCGGTTCCTAAATTCCGAAATTCATCTGTACAGCGCCACTAGACTCCAATGTAACAGACGGACGCACAGACAGATCGACGAACAGGACGAAATTATAAGAGTTCCGTTTTTTTTCCATTTGGTTACGGACCTTAAAACGGCCACCCACTAGGTGGTCTGACGACCTCGTCGATTTGTTATACTGATCTGAGGGGGCTTATGTCCACCAGTGGACTTCTACCGGCTGAGATAATAATGATTATATAAAATATAACAAAGTTTTATTGTTAGAATAAACTTGTTATTTTACTGTTATATTATAATATACATTCAATGCACAGACAAAAACAAAGAGCCTTCTGCTTTTGTGAACATCCGCTGTCTGCGGTTAGCTATTAACAATGTAACACGCTCTGTGTGCGCCGCGTCCGTGGAAATCCACCCGTAGAACCACATACGGTAATTTTGTTATATACGAGTACTACGTTAAATTTATGCAAGAAGCTTTTGTATACTTGAAAAAAATTAAAGCAAACCTGTTACTTGTGTATACATCTTGTTCATGCGGATACCCTTCACTACAAGACATTGTTTTCAGTATGTTTATTCATAGTTATTCACTTATTTTAATTGAATTAAATTATAAACGCGCGGACTATACTTCGATGCGGTCATTTTTCTTTCTCTCGAGAATGCCCTATTGTATTTTAGTCTAGACTCTAGATGCTATGATGGTATGCCAGACAATTTTGGACTTTCCCAGCTCTTCAAACTGAGGAACTGAAATCTCCAGTTATATCGACATCTATTTCGACTTTTAATTTTCTACATCAGACAAGCAGACATGTAACGCTTTCTTGGGGTTTTTTTTTAATATCTAGTAACCCATAGGACATGATCGTCATTGACACGTGAGTCCAAATTAATTTAACAATAATTCCTAGCCATGAACAACAAAAAATCATTATACCTCCACTACATGGCGATTATCGGGAACTGATCGAACTATTATTTTCTTGGGAGGAGATGATAAAAGTAAATTTAAAATCAGACCGCCTGGCGTAATACATCAAGCACGATAGATGTCAAAAGCCATTTACTCTTTGCTGTTTGTCGTTCAAGATGTTTGTTTACTTATTGTGGCAGTTCATGTGAAGCCCTAGCTTGGATGCAGTTTGGCGGTGAAAGTGCCGAATCAAGATTTGTGTTTTTTAAAGATATTGAAAAAGTACGAAACAGTTGGCAAATTGTTTTTCAAAGCGGACCTGAGCAAGTTTACTCAACATGTGTGGTATTTATCAGAGGAAACAACTGTACCTAATATGACCTAATATGACTTTTTGATAATGAAGTTGATAAACAATCCAAGGCAAAAATTTTATCGAACTTCTAAAAAGAAAATTTATATGATTTTAGGAAGAGATACGTTCCATCGAAGAGATGTCTGTGTCTTTGTACAGTGAGAGTTTTGTTTGATCTGTTATTTTAAATTCTGTTGATTTTGTTGTGATACTAAAATTACTTATTGTTTTAGAGATATATTTGAACGACTTCGTGTCCAGAAAAAAAAAATTGTTTTCGCGATTAAAAGTTGACACTAACTTCCCCCAAGAAAATGTATCTTTGTGGGAAAAAATGCAGCCTTCGCGAATGCTAAATAGGTTTTCAGCGTAAAAGCAGTAAATGCCATAGCGGAAAGAACTGTTCAACTAAGATAAGACTTTCGTGGTTTAATTACCGTAGAAGAAGAACAAAAACAAGTTCTTATTACGTTGCGTGCAAGAACATACTAAGATGTATCCAGAATGTAAAAAACAGACCTTGAAAAAAAGTTATCCCGAGTAAATTATGTAATTTATTTTTTTCATAATGAGAAGCATTACTTATATTTGTTTTTAAATCAATATTTATCTAAGATATATTCACGATGACCTAGTTACAATCTACAGTACATATGATAAAATTTTATATTTATGAAAGGCTTAATATATTAAAAAGAATCAGAGGGTACGCGATTTAATACCCGCAATAAAAAAAATTCCGCCAACATAAAGGACACCCTAATACTCATATATAGTTGTTCATAGTACCCATAATACAGGGTCTGCCTAGTTTGTAATTAGATGGCCGAGTTTTCAGGGAAGCGCTAGAATGACAAAATCGTCGAGTGTGAAACGCGATGCACTTGGCAACGTGTCAGATCGTGGAGAGATGTACGAAGCTACGAAGGTCAAGTGCGAAAAAAGTTGTCACTGAATTTTAAAGTGGCGTGTGGTATTCAAGTGAATATTAGTGATTTTCTTTCTTCATTTTGATTTTTAGGTTTTTCTGAGCGGTACTATTGCGGAGCGGACAACGAATTCACGCGCCATGTCCTAACTAGAAAAAGCGTTAAAGAAAATGTAACACACATTCGGTAGTCTTTCAGACCGGACATTTAAAAAAAATCTCAAAGGACATCACGTGGGGTATCAAATGAAAGGTTATTGAATTACGAACTAAAAAATATTAAATATTATTTTTAACCTTTAAATATTATTTAATATTTTTAAGTTCATAATTACGTCATCATACGATGTCCTGTGAGATTTTTTTTTAAATTTCCGTTTTATCCCCTTATAACACTCTGCATCAAAAACCAACTTTGAAAACTACTTTTCTGTAACTAGGCCAACAATTTTATCTTTCCACCGAGTTTGAAATTCGTACGTCATATAGTAGTTTCAGAGAAAATCGCATTGAGGGGTAATTCCATAAGTGTACCGTTTTCCCGAATTGGAAATGAAAGATTAGTAACAAAAAAAAAAACAAATTAAAATAATTATTTTCATCTGGTGTATATTTAAATTGAAAGACGTTGAAGATATGTTATTACAGAAAGACGACACGAAAGAGTGAGTGTCGAGGGCTACATATCGTGCGTTCCAGTACAACGGCCGGCTGACATCGGCGGCCGACACGACACCAAAGGGTGAATGCTCGTTTTGCGAAACGTCCCAAGCAACCTCAGACGTGCAACATTGTTGCGGTGACGACGTGCGCCTTATACAGAAGCTTCAGCGTACGCGAAAGCGATTATGCTCATTATACTGGCATTATACGATACTAGGCCGTGCACGCGATTCACTCCACTTAAAAGTTTAAATTGCTCACCATGTCGAGACTGTCCAAAATCACTACCGCTTATTAACGTAGTAATATAGCTGTTTAGCCACTTTAAAATATGCTTCAAAATGGAATTTCATGTATTTTTGTAATACGATTTTAAATATAGTTATTTGTTATGTATAGGATTTAAATGTTTGTCTTTATTAAATTAGTCCCCTACTTAGTAATTGTAACACTAGCTCTAAGTTATTACTATTTGCAACGTGTAATTTATTATTATTAACCAGATAGTAGATTTATAAAGTATCATTAGTTCATAATAATAAATTGAATGCACCATTTAAACTACTTTTAATGGGTTATATTTTTTTATTGCAATAAATTTAGTTTGAAAAATTATCACACAAGTTGATACAACTATAAAAGCCCGAATTACAATTTACGAAATCTTAAGTAATAAAGGCAATGCTATAAAAAAGTATATTTTATTAATTTGTCAAAATAAAAGCATTCCAGTAACAAATATAGAATTTAAACTTAGTGCTGTTTTTTTAATATACAAAGAATTTAAGTCTCGTCCCCGAAACCATAATCTGCCCCTCTTTAATATTGTTCAGAATATTTTCAAGTAAGGTATGAGATGTCCTTTAATCGTTTACTGATATAAAAATATTAGATAGCAAAAGTTTAATTTATTTTAATCATGAATATATATAGGTTCGATTGACCTTGTAGGTCTGTGAAATATTTTAATACTAACATTTCAAATTTCGCAGCCAAATATGTGTATTATGCACATTACAAACTTTATATTACTACTAGGCTGTACCCCGTGGTTTCAATCGCGTTAAATTTGTATAATACATGCCTGTTTCATACTCAATGCGCCACCGCCGCCGCACAGGTGCCGCGTGTTGTTGTTCTCGCAACGTTTATGGCTGCTCCGCTGCTTTAAGTTGTATCTTGATGTTATATAGCCTATAACCTTCCTCAAGAATTGGGCTTTCAAAAGCAGAAGGATTTTTTTCAAATCCGACTAGCAATTCTATAGGTTAGCGCTTTCAAACAAAAAAAAATAAAGATTTCAGCTTTATCATAAGTATATAGATTTCATTACTGTATTAATCGAGCAGAGCGTCTGACCGTTGTGGCCATGCGGCATAACAAAAAACCACGGCTGGCAGATCGATGTTAACATTTAATCAGACTTTATTTTCCATTTTTATTTTTTTAAACGTTTTAATTAATATCTTTGTGCATAACGAAATATGGCAAGCTCGAAAACTTATGTAGGTTCATCCTAAAAATAAACATCATTTCGACGAGCGTAGGCTGTGTGAAGTAGAATTTGAATCATTGAAATGTAATAAAATTAAAGAGGTAAATTATTTTAGAAGAAATGTCACACGTATGATAGAGGACAAAAATCATTTTAATTATTGTTTATTGCTATTTGCTTGATTTACGATAATGACTCGTGTTGGATCCGACAGTTATTAAGTTAGTAGTTATTAAGTTATTATATAGTTAATAATATTAGTGTAAATTAATATATTAAGTAGTTAAGTAATATATTAAGTATATAGTTATTAAGTATTAATATTCGGCCATCGACAAGATTATCTACAAGATTCGAGAAAGATTAGCTACACAGGCAATGGGTCATGAATAACAAAACAATCGACACAATTTCGTAAGACGCTTCGTCAAGGTGGACTAAAGAATGAAATACGTGAGTTTACTACTTCAAAGCCCTCACAAAAACCTTCCACGTCAAAATACTGCATTGCATTGTTTTCGTATGACAACAATTGGATTTTAAAGGTTATTGGTTATTACATACATTTCTTTGGAGGACTAATGTTAAAGCTAGTTTCAATTGATTTAGTCATACCGACAATAACCAGTACCGTGTCCGTAAATAAATCGTGTTTTTCTAATAAATCTTGATTTTGGACTAAAAACACACGGTGAAAAAAAAACTACGAAAATTTAGTTTTATCAGGTTTTAATTTCAAAAAGCTCGTCGTTACCCAAGACATCTCGAAACAATACTTTTAAAATGTTTAAAACTGTTCCATAAATAAATTTAAAAAATAGAACAAATGTGTGAGGCGCTCACTGATTCCTTTGTTCTGTTTTTGATCACACAGCTTCCATCCGTGACGCAGAAAATAATATTCAAGTTTCCCAGAAAACAATTTGTAAAGCATTAAAAAAATATGGCTACAACTGCTTAGCATGGACGCATTGTACAGGCTTTACATCCAGATGACAATATAAGACGACTGTAGTTTTGCAACTGGTTGAAAGAATAGATTGGACACAGATATACGCTTCTTATTTAACGTTTTTGTCAGATGAGGCAAATGTTTCCAACAACGGAATACACTACCGCAAAATTATACATTTTTGGTCGCAGGAGAATCCACTCAGTGTACATGAAGGACAACATCAAATTCGATTTTCCTTCAATTGCTGGTGGAATGCTTCAATTGTGGAATCCTAGGCAATAGAATTCTTTTTTGGAAAAATTTACATCGGCACTTCGAACGCTGTCAAATAATCAGGAATTTTAAATGATGGATTGAAATTGAGGACTTGCCGCTAGCTCGGATGCAAAGTTTGTATTTCCAGAAGGACGGTGCCCCAACTCTCAATAACCTTGTGGCACGAGAGACTCAACGAACATTTTGGCGACAACTGGATTGGAACCCATGATCCTATAGGGGATTAAACGGATGGGATTACACTTCCTATGAAATTCGACATCTGTCTGACTCTTATACGTGTAGAAAGAAGGGAAGGTTTTCGTGTCCTCAGCCGCGCCTCGCCGACCAGTAGACGTTGTAGTAAATCAAAAATGAATTTACTAATAAAATAAATTTAATAAACTTGTACAAAAACTATTTACGATATTATAGAACACAAGTCTGGACAAGGACTTGCGTACCTGAGTGCGGTGCGGTGGTGTTTCACTGGTAACAATTCATATTGTTGCTAGGTCTTTTATACGTTTTGTATTTTGGCAAATCAGAAAACGTTTGGTGTCTTTGGGGGTATGTTAAGAATGAAATTCACAAAACTAAGACACTGTTGAGAGTTTAAAAAGATCTGAGAAAAAATAATATTAAGATTAAATATCGTGATAAGGAACGCCGTGAAATCTATGAGAAAACTCATAAATTGTGCATTCAAGAAAATTATACTCGAACATCTAATTAATTAACTGGTACGTATAAAAATTTAAGAAAATTGTAAACAAAGCTATTTCCTTTTATTTTGCATACGACATTCCTTTGCAAGACTCGATCCTTATTAGCAACACTATCGCTTGATACAGATAATAATACAGTATGACATTGGATATGTGGTGGTTGGTTTCCTGATTAAGTAACAAATTTTACAAAAATATGAATATGCAGTTTTTATTTTCTCGGAAATTGAGCTCATGACTTCTTTGAACAATTTTCGCTATTTCTCATTGTTTAGGATAACTACGTTCAGTCGAACATCCGGTACTTATATATGCGTCGAATAGGTATAGAGTCGCAACTCTGTGTGCACTGAATGTATATAATTTCCTTTATTTGTAATTAAATAAATTTCGATAACTTAAAATAAGTCTATTTCGTACTTTTGTTTGATTAAATTTTTTAACACTTATAATATTTGTGGATTTCAATCTGTACCTTGTCAAATAACTGATGAGATTTGTACACATCATCCCATAATTTTTTCTGTCTTCTCATTTAGTTGACACATGTTTTTTTTTCTGACACTGCATGTGTGATTTTTAAATTGTAACCTCAAAAGTGCGTATATTTTTGGTTTAATATAATTTAAAAGAATAACTCATTTATTAGCTATAAAAAAATACCAATAAAGCTAACAAAATACGGTCATTTTATTTCAACGTATGTTTTTACCCTCAAATCGGGATTTATTTTAGAGAAAAATTAGATCTCGAACATCCCGAAAACTATTGATTTCTGGACACGATATTGTAAGACAAAATCAATTACGAAGGAGTTTTACTGCTTCAAAGGAATTTATCTAATAAGCAATGACCTGCATAGCCAAAGCCAGTTCAGATAGATGAATTGTGCGACCAGTCACATCGCTCTTCGTCACGGGCATGACACGTGATGACCAAGAGTCACGACACGTGATGGCCAACCAACAAACGCACACTGAAAGGGCATTTCTCCTAATCGTGCTTGCTCACTAGAAGTCAAGTGCCGCTACATGGTTGAAGGCAAAACCTTAACAGGCGAACGTGTTGTCGGTTTGGCCTCTTAAATATCTGTTTAAAGCAATATTGGTGTCTCAGTGACGCGACAGTTCGCAACGCATATTATCGACGTAGCGAGCGTTTTATCTATATATTCAAGTCTATATATTTTAGTAGCTGGAACGAATTTTTATTCATTTGTCATGCACAAACGAAATTTACTGAATCACACTTAAAATGTTTGACATGTTTCGTTTTTACCCTTAACAAAATACCATAAATTAAATATTAGACAGCCAACGCCAAAAAACGTGATGTAGGAGGGTGGTACAAAAAAAAATACAGGAATAAAGTCTGAAAACCGAAAGGTAACTAACCGTACTGCGCGGATAGTTTTGAATAATTAACTCTGTGCAAACTGAATGGAGTTATAAGCACATTGCCTGAAATGTTCTCGTCGGAAAAAAAAAACAAAAGTTTTTGCTTCGTACCTGTATTTTTTTTAAATTTATTTTAACATCTACATCTTTCATTATGTGTTTCAAAATAACATTGACAAAGGCACTTGTACAGATCCGCACGATGACGCGACGCACAAATTTACCCATCTCCTATTGCTATGCGAAAGTTCGGTTCGGCCGACACGCCGCACGAGAAAGCAAACCAACTTACAACTTTGTGTACTAGCGCCCCGGTAACTGGCATTTAAATATATTGGCAAATATTTTTTAGACATTGTAGAGTGCTGGCCGTTAGAAACACCGCATACTGGTTGTTCTGAGATGATAAACCAGTAATGGAAGACGAGGTATATGATGCGAATTACAAATGTAAATTTGAAATTATATCAGGGAATTCCGAAAGAAGTTTTTGGATTCGTTAGAGGCGATTGCCATACATCAACGAAATTGTGTGCTCAGATCTATAAACCTTTAAATGAGGAATTTATGTAAATACTCACTGGCTGTATATTTTCTTTGACTCGAAATGAGAAAACAAAGTTTAACTATAATATTTTTATAAAATGCGTAAAACTTCAAGAGAAACGAAATTATGCGATGAAAAATAGATGACGGCCACTATTTGAAGAAAATAGACGATTTTAACCCAGGTACTACACATTAACCCATTTGGGTTAGATCCAAGGTTACGAGCAATTCGATCGACAGGGACAATTGATTGATAAAGATTGATGACGAGTAAATAGGTAAAAAAGACCATAATTTTTAGTAATAATAATAACAAACTTCCCAAAATAGCGTCATCTAGTCCCAAAGTAAGCAAATAGTATGCTTGTATTATGGGTATTAGACAACTGATGTATATACTTAAATATTATTTATGTGTAAAAATTACTATGGGGCTAGGACCCGAAAATAAATGATTATTATTACTATAATGAAGACAATTATTATCTGTAAAACGTATTGGATGACTTTTATGGTAGGTAATCTCATATTTGGTGCGGATTTCGTTAGATGATGTAAATTTTCGGATATAGTTATGGTTTTGTCACAGTGGGTATGCTAGTAAGACAGATTACGATGATGACGACCGCTTAGCCTAGTGGGTAGCGACCCTGCCTACTAAGCTGGAGGTCCCGAGTTCGAATCCCAGGCCGTGTCAGTATTTATATGATGAATATTGATACTGGTACCGGTTCTTGATTGTTATATGTATGTGGTGTCTTCGCTTGGTACCCAAAACACAAGCTAATGCTTAGTTTGGGACCTAGAAGTTGTTGTTCATGTATACGTTATTATTATTATTATAGAAGGTATGTTGAATAGTGGATAGGTCAATTAATGTTGTAAATGAGGATACGTATAAGAAATGGATGAGTGATTTAATAGTCCATTTCTTATCTATTGTTCCAAGAAATAATAGATAACAAATGATGGACAGCGAGGAATCACCGCCCTTTCGCAATGCGCGATTACCACAGAAAGGGCTGTTGTACAGTACACTTATAATAAAAAATATACAACTAAAGATAATCTGGATGCGCCACATTGGCGCGCCTAACCAACCATAGTAACCACTCTGGTCGAATTTATTCATTAAGTTTAGTAGCGTGGAGTATTGGATTCATATGAAAGCTACTCGTTTATCTTATAAAAACCAAATAAAACTAAACAAACTTATTACTTCGTATAAAAGTTTACATTTGCACATTCTTCAGCCGGTGACGCGCGCTCCCTAACAATGCTCACAGACCAATAATATTCTTTAACATAGGTACGTTAACGTCTTCATTTACTGTGTTAATCTACAGAAATTCGTGGTGATAGTGTTCAACAGGTGTTAAAAAGCAATGCTTGACGAGTGTTCTGCATACTGCGGATGTACCCACTCGATTCAGAGAAACTTTAAGAAAACTGTACTTCCAGTCAAGTGTGAACATAGTTTACGCGAGGACGGGGGTCCCGTCGCTGCAGATTCCATACGAAAGTGAAATTTAGAACCTCCAATAGTTCGTTGCCTTCCCAAATCCTATGAGTTTTTCAGTAAAATTAAGAATTTATTTCACATCTGCGTAAGTTTATCTACATTGTAAATATGTTTTAAAATTTTCTAACGTACGCAAGCGTGTAGAGTTCGCCTGTAACTGCATTTTTTTTTTAATGAAACATTTCCTAAAACAACCTAAATGATTATATACAAGTTATATTTTTGAAATTGCAAAACAATGTATGGAGGATTTGCTTCTCTTCTATAGGACTAAAGAAAAGTCCGCGATACCATATGTCTATCTTTTATGGACAGCTTACTATACCTATTTTGATATTTAAAAAAATGGTGTCGTATGATGTGGTAATTGGAAAGTAATCTATACGGGTACAATGTTAATCCTTATCACATTAAATACGTTATTTACCTTCAGAATTTCATGAACATTATGATTGTTAAACACCATACAAATTAAATTAATATCTTACGAGTTATCGCGAATTAAAAAATATCGCTCGATAAACGGCCGGGCTACACGCCGGGCGACTATACCAATGACGCTGCACGCGTGATTAGGCAGAAGTTATTAATATTGAATATAAAAAAATACTTTAGTTTGTTTTTATGTATACATTCTCTACTTCTTCAAATATTTACAGAACTGGAAAACAAGTAGGATGAACTTGCGCTACAATCAAATCTAATATGTTCGACGCAACAAGCAGATACGACAGAAAAAAACACTTCGGCATATATGTTTTGCTACCCGTGCGAAGCCGGGGTGGGTCGCTAATTTAAAAAAAAATCTTGATTCACTTATCAGGGTACATTGTAAATATTCACCAAACTTCCAGTTACATATGGCCCGCCTACGAGCAGTTATTCTTATACTGACACTAGTTTCATCGAAATCGGTTGTATATTCCGAGATATCTACCTGTAGCCAATATATAGATAAATAAACAGACATTAAAGTGATCCCATAAAGGTCCCCCTTTGGTTGTAACTTTACGACTGAACTCTGAATAATGTAAATAGAATTAAAAAAATAATTGTAACATTTTAATTTGTGTGTATGTAGACACGTAATCCTAGTACCTACTAAACGACAAATAAAGTCGTTCCACGTGATCCACCTTCCATTTTATACACACATATATTGTAAGCAAATAAATTACTACAAAGATAAAAGAGAAATTTTTTTTATAAAATAGAAAAGAATAATAGCCATACATAATACGCCACTTGCAAATCAGGCATTATCTGTGAAATTCACACAATTGTTTGTTTTGAAAAATATTTCTGGCGGTTTTTTATCTTTTTCATATGTATTTAGAGCAAAATAGTACGTGCTGAGGAAATTAATGAAGGAATTTTTTGAGTTCCATTAGTATGGAAACAAAAAAATATTGACTTATTGTTATTTTTCATGACAAAATGATTTTAATAATTTAATAATTTAATAATTTTTAATAATTTTAAATAATTTAATAATTTTTGCTTGAAATGCGGACAAATAACTTAGAAAGTCTATTTCAATAATTTTGATAAATAATTCAAATTTGAATTCAAAAAGTTTTGATTCAAGATAAAATGTTTACACACACTTATTGAAAGTCAAAATTAATTGCTTAGATACCGGTTCAAAAACTAGAAGGAGAAGAACCGACAAGAAACTCCTCCCTGTTTACTTTATTTACATATACGTTTTTCTTAATTGTTTTTTTTTTATTTTTTTTAATTTCACGTGTTTACAACTATTACAATGATGTCCATGCGCACTTATCATTTAAATACTCGGTAATACATAAGCTTTTTTCATGAGTTGGACTTTAACTCGCTTTAAAAACTAAGTTGCTAATGGCATAACTAATAAAAAACTAATGTGTTACAGCTCTCGTAGCTCACGTCCGGCGGCACAATTTTCGTCGTTCGCCGATCCGCCGCCGTCTCGAATTATAATTCATTATAAAACTAATTTTAATCCCGTCGTCTTTTCGTAAAACGTCGTCCGCTTCCAAAAGATTTACTGGCAAGATTCACATCTGTATTGGTGATTTATCATTGTCGTGATGTTATTGTTGGAGTAACATTGGCTGCAGTAAACGAATGCAAGCATAAAGCGGAGGCCCGCAACAATGTTGCAAGCCAGTTTGTCCCGTGTGATAGGTTGACACTTGATAAATGGCCACATTGCTGCGCGCCCCTTAATCGTTTCGCCGTCTCGTTAATAGCGATATATGTTTAATGTAATCAGAAAAACGAGGCAGAAATAACGATCTTTATTTACATTTTATGCAGTTTCAATGATATAATGCGTAATTACTTTACGAGAAGACGTTATTTCTTTGACTTGTGTTTTAAAATTCTTTCAGGAATCTTCATGATTTACTATAAAAAAACATGATTAGGACAAGTCAGGATTCTTGCTGCTACTAACACAACCATGGTCATTGCAGCGAAAAGCGGGCTGGAGCAATTTAACTTCTTATTTATATTGGTGGGTATACGTAGCGATAAGTTCGGCCCCCAATTTTATGAGTTTTCTATCGCCACAAGCGTGGGCGGTGAGGAAACATTTTTTTTTTCCAGTTTACTTCTAACGTAGGGGATGTTAGAAGTAAAGTCGAAAAAAAAATTTGTTTGCTTTCACGTTGCTGCTTCCGAAGCTATTTACTGTTTTAATTCAGGTCTCGGATCCTAGAAACTCTCGGATCGGATCCAAACGGATTGTTTGCAAACATATTGCCCTCTTCAAAACATTGTACGTTTTTTTTTTTGCGACGTATTCAAAACAAATAGACAGTCAATAAAAAATTAAACACGTCAACCAAATGAATCATTACATTTGAATGATTGATTCAATGTCAATATTGTCCATGACAATCGGAAGCGCTGTGACACGTCTGTCAGAAATTTCACTCGCTGTAATTGGTACGATTAAAATAATCTAAGGAAATAATCTACTTTGTGTTGTGTCATCTTGTTACTGTCAGCCATTAAGCCTTATACTGTGTAAAGGGAAAATATACGGCCTCCGCCAAAATCCAGCCTTTCACTTGCCACCCCGCACCATCGACCCGAAATAAGTACATTATACAATATACATAAATTACGATTCTAAAATCTACAACCCTATACTGCACAATACTGATTTACTAAAAATTCTAGGTGGATTTACGAGAACAAGACGTAACGTAAAATACTTTAAATATTTAACTATTCAATAAACATCAAGCGACATATGTTTTGGCGTCGTTCCAGCGCAACGAAACTGATTTATTTGTAAACAGCGCTACGAATTCAATGCGCAAGCGCTGACACGTAACGTATTGCGCTCGTCACATTTCTGCAATGCAACGTTGATGAATGACAAAAATTCAGACAGTAAAATTAATTATGCAACAAGTAAAACTGTATGACCTTCGAGGATTGCCCTCTGTTGTCTTACCGTGACTAATATGACACAGATAAGGTAGTGTCTACATTGAAGTATCATTTTTCATTATCTTAGAACAAATCCTCGTTTTTTTTAGTAACAGTTTAGATTGCCGTGTCGAACATATACGAAGACAAGAATTAAACTGTCACATTTTTATATATTCGTCTTAATGTTAACCGCATGTAACATAAAGTTAGAAATTAAACAGATCAACTTTATGCTATATCTAAAATATTGTTCATCATATATTTTTTTTACATATTAAAAAAACCGAAAGAATTACAAAGTATATGCTGTTTATTGAAAGTATTCAGCTTATTTCTAGTAAGGTTTGGAATATTATAGATATGCTGTAAGGCGGCACGACATTTATTTGCGTAAGCTTTATTTGAAAATGGTCTTCTACTGTGCGACGGACTGAAAATTTGAGAAATTTCAATTGGAAATTATAATGTGCCTTGGTGTGTGAATTTTTAAGCACATCGCATTGGGTAGATCTAGGTGAGTATGGGTATATCCCGAATTAAAATTTATTACAATCATTATTCGGACATTACGTAAAGTCCTTGGGTAATTCTAAGTAAACACGGGTAAACCATAGGTAAACGGGTAAATCAATTTTCTAGCATTACGCGTAAAGTATGCATTAAATTCAAAAGTTAGCATTTAAACATTTAAACCTCTGCATGCCTACTGTGAAAAACAGATTTTTATAAAGGAGAATTATACATTTTAGTACGCTACACTAGTACGCTACTAGTAGCGTACTACTAGCGTACTAGTATCGTACCACAACACCACACCACAGAGTACAACTGTAACTATTGTATGATAAAACTTAGTTTAAGTAGGGACTCGCTTTTATTTCAGATACTTAAGAATGGAAGATACATCAAGGCCAGCTAAATTGGACTCGAATAACTACTTATGCTTAGGTATTGTAGCAGCTATCATAGAAGCTAAATTTATATTCACCCGAAATTAGTAATAACAAGCGACTCGCTCTGGTTTCGCACGGATGGCACTGAGTATCTGCAATTTTTTTTTTTTGTGGGGCCGAATCTGCATACAGACGCCTGCGTACCCAACCTACCGCGTAAATGGTGCCGGGTTGGGACAACACTGAAGGTGCACGACATCCTCAAGCTATGCTTTGAAGAATGTATAGAGTTTCGCAAGAACGCGGACCGTACGCATTCAGGTTGCTTTGGTGCGTGACTGCCTTTGACGTGCGATAGGCGCCGCCTCGCTCGGCGTATGAGTTAGATTCAAATACAGAGCCAACACGTATCGATCCCTCGGCAAGGAAGGGCAGTTCGAGCTGGATGGTGGACGGTACGACCGTGAACAAGGCACAGATGCCATTCGAGGAGATTTATTACTTTAACTAGGTGATTTTTTAAACTGTTACTAAGCACTAAAGGTTCACGCTTGTGCAGGTGCAGGAGCAACCTAAAAAGGTATATAATTTATTCCTTATTTGATATTAGTTTAAACAGCCGTTGATACTTTTGTGACCTATGGTATTCAAATAAGAAGAACTTAATTGCTCAAAGTTAACAGGAAGAGTTCCAAGTAGTGGTGATGCATTAGATGAAATGGCTGTTACGAGAAAGTGAATGACATAATTTTAGATCTATTGTTGCATAGACATTTTATAATCGAGTCACGTGATAACTATAATAGTTGATTTTATATCAAAACTCAAAGATAAAAAAAAACATTATAGTATAAAAGGACTAAAAACACGCGCTTTAATAGCAAATCGAACTAAAAAGTAAAAAAATAATATAGTGGAATGATTTTCGATAAGTTTAAAATAAGAATAAAGGTTAAAACAAAACAACTTTTATTGTAAAAAAAAATGTGGGGTGCTTTTAGCAATTCTTTATAATACTTTTACTTTAAAAAATTGCCAGCAATGAAGTATTTATAACAATTAGCTATTAATTATTATAAATATTTCTTGCACTGCAAGCTTTTTTATAATAATAATAGTATTATTTATCTATTTTTTACAATAAAATTATTGTTTTGATAATATTTTTACTCACATTTCAACTTATCAAAAACCATTTCATTATATTATTTTTGTTACTTTATAATTCTATTAGTTATTACAGCGTGCTATTTTTTTATTAAGGAAGGATGTGTATATAAAGAGAGATTGAATACGAAGATACGAGAACTTCTGAGTTTTCTCTTGCATTAACAGAACAACAGCGCTGTTGATCATGAGCGTTTATAATGGCTTCTAAAATAGTAGGTATAATAAAAAATATAGGTACCCATACAAATATTGAATATTCTAAAATATTTCAATGTTTGTGAAGCTATACTGAAGCGATAAAAGGCTATACACCGACACTGACGAATTTTCATGTATGTTCCGTTCCGAAATAGAAATGGTCATTAATATGTATTGAGTGGTGTGTTCAGCCGGTCAGTCAGTCTGTTCGTCACACGTCTGTCTATATTACTGTGCACGTACCCTCACGGAGCGTTCACCGTCTGGGCGAAAACATAAATGGCAAGCCATCAATTCGTCTGGACCTAACGTAGTGCAAACAAAAAAAAAGCAACGCGCAAATTGTTTTAAATGGGCAGGTAGGGCCACCCGCGCTCTCCTGACCCACAAAATTTAACTGCATCGTTTGCCAGCCACGTCATGCCATCGATTAAAATAACTACATATATACTAAATAATAAAATGTTTATTATTTTTAGATTTATATTATGTGTTTTTAGATTGTTCGTTTTTTATTTTTTTCATAAAATGAGGGGGACAATTAAATAACGGTCAAGTGCGATTCGAACTCGCGCGCTTACGATTCAATGCTTATCACGAAAAATACTTGACCAATCTTAGTATTTTCTTCACATATTTTTTTTCGAACTATTTATTTACTTGCAGTTTATGTATGAACTTCTACTAATAATGCAAAAATCAAAAAAGATAAATAATAACTTACCAATTTTTTTCGTTTTCATTTAATTTTCATAGTCCATAGCCCAGTATTTTTAGAAATGAAGGGACACATTTTATTTTTTCAATTTTAAAAACTACGCCTAACACGTTAAAACCTTTATTCGAGTTTTATATACCATTTTAAAAGGCAATTTAATATTTTCAAAGTAAGCCTTTTAAAAAAACACGTCACACAGGTTAACTGAAATAAATATATTGTTTCAATTTATAATCCCTAGAGAATTAAATATATATATCTTGAGTTATCGGTCGATCACAATATTATGTTTGCACGATAAGTTTTAACTTCCTGCAACAGTTTAAAAGTTAGGTACCTACATGTTTGTGAGGGTGAATAGACAGCGAAGACCCGTCCCGCCCAACTTTGTATAAGCTCATGTACAGGGTTACTGGTAATAGGATGCATTTCCTTAAAGAGCGTATAGAAGAGTTAATATGTAAGCCATTTTGCTCTATAATATCCTGCCCGAAAACAAACCGTTTCGTGATATTTAAAAATCAATTTTATTTTTAAATTTTCAGTATAAGCTTTTCAAAACCTTATTTTAAAGAAATTTACTATGTGGTCGTTGTTTTTTTCTTCTTTTTTACTTAATTGACATTCCGGTATTTACTTAATCCGAAAAAAAATGTGTCAAATGTTTTAACGTTTTAACGTAGTGCTTCAGAAACTCTCGAATTTTTCAACTGTTTTATCATGCCTTTAGAAAATTTTAATTTGCTACAAGAAAAACTAGGGGGCGAGTTTTGCAAAACATAGTGTAAACATCTCCAGCTGCCTGGGTGTTCGACATGACAAGGTATGTTTCGTGTGGGTTACGTAGATACAGAAAAAAATATATTGAAATATAGCAAGTAACTTTTTTATTTGACTAACTCCTGGTAATGAATGGAACTTATCATATATAAAGAGAAAAAATAAAATAAAGTATCGGAACAAATTTCATTCATTTATTTACCTTGTTCCACGTGGGCCCCTACAATGTATACAAGTCCGCATTCTATATCTTAAATTACTTTTAATAACGCTCGACGTTAATGAGTTTCTGTAGTAACTGCCGCATGATTATTCGTTATCAGAGCAATATTGTGGACATGATTTGCTGATAGACGAGGCTGTTTATATGATCCCAGCCGTAATAAATAATCCATCAGGTTAAAACCCGCGCTACTCGATGGCCATGGAATAAGCCCACTATTGCCTATCCAGGATAAGTGGAAATCTTAATAAAGCCATCGACACACAGATATACGGTACTGGTGCAAAGCAGTTATCGTGCTACGCACTGTTCGCGTAATTTTTATGATTTCTACAGTTTCTACAATTTCGAAAGTTTACGCAAGAACTCTAAATATTTCCGAAACGAAAAGAATGAATGATTCAACCGTTTCGGAGATTAAGCCGGACAGACAAAAAGTAACACTTTTCATAACCTTATTATGTTTGAGAAGTATCATTAAAATCGGTTAAGCAGTTTAGGAGAATAGCCCGAACAAACAAACAGACAAAAATTAACCTATATCACTCTTGAGAACCTTCTTTTCATGTCTACGAAATTTCATGAAAATCGGTTTAGCCGTCCGAACAATCAGACAGACACACAGACAAACAGTAACCTATGTCACTCCTGACAACCTCCTTTTTATGTTTGCGAAGTGTCATTAAAATCCGTTTACGAGGGATGTTCAATAAACAGTGAGAATGAAATAGATACTCTGTGGTTAGAACAAACACTGGCAGGCATAGCCTAGATATTTGTTATAATAATAATTTTATAATTTTTTGATTTTGTTTTGTTTTTGAAAAATCGTAATCATTTATTTGTAATATGTCGGAGCGAGTTTTCGAAAATGTAGAAAATTGAAATTCGAGCGGTACCTAATTAAACATTTCTGTTAAAAAAAATTACTATGGAGCAGGTAAATCAGGATTTGTGAAGAACATTAAGAGTTAAAACTATGCCTATTATATTAAGGTTAATACAGTGATATAATATCCAAAAGAGTCTAATTAGGTCTAAACTAAACAATTTAAAATGTATTAAAGTTAAGTTTTTGAAAATGTTTAATTCTCGTGTGTATCTTGCCCCTTAGTTATTTTTATTACATACATTAATTAATTAACATAGAACAATAAGGTCATATAAAATACGATACGATAGTTACGTGATCTAATTTGCGACCAAAATCAACAAATAAAATACCATATTCCATACATCGGCCATCGAGAGTTTGCGTTCCTGACAGGTCGTAATCGGCATAGTAATCGGATGATTGATGTGAATTTGTACCGTCGGACGATTCCCGTTTTCAAATATTGTTATCGTTTACATGCACAAATGACACAAAATTAAATTAAAAATTATATTATTATGTCAACTCACAACAGACATGATGTTATAGCTATAAATCTCATGTGTCAGGAACGCAAACTCTCGACGGTCGATGTATAGTGTGGAGCTCAGTATATCAACTGGTTATTTCAAAAGAAAGAGTATATTTATGAGCAGACACACAAAAAATATAAACAAAAACAAAATATATATTAGAGTGCATTGTGCATTTCAAAGAATTCAGGTTCATCGTGTTTTTTGTTGTCTCAAATCTATAGAATTTGTTTTATACACTGACTGTCCATGGAACATTGTCTCATAATAATAGTTTGTAAAGTTTTTTTTTTTTTTAATTATGATACATTGTGTATGTTAAGCTATTGAACTTACCGGTTCTGTGTCACCTTGGCTGTCCTTGCCCAGTCCCTCACCTTTGGACCAGCCCATTTTCTTCAACAACTGAAACCCTTTGTTTTCAGAAGTTATGCCCCTGTGAAAAAAAATCACCACAGTATAATTAGTTTATATTGTTATTGATCTTAATGAGGTTTTTTATGTTAAATAAGTATCGCTTAAGAGCAGGCTAACAGACAAGTTTTGTGTTATGAACCACCAGAGAGCCCTGAAGTAGATATGGTCCTTTAAATCAGCTAAGCTAATATACGGTTTTTTGTTACATAGGTATCACTTAAGAGTAGGTTATTAGATAAGTTTTGCGGTTATGAACCACCAGGGCGCGCAGCAATAATTCTGTTTCTTTAAACTACTAGGCCGATTTTGATGCGGTTTTTTTTTGTATTACATAGGTATCACCTCAGAACAAGTTGTTAGATAAGTTTAACGGTTATAAGCTATCAGGGAGCGCTGCAGAAGGTGTGTTGCGGCTAAGTCGATTTTGATCCCGTTTTTCGTATTACGTAGGGCACTCCGAAATTATCAGGAATAAAAAAAAAACAACATACAGGATTAAAATTATTTTTTATCGGTTTTTGATTTATTCTCCATTATAATTCAGGCACTTTTGCATTCAATAAAATCAATTATTAAAACAATAATTCCAGTCTGAAAATGATGTCCAAATGGCTGATTTGTAAGTTTCTCTTGCTGCTTCTGAGTCTCTAAACCGTGGACCACAAAATACAGCTTTCTTTTAAATGTAAATGTAAAGGAATTGTTACGACTCAGGTGACGACTGTGCGGAGGATGAGTCATCAACTCAACGTTTTTCTGCTTCAAAAAATCTTTGTGTTTTAAGCGTTACGAGAGCTTGAATTATCATAATGTAAAACGATGCGACATTTCGGATTACCTGTACGCAGTTCAGCCATCATTTCTAGCAAACAAACCGTGGTGTACCGATCGGTGGTAACCGTTCTGCGTTCATGTAATTGGATTGAGGCGATATGCCCGTTTTTCGTGACAAACGAAGCGCCCACTTTTTTCGACACGCTGCGGGAATGCACAACTTTTGTTGGCTCAAACTTATCTTTGAAGATCCGAACTGCCTATTGGTGTTTCCTTTCAGACTCATGAGAATAAATCCAACATTAGTTACCTAAGACGATGTTATAATCGACATCTTACTTCCCTCCTTAAAGGGTTGCAGAGTAGGTCGGCACCAATTAACACGAGTCACTTTTTGCGCTTCAGACACTTATAGGATACGCAGGGAGAATGTAGCTAGCTGACACCCAATTAATTTTGAGAAAGAGTTTGAATTGGAGTAATACTAATACTCATAGTTGCTCTAATCTGCTCTTACGTCAGATGTAATATCGGTCATCATGTATAATTTTTTCAGCGACGTTTTCAGACGTTACCTCTGTTTTCGGTTGATTTGAAGAAGGTATGGTGTTGAGAGAGACACGACCTTGTTGGAACTCTGCATACTAGCGATATATTCAACCCTAGTCAAAAGTAATGATAAATTATAACATGGAAATTTTCACGTGTGAGTTCCATTTCGTTATCGACTTGTCAAATTTAAACCGAAATGTGCATTTTTTTACTTTCATTATTAATTGTTTAAACGTCATCACGATTCCAAATTGGGTAGTATTGTAGCAAAAAAGGTTTTGTTCGAATTCAGTCTGGAGTACTCGATTCTCGATAATTTTGGTGCGCCCTTACGTAGATCGGTATCGTCCGAGAGCAAATTATTAGACCGGTCTAATTATATTTTTTTTTATAATTAAAAAAAAGGCCAATACTTATCTGAAACGGAAGAGAAATATTGATATGATTGGTCAAAGCATTCGCAAGTAAGTTTATAATTAAAACCAAAATTGGCTTTTCTACCACAGCCATCTACATTATATTAATTTTTTTCCAAAACCCTTCACAGCGTATATTATTTTCGAGTCACCTCTAGTATGGGACAGACAAGAAATAGACATAAAATTTGCGAGTTTAATGTTTTTATTTGCAATTATTGCGGTTTTGTCGTACCAAAGGAATATACCTAAATTTATGTTAGAAATTTTGAAATACTCACGTTTCGAGATCGCTCTGTTGGGTTTTTTCAGCGGAATGTGACGAGCCGACGGCTTCTCGACGCGCCTTTGCTCTATCGTTGTATGCCCCGTCCTCAATGGCCAGCGGTTCCGGGGCATATTTGTTTTTTAGCCGCGCCAGCTCCAACTGATACTGCTTCTGCACATTGCACGTGCGGGTGTACGCCACTCGTTTATCAGTGTCGTCTGCTGCAAAATACTAAAATATATTAACCCTTTATACGAGCCAAACTTTATGACCTATCTGAACACGATCTGAGCGAATGCGTGTTTCGACGGTACAGCACTTATTCATACCCGCTGATACCTAAAAATTATTTCGGTGAAGTTATACGACGCTATGTTTAAAGCGAACAATACGTTTGGCTCGGTCTGTACTCCTTTTTTGTTTTACTTCCATTCCATCAGCCCATTATACCCCATTGCAGGGGCTTAGACCTCCCCCCAGGGTGAGGCAGCTTGAAGCTTAAATCCACCACGCTGTTCCATTGCGGGTTGAATTACTTATCAAGATCAAATAATTGGTTTTTAAGATAACATTGATTAACCTTTTAACTTGTCATCAATTAATATCAATCAATTGTCTCTGTTAAGTATAGCACTTATATGAAATACAATAGAAACAGTCTTTTAGAAACAGTTACAATAGAAACAAACAAAACTACAAATCTTATGTCATTAAAAGAAAAAAGAAAAAAAATCCTACCTGTATAGTTACAAACTACATAAACCATAACACAAACCAGTCAAGTCCAATCCATTGTGAAAATGCAACACGCCGTCATTACAAAAGCATTCAACATAAACCTATTCACATACTACTTAAGGGTTTGTGTAGGGTTTGTCGATTGGCGGTGTGAGTTAAGTACCTATTGTATTATTACTGAGTAAACGTATATTGTTTTAGTAATGTATTTTGTATAAATTATTTAAATTATTATTATTTTTTTTTTTATAATGACTGCATTTTATTGTGTAAGAACGAGTCATCGCGGTGTACGCACAAACCAGTTATGGCTTTTAGTGCACCGTCCTCATGTAAAATATTAACATTGTTTTTGTCAAATGTTTATTAAATTAAATTAATAATTAAATGGGTCATGACTTTCAATCTGACCATATTTGGTTAATATGTAGTGTACAGGCAAAATTATGTAAAATATTGATTCCTAACGCCATCCAACGGTCAGCGGTGGAAATATATAACACTTGTTTCTTATAATTGTTCAATTTCTCATTATGTTTCCTGTTCCCTGGTTTTCTAGAACATTTGAGACCAATTGGCCCACAACCATATAAATAAACCACTGAAAGAATGTACCAGCTGCAGCTGCAGTCTGCTTGAATAAGTTGGTTAACAAATACTATGCAGAAAAAGCCACGGTCGCTTCTCAATTATGTAAACAAATTACTATTGCGACGCACGCATCACGACTAAACTAGATAAAATTTATTCTATTAGTAAAGAATTACTAAAAACTAACCTGCCATCACAAGTCCAGGTTCGCAATGCCCACAAGTGTCATTGCCCAAATGTATGTGACAAAGTAATTTTGTTTCACCCAGTTGCAAAATACTTCCATGAGGTATCTAAAATAAACCAAAAACAGTACATCAAAAATATATCCTATTTATTTAATGTAATAAATCAGATGTCCAAACAGGTTGTGACAGTTATGTCAGGTTCTTATTTGAGGGTCTGTATTCATTTACGAGTATAAATTTCATGTTACAGATCGCGTCAAACTTTATGGCGGGTCTGATTACAACGCTTTAAGCGTGCTTGCGCAAATACAGTCATGTACCCCTCGCTTCACTGCTTCCGCTACACCTAAAACTGGTTACTGCGACGCGACTTGCACCTACTTTCGGATCCACCATAAAGTCTGATTGTGACTGTAATTAAGTAGAAGTAGGGCAAAATTAGTTAGGGATACAAGAACATTATTCATAAAGAAGATGAGGATGAGTGGTATTTTGAAAAGAGTGTATGGAACCAACATCACACCATAATATAAAGAACGGACAGCAAATGCACCAAAATACAATTTAAGGTGGGGCACACATTGCTAGTACGCCTATTTAATAATTTAAGGGGACACCATACAAAGAAATGATTTATATTTTTATTTCATGATCACATTTCTGCGTTTCAATTGACAGAACATAACATGCGACTATATAAAATATGTCTCTTTTATGTTTTAAGCGACATTTTTCATTGTTTCAACAGTTTTGAAGTGATTGTACAAAAACCTAATTTTTTTGGAAAATGAAGTTTTTTCAACTGATTTATATAACGCTTCTTTCAATAGTTTCGGATCGTTTGGCGAAGAACCTTATTTTCTCTATCTATTATTAAAAAGCCGTACTAACAGGAAGCGTCCCACCTTAAGATACCCCCAATCTCACCAAAAACCTAAAATTTGTAGCAAATAATGTTTTTTCGACTGATTTATTTAATGGTTCTTTCAATAGTTTTGGATCATTTGGAGAAGAACCTTATTTTCTCTATCTATTATTAAATAGCCGTACTAACAGGAAGCGTCCCACCTTAAAATATCCCCAATCCCACCAAAAACCTAAAATTTGTGGCAAATAATGTAAATAATTTTTTCGACTGATTTATTTAATGGTTCTTTCAATAGTTTTGGATCATTTGGATAAGAACCTTATTTTCTCTATCTATTATTAAATAGCCGTACTAACAGGAAGCGTCCCACCTTAAGATACCCCCAACCCCACCAAAAGCCTAAAATTTGAAGAAAATACGGTTTTTTGACAAACGATTTGAAACTGTTGAAAAAAACCTTATATAACTTAGTCGAAAGAACTTTATTTTCCACAAATTTGAAGTTTTTGTAGAAACACTTCGAAACTGTTGAAACAGTTGATGGTTAAGAGTTAGAACTTAGAGAAGTTAGAAGAGCGTTAGAGTAGTTTAGATAGCCGTACTAACATGCAGCGTCCCCTTTTGAGGTGGGACAACGACACTTGGCTAATTCGGTTATTTAATAATAGATGGAGTCACCCCGCAAATTATTTTTTAATAATCACATGCCTAGGTTTCAAACAATATTACTCTTTAATATGTTTTTTTAACTGATTTTATTATTGCTTTATTATTATTAGAATGTAAAGTGTGTTCATAAAGGTTCATATAATTATGTTTTCCATTTTCGCAGCCGAGCTACTATTTTTTATTGATTATTTTACCAGTTTACAAGTGCTTGTCCAAAAAAGGTAAAATTTGTGGAAAACAAGGTTCTTTAGACAGATTTCTATAATGATTCTTTTAATAGTTTCGAAGCGTTTATGAGAAAACCTTATTTATCACAAATTTTAGACTTTTGTACAAACGCTTCGAAACTATTGGAACAATCAATGATGTCAGTCAAAAACATTATATTTTTTTATAGTCGTATGTTATGTTTTACCAACCAGTACCCAGAAATGTGATTCTATTGTTCCATCTATTATTAAATAACCGTGCTAGACAGGCAGCGTCCCACCTTATGGTGGGAAGAATTCTTAAATAAAAAAAAATGAAACCTGAGCATAATCACATTTTGGGACAAAAAAATTAAGTAAAACAATGATAATGATGATAATAAATAAAATAGTATTAAGAAAAACAATATCTCTATATGGGGATAATTTGGGGTAAAATATAAGGTCAGATATTTAATAAAACCAACAAATCGAGGAACGAGCTAAAAGAAAAAAAACAAGTCAATGATTAGTTTAACAATGTTACTGACTATCCTTTCACATGCACTTTTTTTAAGCGAGTTGCACCAGAAGAGATTACATAAACATGTATCGCGTAAAACAAAAACTGACAGCTATACTTTAATTAGAACCATGACGTTTTTCATGTCTGGTATAATAAAGTGCAGACATACAAGTCACGGTTCTGATCAAAGAATATTTGTCAATCTTTACTTAATGCGATAGGTGTTGATGTAATATCATTTGGTGTAAATTGCTATTAGTCTTTCAGGATTCAAGTATATTGCAGTAAATCAAATGGGTTTTACTGTAATCTACATTATATATAATATTAATAAATATTTAAATATCATAAATAAATAAAAAGAAATAGACATGAATGGCTTCAATCGAGTACTGTCATAAAAAGTACAACATAAATATGTTAAAGAAAAAAGAATGCTTACATCCATCGGGGAACTCATTTCTTGACTTTCTGACATTCTGGTCCCATTTAGTATAGTGCCATTCTTCGATCCGATGTCTGTGGCAATATATGACTGCTTTTCGCTGTCATATTTGATTTTCAAATGATTCTGAAAAACAGATATTTATTTGCAAGTTTCATATAATTTTTCAAAACATTTTCATTTGGTGACTTTATGTAACAATATTTTTAATATTCTGCAGGACAATCTTAATAATCATTTTATATCATGAATTTATAATGAATAAATTGTATGTATAAACTATTTGGCAATAATATACATCTGCAACCTAGATTTTAAATATTTGTTACTGAATAACTTTATAAATATAATTTTATTGTTACTAGTATGTACTAACAATTTTAAACAACTTTATTTAAAATCACAACAAGTAGCATCTTTGACCGTTCGACCCCATTCTCTCCTAAACATCTGAGACTAAAATAAAAGAAGGGAAATGAAGAAGGGACAAAAAAAATGCCAACAGTATTTAAAGTGGGGCGCTGTCTGTCTAGTACGGCTATTTAATAATAGATAGAGCCACTATACAAAAATTATTTTTAATTTTTGCGTTTGCGCATTTCTGCGTTTCCGTTGATAAAACAAGGTGTGACTGTAAAAAAATTTATTCTTTAATGTTTTTAACTGACATTTTTGATCGTTTCAACAGTTTCGGAAAGTTTGTACAAAACCCTAAGATTTATGGAAAATAACTTTTTCGGCAAACGTTTCGAAACTATTGAAAGAACCATTATATAAATCAGTCGAAAAAATCGCACAGAAATGGGATCAAGAAAAAATATAATCATTATTTTTGTATGGTGGCTCCATCTATTATTGAATAGCTAGCTAGCTAAACAGGCAGCGCCCTATTTTAAGTGCGATAAGTCGAGTAATAAGCATAGAGTAATAAGTCTGGTAAAATTATACTCCAATGTCAGATTATCGTAGATTGCACAAAACTTCCTGCGTTATACACCTTTCTTCTTGTAATGTAATGTAATTCATGCTTAATGTAAAATTTCAACCAGTCCTACATCAGAAAGCCAGAGAAAAAAAAGAGTTACAAAAAATTTTCAAACATGGACAAAAATTAATTTCATGTGCATTTCAAAGCATTATTTTTTCCACATACAAATCAATACAATCATTAGAGAAAAAAAGGAAAAAGCATGATAAATACTATAGGGACTCCGCGCCATCTGTTAAAATGGTTGATAGACAGTTTACTGATTTTCGCTGTGGTCATACTGACCGTCCACTATCTTTTGTTTCCCTTCCGTTTTTTTTTACTGTAACTTCTTTCAAGTTCGTCAACGGACCTTCTTATTCGCGCGTTTTCTTAAATTTACAATCGAATTTAAAAACATCGGCGGACGTGACAAATGTCTGGTCACGCAAAAAACAAGAAAAAATGAGAAGTCATTTACTTAAATATTTTTAATAAGTCAGGCCATTATCATTAAATTCTAGTTAAACCCGTATTTACTTAAACTACCGTTATTTTCTGATTAGCACAAAGCAATTTTGCATTTAACATTTAGGTATGAAAAAGCTGTCCGCGCGATGGGTGCCATGTTCACTCACAGTAGATCAAAAACGTACTCGTATGACCACTTCAGAAGCTGGTTTGGTAATATTTCAATGGGGAACGGTCGAAACAATTAATCAGCTCCGGACCGTTTTCATATAACTTTAATGGAAAAACGACTGCATTTAACAAAGAGTAAAACTCTATTCCACCAGTACAATGCTGGGGTGTACACATGTGTTGTTGCCATGGTCAAATTTTATGAATTACGCTATGAATTGCTTGTTTATCAAATTAAATTAAAAATAAATTAAAAAAAGAAATCATATTTATTGAAAGGTTATACGTTGGATGAAGTTTGTGAGCTAGAAGAGTACATGGAAAAATAAACATTAGTGTGCAAAAGAATGTTCTTTGTCTAATTTTTACCAGACTTATCTTTTCATATATAACAAATATTTTACAAACTTTATTCACTTTTTTTAGAAAATTCATAGACGTAATTTTTTTACCCTAGACACATTGTGGTCCTTCAGTAAGACCACGTGGGTGTCACCTTCTCGACCGATTGTGCCACCGTCTTTAGTAACCAAGAAGAGAGTGCCCACTTTGAGTTTCGGCAAATTAGTTTCACGAACTATTATCCTCATGCATGGTGGGTGATGTTTTGCTACTGTTTCTGCAAAAAAAAAAATATGAAGTATTTGCAACAGTTGTTGAACCAAAACAATAAATATCATTATAATATAAATATCCATATTACAAAACGGTAATGGAGTAACAACATCTGTACGTAGAAAACATTTTCGGAAAAATTATATTGGCATCAAGTAGACATCCTCGAACCCAAAAAATATATTTTTTAGTTTTCTTGTTTGTCTGTTTGTTTGTATGTTGCTGACTCAAAAATGACTATGAATTTGATGAAACTTTCACTTCTGACTAGATTACACAGGGTATTACCATGATGCTACTTTTAGGAGCAGAGCAGTAAGTAAAAAGTGTTCAATTATTACAATCTAGGAAAAGAAAAATTTACATGGTAGTTTTATGTTAAATATGAACTTAGTAAATAAAACTATTAAATGAAAAAAAGTTTAATTTACTCACAGACAAGTCAACCTTATAGACCACGCTATGACAGGGAGTAGCATTCGCCAAGGCTAAGTAGTGATACTACATAACTACGTCTCTTCTGAGCGGTCAGTTGTAAGCACATCGGAAGCCATTAAATTGTCAATTTTGAACGAGCCAATGAAAACTAGCCGACTTCTCCCCGCACCCCGCCACTTTTTGGCGATTTCGTTTTCATACTGACGTTTATTAAAGCGTGGTCTATAGGTTGACTGGTCTGTGAATTTACCATATCCCAAATAAATAATATGTAATATTTGATAAATGTGGCACTTGAGGAATGGTAGAACTATGAGAACAGAAATGAGAAAATAGAATTACAGGTACGCTCTTATCTCTATAATTATATCTTCCACATGGGCAAAGTCATGGTCAAAGTCACACGTGTAATATTACAGTATAGTGAATTCTATAGTACCTATTTACATAATTTGTTAATATGTATACCCTTAAAAATTCAAAAGCATTGTGTATTTCAGTTACTTCCACAATATTATGTTATTATGGTATTTTGCTGTGGGGTAGTGCTACTGATATTAATAATATTTTTGTGTTACAAAAGAGAATTGTTCCCGCTACATATAAAATGAGCCCTAGAGATTGACTTACAGATAAATTCAAAGAATATAATGAAATTGCATTATCAGTAATTTATGAGAATGTACTGTATGTTTATAAAAATAATACCAAATTTAAAAATAATTGTGATATACACAATGTTAATACTAAAAATAAACATAAACTCACAGTACCCACTACTAGGCTCCATAAAATTAGTAATTCATTCAAGATTTTTTAATAAAAGTCCAAGCAATGTTATAGATTTATCAAGAAATAAATTCAAGAATTATATAAAACGACAACTTATGTCTAAAGCATATTACAAATTATAGGAACATATATGAATGATAAAAATGCTTGGGATCAAATTGCTCTAAATCACTTTGTTTTTAAGACAGTGATTTGTAATTGTAATTGTAATTCATATGTAATGTAAGTTTTAGTGAAAACAAATAATGTTGGAGTGCATATTACATATTTTCGTCTGACTTTTAGTGTGAATTGATAATATAAGAACTTAAAGCCCACATCCTAATTACCATCATCACTGGCTGTTTCTGTGCTAGCATCAGACTCTGAGAGTTCACTGCAAGTTTGACTACACTCTCCATCTTCCAAATCTTCCATATCATCATTTTTTAATGATTGTTTGTTATCTTTTGCTTCAGGGTCATCTTGTAATGCCTTAATTTCTTTATTATTTATACCACTCTCCACATTCGGTTCGTTTTTTTCTGCATTTGTGTCTATTTTCACTTCTTTTGCAGTTTTTTCTTCATCAGTGTTAAGTTTATGCTCTTCTCCATTACAAACTTTCTTGGAGTATCTTTTACGCTTGGATTTTGATTGGCTTTCTTTTGCATCATCTTGATTTTCCTGTAATACATAGGTCAATGTTGGTATTGTGAAAAAAATTATTTACCTAAGGCATTGAACTGGTTTCTAAGTGAAACCATGGATAAACTTTCTGTTAGGCTTTCAATATCGTAGCTCATCTTGTGCCCAACCTGGAACCAGAAATTATAAAATTAATTATTTGTTTAACATTATTCAAGTATGAAATATGTACCTAATGTAAGTTAAAATAAAATAAAATAATAAAATAACCTTCTTGTGCTTCTTTGCTTTCTTTTTTTCATAAGCAATGTGGGCTTTATTTTCAGCTGATATTTTGCTAGTATCAGCATATGAATGAAACGAAAATGTTTTGTTATCATTTGAGTAATTATAATAGCATCCAGTGCTTGTATGATAATATAAACCTAGGTCCTGAAACAAAAATTATTTTACATAAGAATAACCTAACAAACAAATATTACTTATGTACAAATAAAGTACCTACCTGATATTTTCAATTCTTTTATCTTAGTTCACAAGCAGTTAATAACATTTTTAACAGCTTTTAAAAATATTTTTAACAGAATTTTGCAGAAAATGTTCCAAAAATTACCTAACTTCCCATCCAACAAATTTCCTATACTGTACCTGGCTCTGTTACTAAGTTTCTATTTTATTTTAACAATCAACGTCTGAGTTCGTAACGTAGTACATGAATATTTTCAAAATATTTTATGTTCTTATACTTAGCAGATTTATTAAATCTTAATTTTGATGGTTAGTTAACTACCTGTATAGTTACCCATAACAAAGAATTATTGAGGTATCACTTCACTTCACTTCATCAGCCCTTTTTTTTTACCCTACTGCAGGAACTTAGGCCTCCCCCAGGGTGAAAGGAGGCTTGGAGCTTAAGTCCACCACGCTGCTCCACTGCGGGTTGGGGATTGTAACGACCGCCATCTATTGATAGCGCCTGGGACCGACTGTTTGACGTGCTCTCCGATGCACGGAGTCAGTGATAGATGTACCTAAGTCTGCATAACTCATTGGTACACGCCCGGATTCGAACCATGGCCCTATGACCTTATAAATTTGAGACAGGTTCGTTGCGCTTTGGGCTATCACGACACCGAGGTATTGAGGTTTATTAATCATTCTTTACCAATTTGAACTTTACTATGTGCCACCAAAACATCTTACTAGTGAAGGCAAATAATTTCAATTTCCTCAGTCAATAATCGCTGCACGAGATAAATAAACGAATTTATATAGGTTTCATAATACATTCTCATTATGGTTCGTTCGTTACGTCCCAAGCATTATTCCTAAAGAATGGGGTCAAAACAAAAAAGAACTGGTATTTTCAGTCTCAGTTTTACGTCCTGATCTGAAGTGGAATTAAATAACCAGCATCCAAATGTTTCATGTCAATCTACTACAAAAATCATTAGGTAAATAAAAGTAAAAACATACTGGATTATAATAGTATCCCGTTTTGTAGTCATAGTACATGCCCGCCGACTCCACGTATACCATGCCAGATTGAGTCATGGCACTTTGCGCTGCCTCTTTCACTTGGTCAGCTATGCTTTTAGTTTTTTCACTGTCACCTGAGATTTGCCAGCCAGCGTCTACTGACACTTTATCAACATTTCTTTTGACCTCTGGCTCTTCTGTTTGACAGGAAATGGTTCTTGTGATTGATGTTTTGGCGCTTACTTCCTTCTAAAAAAAATTAATTTGCGGTTCCAAATTATTGCGATAGTCTTAGTTTATTAAATTTTATTGATGATTCTTCATATCTTATTAAGATCTATTTTAAGGTAGATCTGATAATTAACGTAATGAGAAAATATATCATAAGTGATCTGCAGATGACATTAACACATACACTTTTGCTAATTGATGATGTGTGATTTAAGTATTACACTAATTTACTCAACTGGTATTATAGAATACCCTCTGGTGGATATGAACAACCCACAAAGTAACCTTTGTTTTTTTTAAATGATATCAGAACAAATACAGGTGGCCATTATTACACCCAGGCAAAGCCTCTTATTTTACTAGTACCAGAAGTGCTAATTAAAAAAAATTCTATTGGGTTACCAAAAAATCCAGAGTGAAATAGAAAAAAAAAATGTCAGACAGTTTGTGTATAAAGTGTAATATCTAGGACAAATACAAGCAAACAAGTATGTTTTACTGTAAAAGTAAATTAGTTGGTCGCAAATAGGATGAAGACTTAGAACATTTTTGAAGAAAAACTTTTATCTAGTATAAACCCTGAATTTCAATACTCCTTCAGGTGAGGAGCAACTTTATATATTTTTGTACCATTATATGGCCAGATGATGGTACAACTGGAGGCTATAACAGTTACTTAACGGATATCAGTAAGGTTGAAAGATAATGATTTGCTGAAAAAAAACTTTATCCACATATTTTTCACAATGCCTTCAAGTTACTATTGGAAGTTGCCAACGTGTACATCAGATAGCAACAGATGGTACGGATGGAAGTGATTGTATTTGAATCCACTTGTGTCGGGGAATACTCACTTTATAATTCATATTAAAAATTATATCATGGTTAATAAAAGTATTGTGCCTTTCCTAATTAGCAATTGTTAATCTTGCAGTATTTAAAATTATATTCACAAATTATTTTCCTAATTTAGTTAATCTAAAAAAAAATAAAGTCAATTGCTGTAATTTTAATAATTCAGTTTAACCCTGAGTTTCTGGAAATCACTTTTAGTAAATGGCTGAACAAACAAAGTCTCATTCAAACCCTGAGATCTCTTAAACCTATAATGTGACAATGCAACATGCTACAGCTGCAGCTAATTTAATGTCTTTCTTAAACTCTTTTAACAGTCTGTCCATTTGTCTTTCAAGCCATTTGTCATTATTTTCAATTAGTTGTGTCTCCAAAATTTATATATTTCTAGTTGCTTAATCAATCAAGACATGTTGTGCCATAAAACTTACAATACTTATGCATATTGCTTATTCAAATCAGAGCTTATTCAAATATCTAAATGGATTTAGGTATACTTAGAGTACCTATTTAAAATAATTTCTTAACTTCAGTTTTTATTTCAGGTAAAACCTTTGTGTTTAGTAGTAGCATAAGTAGTATAGGTACTCTATGTATGAACAAGTTTGATTTTAATGCAATATTGGATAGAGATCCATACTCCTAAGGGCATTGTCTTTTATTTGCATTTTTTATTATTGCCAGTCTTTGATTAGAATGGCAGTGGGGGTGCCCTAAAATATGGTTTATGTTTTTTTTTCTATTTTACTTGGGATATTGGTGCTTCTATATAAGCTATTATTTTTCAAGTCTTTACTGATGAGTCAGCATTTTCAATACCACGAAAATATGTAGGTTTGACTCACTACACTAAAAGTCTACCAAATAAAAAATTACTTTTTAAGTCAATAATTAATTTAGATTTGAAGAATAAACATAGAGATGGTAGGTATCCCACCCATCAAGAAGTAGCAGAATTCCTATATATATACATGTAATTGATTAATACAAGTGTTCACTAAGAGGTGGTAGCGCTTTACAACATAGCCCGTTGAAAAATTGAGAAATATGCTTTTTGGGGGGAAGGCGGGAGGAAGAAGAAACTCAAATCATTAGTTTTTTTGACAGAAAATCCAAAAAAAAATTAAAAAAAGAATTTAAAATACATATTTACAACACAGGTTTTCCGCTATTCTTTAACTTAAAATACTTAAAATTACGTAGTAGGTAAATTACTAAACACAAAATTAATATTATTATAAACTAAATTCCCAACTAACTTATGGGTTTTAAAAATAATCTAAATAAAAGAATCTAAAACGTAATTACACTGTAATAGTCACGCACGATATATCCAGATAAATCCATTTTACCACCAAAATCAACGAATTTCATCTCCACACCCATGAAAAAATTGTTTGAGATTGATTGAGACTGATTGATTTGATTGAACGAATCATACCGCCACTACCTTGACAAACGAAGTAAAAATCAAGTTATCAACCATATCTATATTACAAAAAAAAATACCAAACGGAACCTAAAAATACACCAACAAATAACAAAAGTAAACCAAATTATTAAATATTTAAAATCGAATTTAAACACGGACAATAACTTACATAGCCGTCAATCCATAAAAAGAACATTACAATAACACCACAACAAAAAAAAGAAATATTGAAAACACTATGTTCATATATCGTATGTAATTCAAATCAAAAAAAGTATGAATTTCCTAATTTAACTTTAGTAATAGGTAAAAATTCAATTTTAATGGCTAATTTTTTATGTTCCTAATGGCTTTAAATAGTACTCGAAGTGTCCGTATATTCGGTTTTTATTGTATTTTTATTTTATTTTATTCGGGTTTTAGGAGTTATATTAAATGTTTTTTTTCTAAGTTGTTCTTTAAAAAAAATAACTCTTTTCTCTCCAAGAAATGTATTATATGAATATAACTATCTCAATTGTCTCAATAATTCCTTTTTATCATTATTATTACTTAATTAAGGTGCTTTCGGTTAATAGAAATATTCCCAGTGTCGGGTATTTAGCTACTGTAAGTATTATACTTAAGCTAAATTTTTTTGTTATTTTTATTTGTTTGATAGAAAATAGGTAGCAATGAAATTTTTTACAAAACAACTTACATTTTATTTTAACTAGTAATAATAATAATAATAATTTATTTTGTCAATAACACCATTTAGGTATACAAAATTGAGATAGGCATAGAACACAATGCAAAACTATTTTTACAATAAAATTATTTACAATAAATATTCACGATAAAATTATTTACAATATTATATGTCAAAAAATTCTCTGATTGAATTATAAGGATTACTCAGTAAATACTCTTTTAGTTTCCTTTGAAATGTATTTATATTATTACTGTCAGTGATTTCCCTACTTAAGTTATTATAAACTTTCAAGCTCATGTATACATGACTATTGTAATAATGGTTGTAACTAGGTGTAGTTGTTTTTAATTTGTAATTATGCCTCAAAGAATAATTTTGCTTTTGTCCAACAGTTATAAAGTTATTTTTAGTCTTATGTATACATGTTGCTACTAAAAGTATGTATAGGGATATCACCGTCAACACTTTGTGTTTTATAAATAATAATAATAATAACACACACAATCACAACAACGTCTAGGTCCCAAACTAAGCATTAGAGCTTGTATTTTGGGTACCAAGCGAAGACAACACATACATATAACAACCAAGACCCGGTGCCAGTATTAATATTCATCATATAAATACTGACCCGACCTGGGATTCGAACCCGGGACCTCCAGCTTCGCAGGCAGGGTCGCTGCCCACTAGGCTAAGCGGTCGACGTCTATAATAATAACGACGAATAAATAAACGTCTTAAACATGTTTTATAAATAAGTAGGAAATAGAACACCAATATCTGGGAGATTTTTTACAAAGGAGTGACGGTTATTACAGAAACAAGACAAATACGTGGTTTAAGTTCCCCATTCGCTGTAATTAACAAAAATTTTAATCTCAATCAATCGATTGATTGAATTCTAGATTTGTGAAAATAAAAACGATAAACTATTCAATCTACTTAAATATCAATCAACGGTCAAGCAACATTAAACTTGGATGCAAAAATGGCTTCTAAAACCATTATATTAATGTAATTTTACATAGTAAATACAAACAAATTTCTATTTTTTAAACTGGAATAAACGTGTTTCTGTGAATCCATATCTTTACAGTGTGTTTCTAATTACCTAAACTAAACAATTATTATACAAGATGGATGATATGAACCAGGCTATGTTGGAAAGCCGACCCATATACTTTGCACATAATATTAGATGGTGCTTTACAATATGACATTTCTTTTAAAAACTTTCTTGTTGGAACTTTAAGACGAAAGTAATTTCGCAATAGAATTTAGTTGCAAAAAGAAGCTGACGCCGGTTTCCGTTCATATAAAGAGGTGACTTCTGAGAGTGAAGAACGCAGTCACCATGGTTCATTTAGAAAATAGTATAATTTGATCAAGGGCACTGACGTCTAACGGTCTGGACAGGGCAACATCGACAATTGACACAAACTCGTTAAATTTGCTTGCCCTGCCCTGAATGCCCTGTCTTGTACCTAACCTATATAACTTTAATTTGGTTGAACCCTTTGTAAAAATATATTCTTACCAGTTCCTTCACCATATTCTTATATTTTGTAATCAATTTTTTCTTTGAACATATTGAATGTCTTAACTTCAAAATATATTTAAGTACATCTGGTCTGTACTTTAACGATATTGTCAATTTCCTGAAGTCAAACTTTTTTAATGGTTTAATTTTTGCTTGACTACCTGGTTTCTGTATCAGTGTCGGATCCATGTTTTAAGAACCAGAAAACCTGGATACAGTCCGAATTTGGCCAATAAGACTGTAATTTATAATTATTATTTTATAAAATTACCAAAATTCATGGAAGAAAACACAGAACAGAAGAATACAATATGATGGAATATGATGGAAATTTGATAGAAAGTAATGGAAACTGATTGAACGAAATTGACAGCACAAATTGACAGTCATTGACAGCGGCGCAGTGTGACCAACTTGAAAATACGATTCTGCAACCAAAGAGCATAATTATTATTCCTATACACCCTGCAAACCATGGGTTGAATACTACGAAAAAATACCAATCCCTAACAATGAAAAAGACAAACTAATGCCAACTTTATTAGAAATAAATAATGATTTAAGTAAAAAAATAAAGAACTTTTCAAACAGGTTGTTTTTTTTTTTAATAGATTCATATTTTTCAACAGAAGATTCTGTGTCACGCAAAACTTTTGTAGATAGCGCTCTCTACGAAGGTATGAAGGTACCTTCTTTTACACCTTGTGAGATTTATATTTTGTGAATATATTTATTATGTATGTATAAGTTTATAAAAGTTCCATTTTTATAAACTTTTATATGAAACTGACAGTCGCTTGAGTACCGTCGCTCATGCGCTACCTGGCGAGGAAAAATGGCAGTGATACACCCCATTGACAAATGGTTAATAGCATTGCTATAAGAGAAAAATATCTATTTGTGTAGCCAAAACTAGAAAACAAAATTCTATAGTTTGTGAAAATCCTACGATAAAGTCCAAAAATGAAATGTACTAAACGCAAAGGGAGCATTTACCGGCATCCCTATAAAGTTTCTGAAAACGTCTAGGGTGCATTGACCGAGTATGTTTTCAATAAAAAAATCACACATACAGGTACCTATGTAAAATGACCCAACCAAGCCAGAAATATATATACTGAAAAAACCTTAGTCCATTATTTTCTTTTATAATGATTAAAAACATAATTGTTCATACAGGGTGAGGTTTTAATGACCAGCCAATTTTTAATATAATGATCTTTGGTAAAAAACCGATAGCCGTCTTGTTTCCTTTTAGTATCGTTCTATAGAAAAATATTGAGATATTACTACACAAACCTTTCCCGAAAAAACTAATAACCCTAGTCACCATTAATGCCCGCCGCCCGATTCCGTTTCAAGGCCTCAGGCGCGTACGTTTACGATAGCATTAACAACGCAACCAAACGTTATAAAATAACTGTAGATAAAATAATTTATTTTGAAAATGTAACTCATATTTTTTATTTACGCAATGAGGTCTATTGATGATACCTTTTGGCTGAATTTTGGCCGATTACTAAAATCTCACCTTGTATATGACAAGCTATACATTTGTATCAAAATATTTTCCATTGCCATAAATGAACATTGATGCGAACTTTTTTAAGTGTAAAAATCATCCAATAGTAAAAAAAATCCCATTTAAGATTCAAATTAATTTATAAATACCTATAAAAATTTCTAATAATAACAATTTTAAAATTTCCAATTAAAAAAAATTACTATAACTAATTCTTAAGAATGGTGATCAAATAAAACTAATCTAATAATCCACCCCTCGTTGCCCCCGACGCAAATGTGCCCATAACGCTCATCGCATTGCCGCGCTGAATTGCAATGGCAATTCTTTGTACCAGGAAGGAACCGGAACGGAGGTTGAGTCCCCTTTCTCTAAGACGACGGCCGATGCCCGCGACGAAACGTTTGGCTTCACTCCCCCAACAGCCAGCATCTTCCACCGCAAGAGGGACGAACAAGTATTTACTCTCCAAAGAGTATTTGACTCGTTTTCTGGCGGCTGCAGACTCCGCAGCGGCTCCGGCCGTTCCCACGGTGCGACCAAGGTGAGAAGTGGCAAATGTGCTGACACACGTTGCGTCCCAAAGTAGACACCTACCCTTCTCCCACGGCACCAAAGTCATACCATCTGGTTTTTTTCCATCGGAACAGCTAAGGCCAGGAGGCTCCAACACGCATGGAACATTGGCCGAAATTAAAGCCCTGCGGACTATGTCGTTAAGAGCGTGGTGTCGCGGAAATCTCCCCGAGCAGCGACGACAACTCAAAGCGTGGTGCCCGTCAACGCGCGCTGGCTGTGTAGAATCGCCGGCAACGGCGCGCCCGGGTTGAGAGCCAGCCAACAGGCTAAAGCATCGGTTGCTTAGGGTATGTCCGCCCTGCCACCTTTACAAGATACGATATCAGTGACAAGGTCGGCGACCGCATGCACCGACGCTAAGAAGGCTGGCAGGCCAACACCCCGCACGCACCGAACCCCACACCCCCCGCCCTCCATGTCGGATTGGTAAGGTGGCTAGAAGCCACTGGTTCGACTCGAGACGGACGTTCAAAATTTCCTCCAGGAAATGCTTCAAGACGTCATCTAAAGAGTCAACCTCCTCAGGGAAAAGCCAGCTAGGAGACGCAATTTATTGATTCATTTAATGCAATTTTGTCGGTAAAAAATTGAAGGAAATGAAAGTCTGGTGTTTAAATATTTGTTTAAAATTGTATAGAAAATTGGGTGTGTCATGCAAAACTGTCGTAGATGGCGCTCTCAGTAATGGTACCTTATCGTCCTCATCTTGCTTACGAATAGGACATATATTTGGGTGGTGAATACATTTTATTTTTGCAGTAATAATTAGTAATAATGTATTCAACATTCTCAATGACTGAATTAAAAACGAGTTATGTAAGCGGAAAAGCATCATTGAAAGGAAAAAAGCTGAATTGATAGAGAGGTAGGTAAGCAAGAGATTTTAATAATGTCACGTCGAATTTAAATTTATCAACAATCTTAGGTACGTATTGACGACCGCTTAGCCTAGTGGGTAGCGAACCCCGCCTACGAAGCTGGGGGTCTTGGATTTGAATCCCAGGTCGGGTCAGTATTTATATGACGAATATTAATACTGGTACCAGATCTTGGTTGTTATATATATGTGGTGTCTTCACTTGGTACCCAAAACACAAGCAAATGCTTAGTTTGAGGCTTAGACGTTGTTGTGATTCTATACATTATGTCGTGCTTTCTATTCCAAAGTAATCTGTAGGTCAAAAATGTTCAGAATAATCTCGATGCAACTGCTGAAACACAATTTATCCTCTTTAAAACCTTTTCCCAAAGTTTACGGCGTTTCTTGTTTTTCAGAAAACAATGAACTCCTGGATTTATTTTATTTTATTTTATTTTATTTTCACATTTTTGGAGGAACAACAGCTTAATTTAGTGTACATGGTTTACAAGGTAGTTTCGACGAAGCCAATTATAGCTCCTCACAGATAGAATTACAATTAATAAAACAGAACAATGAACAAAGACACACAGCTATAACCTGTGATATCAACCAAATTCAGGCCACAGCCTTTATAATTGTTTAAGTATTCATGACTAAACAAGTTATTTCTCAAAAAACATTTGACTGATCCGCTGCCTCGCCACCACGCAACTAGTGTTGAATAGGTCTAAGTCTATTTCTGCACATAATTTGTTAAAGTTGTTGCTGGCACGCCACATGAAACTGTTTTGTCTGTAATTGGTTGAAGCGTAAGGAAGATCAATGTATACATTATTTCTTAACGAATAAGTAGGGACCCTAAGCGATATTTCCGATAAAAGTTCAGGACAATCAATCGAACTGGATGCAATTTTTAACAAAAACGAAATGTCTGCTATTTGACGTCGGCGTTCAAGAGTAAGTAGGTGATGCTTTTTACAATGCGAAAGATATTCATCGTCATGAAATGTGACTTTCGTTCGGTAGCACAGGTAACGCATGAATTTCATTTGCACTCTTTCAATGCGGTCAATGTAAATAGCATATCTGGGATTCCAAATTTGTGATGCATATTCCAGGGTGCTACGTACCAAAGCACAATACATAATTTTTAATGTTTTGGCCTGGGTAAAGTCTTTAGAACTTCGCATTAGAAACCCAAGCATTTTAGTAGCCTTGGATACAATACTATCAACGTGTTTATCGAACAGCAGTCCAGTGTCATGAATCACTCCGAGATCTCGTACAAATGTTGGCCTGTCCAATTTCACACCTTGCAATGTATATTCAAAAATAATTGGATTGATTTTACGCGTGAATGTCATTACATTACACTTTGACGGATTCAAATTTAGTTGATTAATTTCACAGTACTGCTCGAGACGCAAAAGATCTGCCTGTAACGCAATAGTATCAGCAATTGACGTGATTTTTGCATAGATTTTCATGTCATCGGCGAAGCAGAGTAGTTGTGATGATCGGAAACAAAGGTCAATGTCATTCACGAAGATAACAAACAATAGAGGACCCAATAGAGATCCCTGTGGCACCCCACTGGGAATAGATACCCATCCAGACATATAGTTACTAATAACAACTGCTTGAGATCGATTATTAATATATGATGCAAACCACCGCAAGAGGTCACCACTTATGCCCATTTGTAACAGTTTATTTAAAAGTATGTCATGCCGAATCCTGTCGAATGCCTTACTGTAGTCAGTGTAAATGACGTCAGTCTGGTACCCATTGTCCATACTAGACGTCAGATAATTATTAAGTACGATGAGATTTGAGACGGTTGAGCGACCTCTCAGAAAACCATGTTGCACAGAATTGAATGAATTTTTTAAAGAGGCATATAGCTGGTTATAAATAATTTTTTCTAGCACCTTAGATATAACGCACAACTTAGAAATCGGCCTATAATTGGAGATTTCCGTTTTAGAGCCTTTTTTGTGAATCGGCGATATATACGCCCGTTTCCATATATCAGGAACACTACAAGAGTGAAATGACTTTTTAAACAATAAGGAGATTGGTAAAGCTATGGTTTTAGCACACTTAATAAGAAATTCACCGGGCAGATCGTCCGGCCCAGCTGACTTAGATGGATCGATATTAAGAAGGAGTTTTTCGACAGTATCGATATTTACGGTAATCGAAGAAATATCTGAAATAAAGCGTGACGAACCTACCAGGCTGGGTAACTGCGCAGACATTGAATTTGTGGAGTTAAGGAAATTAGAATAAAAATATGAGGAAAAGGCGTTACATATAGATTCACCCGTATCTACGATTGTATCATCAAGTCGGAGACTATTAGGTAAAGAATTCGCTTTTGATTTAGATTTAATATAGGACCAGAAATATTTTGAATTTTTAGTAATTGAACTTTCTACACCTTTTATATATTTAATATAACATGAATTTACGAGAGTTTTTACTTTATTGCGCAGTAATTTGTAAGACTCAAAATCAGATCTATTTCCATAAGTTTTGTACTTGCAATAAAATTTAAATTTTTCCTTAATCACCTTTCGTAAAGAAGTCGAATACCAAACGGGGTATGTATTTGAGGAACACAATTTAGAAGGAATATACTTATTTCTCAAGGTGATATACGTAGAGTAAAAGAGGTCAATAGACTCTTCGAGCGATTTGTCTTTAAATTCCGTTATCCAGTCTTTGTCGTTAATTTCGCTATTAATTTTATCATAATCGCCATGTCCGTACAGATACTTTACTCGCGGGGCATTTTTCAGAGGAGCGGCAACAAAAGATTGTAGTTCCAACAGCAGCGCCCCATGTTGACGGTCAACGGGGACCAGAGCGTCTATGCTACAGTCAGTGACAGTAACTGAATCACTACACAAAACCAGATCCAAGATACGGCCAATGGAGTTGAGAATGCCATTGTATTGTTTCAAGTTAAGTGAGTTTATCTCGTCAATTAGAAGGTATTCATCATACGAACGATAATTACAAGGTATCAATGAGTTATCGTCAGAAAGGCTGGGAGTCCAAGTAATATTACTCATGTTAAAATCACCCAAGACAAGATATTTATCTTCAGGATATTGTAAAATAGTATTGCCGAGAGAACAAAGAAAGTTCGAAAGCTGTTGAGAAAAAGAAAGTCCTAAATTTTCTTTGCATAAATATAACAAGCACAACCGTAAGTTATTGGTGGGTTGCGAGCGACAACTTTTTTTACACTTTATAGTGACCCACAGGTCTTCGGCAGTAGAATGGAGGGAAGGTTGCGGGAAAGCGACTAAATCCCTACGCACAGCAATCAAAACACCGCCACCCCTGGTTTGACCCGTTGAGGCATAATCTCTGTCCCGTCGGTATATAACGTAAGAATCGTCAAACAGTTCAGAGTTTGATATACCCTCCAGAAGCCAGGTTTCGGTCAACGCGATAATATCGTAGCAAGAGCTCAAGTTCCTATAAAATATATTCGTTTTTGTGCGAAGGCCCCTCGTGTTTTGGTAGTATATTTTTAAATTATTATTATCGTTATCCATAATAAGAGACGAAAGGTAAGTAGAAGCAGATAGGCGGTATAATATTATTTTGTAGGTATACGCTATTCAAGAATGTGTAAATTATTTTGTGTAATAGTGTCTCCAGAATGTAAAGCAGTAAATATATGACTATCTCAAATACGTCTCTAATGGAACGAAATCTGTTTACATCGCAGATGCATTTTACTATTCTAACTAAGACTAATTTTATCATATACTGAAAAAAAAATAGGTAAAAAATATGAGTCTTCCACAAACAGTATACAAGTTATATAATGAGCGATCTCGTGCAAAACACGAGTATAGTAACGAGTGTTATATGTACAATATCTAGGTGGAATAGAAATAAAAACAAATAGTAAACATATTGGTGGGTAAATGGATATTAATATAATAGTGTGAAACAGTATGCGGGTGCGAGCGAGCGAAAGCGCAACTGAAGCGAGTGCGAAGAGCACAGACATAAACCAGTCATTAGCAGAACAATAGTTGCGAGCGCGGCATACAGGCGAGTCAGCTGTGCCCAAACTTTTTGCAATAATTGACAACATAAACCTACAAACAATTATATTATTATAAAACAAAATTATATTTATATTTAGTATGTAAATTAAATAAACGCAATGTATAGAACGCTGACTCAATGAAATACAAACTAATTCATTTTGTTTAAATCACCATCCTTAGCGACAATGAGTACTGGGGAAGAGTCATTTTTGCGCACGTGGATTTTACAGTATTTCACCCAGATATACTGATAGCCTTTATCCTTTATCCTTGGCTTGGCTTAATTTAAACACTTTAAAGCTGCATACTGCAGCATTATAGCAATCTTTAGGTACAAGTTAATAAAAGTACAATATGTGTATGAACCTTAAGTCAATTCGGTACCGCCGCTCATGCGGCATCTGGCTAGAGAAAAAGGCAGTGACACCCCATAACATATACTGCATATTCAATACACAGATATGTTATCTGAAGAAGGAAATTGTTCTTCAGACTCTTTTGAGTGGTGTTCCGATAAGAAAAGGAAAATATGGTTGCTCATTACACTATGACAGTATAAATACTAAGGAAGAAAATACATATTTTATAGGAATGTTGAATAAAAACCTTTGATTACAAAAAGACACCTTTATTGGAATGTTTACCTATAGCTAATGACATAAAAAAATCTACATTGTTATAGCATAAACATATGTATTGTATTTTCATAAATACATATTCAATTAGCCAAGTATTTCGTTTGATATACATGAAGATGAGAAAACAGAAAAAAAGTTAAAGTCCTTTCGTGAACTAAATATTTGGCGGAAATTTTGCATACAGGTTCTAGCACTTAGATTAACATTATGATGTTTCCCCAATTTCAATTAATGTTCATAAGGAAACAGTTGTACTGTAAAAGGTTTAAATTGTATGTAAATTGTGAATGCAGTTCAATTCACATAGTTGAGATGCAATACTAGATATACAAACATGGGACCAACTTTGTATAGAAGAGTGGCAGGGCCTAGAGCTTATTTATGTTTTATACACTCTGCAATTTTATTGCCTTACAACAGCAGTTAATGTACCTAATGCTGAGTACCTACTCATGCGCAACTAAAAAAATTATAATGACTGTGAAGATTAAAATATTTTTTATTTAATTCACTTAAAACGAGCTGATAACTAACATGTAGAATGCACAAACTGTAATGTCATTCACCCTTTCATATCCGCTCGTATATAATCGATCATTAGTCCACGTGGACTTCGGTGATCTCTCTATGGGCGGCTGATGCCATTTTAGTGTTTTATTTTCTGGATTTTCTTTTTAAAATTTTAATTACTTCTATAATTTTCAGATACCGGCGCTGGACATAACTGCTTGTTTTTGTAAGACAAATAAATAGCAGTTCATATGTATGGAACATAAATTAAACATACATTATTAAATTGAAGTTAATAGTACTGCTGCCGCACTTCAATAATTCATGTTCTAATTGGAACTGTGAACATTTCATAGTCGAACCGTAGTTTTCTCTTATCTACAATATCACATAAACTCAACACTCGCTAGATTCCTGTTGCATCGTAGTCTTGGTAAAGAGATCCATTGTGAGAGCGCTCAAAAACATGGGTATCGAACGATGACTGTGTAAATGTAGTTCGACCAAGTCGCCCAAATTCGCCGAATAATCAGTGTGTACCATTTCGATGCCGTCTTCGCAGAGTGTAAACGTGAGGTAGTCTTCTGATGACTCCGCGTACATGCTTGATATTCTGATGACATTAATTTTATTAAAATACAATTTATCATAGAATTACGAAATCGTCTGTATGAAACAAAGCAATCCATAATTGTTAGAGAATAAACAATACTGCCATTACCGTAATGATACAGTTAACGATTAATCGAAATGAAGAGTATAATAATCTATTATTTACGGTTATTGGTTTAAATCGAACAACACAGTATATAGAAAAAGAAGTAAATGTAAAATTTTAATGATCAAAATTAAGTTTTATTAAATTATTGTTCAAAAAACAAAACATTTGTGAATATTCGGGATTTAGCCTATTTATCCAATTTGTATGCAATTAATGCGGCAGTTGAAAACAGCCTCTTCGACGGAATTGTCGCCAGAAACAATGTTAAAGATTAATTGCTTCTATCCAATATTTGAAAGAGATATCATTCATTTCAAGGTATAAACAATAATCGTAATGGATCATATTATTTGTTACAATACCGATTAACCGTAATAGCCTTATAATCGGTGGTTTACAATTTATCGCTTAGGTGTCATTTGATTGCTATTAATTGAACTGCTCAGCGTAATAATGGCCCAACCCACAAAATCACAATAATTTAGATAATTACATAATTGCTGCATTGTTATTTGAACATATATTAAAATCATACTGGCCCAAGTAGTTTCCAATAAAGGTTAAAAACTGGCGCTTAAAATGTCCTTACATTTACATTACAAATTATATTCCAAAATTAAACCAGACTATGGTATTATATTTTTTTTATAAGGTTGGCCCCAATTGCGCTGAGCAGCTCAGTTATTCTATTTAAAATTTACACCATCCCGCTATATTTTCTTTATTTCCAAAGGCAGACAAAAGAAAATATTTAAAAAAGTTCATAGGTAAAGAAAAATAGACTAGTTGGTTTTCTAGTCTATGTACAGTTTCACCTGGTGCTTGATTATACTGGTTCTAGTAGTAAGGGGGGCTTCGCAATTCAATGTCATTTATAATGGCAAATAACGCTATTAAATTTACTAGTTCTGTAAATTAGTATAAGAATTGCAATATAAATAATTACCTGTAATTTTTATGTCCAGTTCTATCAAGTTTATATCCTAATAACATATAACAAACATCTCTGTACTCTTGAGCGGAAGCTGTGAATTCTTCTTTCATTCTGAAACAAACAAGACCCTTGGTAACACATTGGCATATCAAATAAGCATAATTAACTTATATTTAAACAGACGACCTCTATGTCGGATAGGCGCGAGAGAGGGGAAGTGCCCTGGCTAAAAAGGCTTTTGTATAATTCACCGCAGTGTGTGAATACGGTCTATAGTGCTGAAGCCTTTTCGGAAACCGGCTTGTTCAGGTGGCTGAAATTCGTCAAATCTGCGCGCGAGGCGATTCGTAATCACACTCGAAAATAACTTGTACAGGTGGCTCAAGAGTGCGACAGGCCTGTAATTTTTCAATAAGGCGTTATCTCCTTACTTGAAAAATAATATAACCGCACTCTCACTCCATGTACCCGCCCGCGCCGTTTTGGACAACGACATTAAACAGTCCTTGTAGCTCCAGTAGGATCGGCTTTCCATCCGGCTTTAATTCTGTTGTAACGCCATCCGCGCCGGGTACTTTATTGTTTTTCGGCCATCTTAATCTCGTAGACTGCAGCCCGGAAACTTGTCGTTATTATAATTAGTAAGTTATAATAAAATATTCTCGAAACTACTACGTAAATATACTGAGTTTGACACCATCATCATTTTACCCCACTGCAGGGGCTTAGGCCTCCCCCAGGGTGAGGGGGGCTTGGAGCTTAAATCCACCACGCTACTCCACTGCGGGTTGGGGATTGTAACGACCGCCATCTATTGACAGCGTCGGGGACCGACAACTTAACGTGCTCTCCGAGGCACGGAGTCAGTGATAGTTAATGTACTTAAGTCAGAAAAACTCATTGGTACACGCCCGGATTCGAACCATGGCCCTATGGCCTTATAAATTTGAGACAGATTCGTTGCGCTCTGGGCTATCACGACACGAGTTTGACACGCACAAGCGACATCTACTTTTAGCTTTGGCAGATTACCTACCATTGGAGGACTTACACGGTGTTACGCTAGGTGGATTGTATCAAACACCATTTGAATACTGTCATTGAACATTACGCAAGTCAATAGTCAATTCGGCATAAACAAAGTAAAAATTGTAAATAAAAATTTAAAACGGGCAAATAAGTGCACATATATTTTTCTGATAATATCAATAGAACTTCTGGACAATGTAAACAATTACTGTACTGACATAGTTGTCAAAACCACCTCAAAAGCAAATTAAATTGAAATATTTGTTGGTATATCATAGATTTCATAAATATTTTACCACTGAATGCAGTTCGGGACAATGAAAAACAGATTATCCCATGTACCAAAACGTGTTTGATCGTCTACAGCAAAATGTTTGGGAGAAATATTGACTCTAAGGTTTGTTCACAATGTTCACAAGTTTTACTGATATTAATTGTAGCAATGAAAAATCCCAGTTATGTAGGTGTTTTTTGTAATCATGACTTTTGAACTGCTTGTTCCGAATTGAATAACTGATTGATACCTTTGTAATTTAATCTTACTGCTATCAAGTTGCTGCCGCAGCGCCGCCAAATCCTCGGGTCGGCCGCGCAAACCACCTTCCGCCAAAGAAGCTTTTAGTCGTTTTATCTAAACACAAAGCACATTCAAATGTCATAGAATAATCTTTACTAGTGGTCGCCCAGTGGTCGCAGTTCGACCGTACTCGCTTTTTGAAAACATCAATAATAAATATCAAACTCGTATGAATGTATGGGCAGTATTTGTAACACATATTAGGTATATATAGATTTTAGCTTTTGGCACTCCTTTTCCATATAAACTTTACCTATGCCAAATCTCACACTCCTCCGTACCCGTAATATGTTTTAAAAGGGGTACAAAATTCTCTCTTCACGTATTAATATATAATCAAATCAAGTGGTTTGATTACCTCCTAGAGTAAAGATTTTTCAAAAATTTAAATATGCAGTTCTGCTTTGAACACTTTTCGCTATTTCTCATAGTTTAGGATTTGGTCATAACTATAGTCCCATCTCAAAAATTCACCTGTATAGGTTTTACCTCTCTGCACTCCAACTCCACATAAACTTTAACTATGCCAAATCAGACACTCCTCCATGAGGAGTATGCTTAAAAAGGGGTCTAAAGTTTTTTCTTCACGTATTCATATATAGAGAAATATATTAAATCAAGTGGTTGGATTTTCTATTCAAATAACAGATTTCTCAAAAATGTTAATATACAGTTTTATTTTCTTAAAAATATAGCTAATGACCCCTTTGAACACTTTTTGCTAGTTCTCATAGTTTACAAATTGGCCATACAGTTCCATCTCAAAAACTCAACCTGTATATAGATTTTAGTTTTCTGCACTTCTACTCCACATAAACTTTAACTATGGCAAATCTCACACTCTTCCGTGCGCGTAGTATGCTTAAAAAGGGGTCTAAAGCTTTTCCTTTACATATTTATATAGATTATCTCAAAATAAATCTATGGATATATATCCATATTTAATAGCAATCAAACCTCTTCTTTTGCAGTTTCCAAATCCATTTGGTCTTGTTTCTGCGCCACCGCCGCAGGGTTGTCAGCCAAATGTAGCACCTATGCAAAAATTATTATATGCAAAATAAAATATTATAAGTAATCTGCTATAATACATTGAACAAGCAAGCCTTTACTAGAGTTGATTAATAATAATTTGTGCTGAAATTAGGGTCTTCATGAAATTAACTCAATCTGAGTGTTTACATGTCAGTGTTAAAAAATCAGAGATATTAAAATTTATTTTTATGCATATATTGATTCACTAGTAGTGATCCACAACACAATCCACAACAAACATTTTACTTTTGTAATGAAGAGAAACATTCAATTACATAAACAGAATATTGATTTGTTGTTTCTTACATACTTACAAAGAAACAATCGTAATAGTACATTATGATGTAAGTATTGTAAGCTGCATATTATAGTCGAGGTGTTTATAGGCACGGGGCGAAGCCGAGTGCATATAATAGACCGATAACTATGATAGCCAACGTACTGAGTACGAGCATCATACGACGTTTTTCAATACATTTGCGATTAAAATTAGGCAGATACTTCAAATGTAATAATGGCGGGAGATAAGGGCGGGAGCGGGCTGTTTTCCGCGATTTATGCATGCGTTACAAACAGAATGCTCGTTTGTGATTGGTGTAAAGTGAAAAGGCCTAGTACTGTAAAATACAACATTACGGTTCAAGTTCCGATGTCATAAAGACCGTATTACGATGATAGTAAATGTATTATTATTATTAATAGCAAATAATTTTCATATTCATTTATTGATTTACCTTAGTAGCGACTCCCGGAAGGCGTTCGAACTGTGCCTGCAAGTTGTCCCTCTGTACTCGCAATTTCTGAGCGTCACGTCGTGCCGTTTCCGCCTCGTCGCGCCATTTCGCTACTTCGTTACGTAATGTTTCAATTACTGAAAACAAACATTAGGGGTGTACTAGCGGCCGCCCGCGGCTTTGCTCGCTTGGGTTATATTTGTGTATTGGTATATATTAAGGGTAATTTAACATTAAAACGAAAACATTGGATCATTTTATTTTTAATGAGCTTGGTGTTTATTTTATTATTTTATCTCAATCTAAAAGCAACCACTTAAACTTTTCCCAAAGAAAGCATATCTCCAACTGTTCAAATAGCTTTACAGTGATTTATTAAAGCGCTCGCACTTTTACATTCTAGCGGTTACCGCTAAGTCATCCGTGCCCATTTACTCGCGGCATCTCCGCGCGGCGATACTGACTTTATTACAATAAATATAATTAATTACTAAAACGTGTGTCTTAAGGTGGCTTTATACGGACGCCACAACTCCAGCGCGCACGTGGTCTGCAAGCATGCGAGATCTTTCGCCCGATTGTGCAATCGATACTCGCGACTCGATCCAGCTCTAGCCTGTTTTTGACTATACAGAAGCTAATTAAAATTTAAAAAAAAAATCATACACAATCTCTTTTATATGTACGATGTTCGTCTTAAAAAAATTGATTTCAATCTTATTTCACTACATACAACATACGACTACTACAGAGCTGTCCAATCTCGGGTACAATGGAGGCAAATATTACGCTATTTGGGGGTTAATAACTAAGATGTTTATTATAATTATATTTTCAGTTTTTGATTAGTTTTTAATTTGGTATAAGCTTTTATTTTTAATTAGTAATTATTGGTTATTAGTTTGTAATTTTTGTGAATTTTATTGATTGATTGATATGTAGATGTTTATAGAAATTTCCAAATTTTGGTAAAACACAACAATTTCTACCTCAAATAACACTTGATAAAAGAATATCTCTAGACTTAAATGCGTTATGACATCGTTATCACCAAGCGGTGATATCGTAGTTACGAGATTTTGTGACATTCCGATTTTGTGTCTAGTTGTGTTTTTTGTAATAGAATTTTGATAACTACCCGCTATTTTCATTTCATATTATTTGTTTTCTCTTTTGTCGTTACGGTGTAATTTTTATGTATGTACAAACTTGGGCGAACGAGGCAACAGCACGTGGGGGTGGGCACATCTGACGTCACAAAACGGTTCTCCGTACAAACCTAGCGTGGCGCGTGCGGTCGCGCTTTGGCGAAATTTAAAATATTAATTCTCTAGTACAGACGGCTGCTCTGATATTTGAACACCGTCCAAAACGGTCGACGGGCGAATAGAAAAGTACATCTCACCAATAAGTCTAACATTCTCTCCCTGCACGCTAGTTGTAGCAGACAGAGTCCCCTTCCTTAGTGTAGGGGCCCGCACACGTGATTTATGTCTTTTTCACGATTTTAGTTGCTATTTGAAAGGGATCAAAATACGAAGTGTTCAGATTTGAGCGCAGATATCAGTACCAAATAATACAAGCATAATACTTGCTTGCTTTAGGTGTAGATGAGTTTAGTTGTGTGGGATGTCCCAGGTATAAAAAAAATATTGTGAAGCCATTTTAAGATGTAGAGGTGCACTCTCTTAAACCACATTTAAGTTGTAAGAAGTACTAAACAAAAAAAACATTGATAGTTTTTTTTTATACAAGCTCATTTCTAGTCAGAAGACTAAATACCAATTTTAGCTATTTTTCTACTATCTTAATTATGTATATGTTAAATTTTTGTAATTGCTAAAACAAGTCTTTTTTAATTTCCAATTAGGCAGAATACTAATTTCCATAGTTTTAACTTTGAAAATGACAGGATTCTCGTACAAATTTTCATACCCTATTTTAGCACCTTAAGTGTTACATTTCCATAAACCTGAAACAGATTTCTTAATATCTGACCATAAACGCCAAATAATTAATTTCATGGTTTTAACTTTAAGAATGATATTTTTAGAATTTCCTTACAAATCTCATCACCTATTTTACTCCCTTATGGGTTTAATTCTCAAAAATCATGAAACACGTCATAACTTTCTGACCCAAAGCCTAAATACCAATTTTCATGTATTTTACTTCAAAGATGAGTTCTTCAAAGTTCTTTCATGTAGTTTACTTCAAAGAGGAATTTCGAAAAATTCTTTCTTAGTGGATACTTGAGTTAGCAGCGGTCTTTAAAAATTACGGAGTCCCCATACAAACTTTCATACCTTATTTTACCCTCTTAAGGGTTAAATTTTTAACAATCTTGAAAATATATTTAGTTGCCGGTCCAAAGGTCAAATACCAATGTTCATGCATTTAACTTTGTCAATGACAAATTTTCATACAAATTTATGGTTCCTATTTTACCCCTTTGGGGGTATAATTTCGAAAAATCCATTCTTAGTTGATGCTTATGTCACAAAACAAACGTAATGTTCCTACTTCATGTGATCGCTTCAGCGGTTTCGGCTCGGCGTTGATTATGAGTGAATGAGTGAATAGTATTTCGATTATACATTATAGATACAGACCATCAGAGGTTTCGCTGTATCTGTATTTACACTATCCTATGTTTCTATATTATATTATTAGAGCAACATTATACCTTTAGAATTGCTATCGTTATCATGTTTATCCAATAAGTCTCGATATCCCTGCAAAGCTTTCTCGAGTTGTTCAACTCTTGCGGCGAGTAGAGTCGCACCACCGGCACCAGTCTCTCCACACAGTGTCACTGTCAACTCCTTCTCATAACAGTCTAGCTGTTGCCTAGATTGGGTGATTAAGATAATTGTGACTCATCACAGTAAAAAGTATAGGTAGTCCAAGGAAAGCGGGGACAAGCAATTTACTAATGCATTTACATATGCGCATAAAGTAAATAAATTTGACAGCAGCGTTTGGTTTTAATAGAGTGAAAAATGTTATTTCATAGTGTCGAAACCATCAAACGCAATTTCGCGGGGATGAAAACCGGCGCGCGGGGACCTTGCGAACTGAATCTCGGACTGAAATTCGCCATTGTGCACCAGCTAGTTAGAGTATGAGTGGTTAGATGGTTAGACGCTTAGAAGAAGGCTTCTAGTCAATTCGTACTTTTATGCATACGCATAATGAAAACGAAAGATATTGTTTATTTCATTCATGCACATGTAAATGCATGTGTTATTGATCGTTTCCGCCAACTTGCCTCGAAATACCTACAGGAAATATGTATAGGTATCCATATTGTATCTTTAGGTAAATTAACAATCATAAAGAATTTTTCTTTAGTTGGAATGTAATTGTTGGAAACTTTTAATCATACAGCATATTTAACCATTTCTGAAAGGATGAAAAGGCGTGGTTAATGTGGCATGACTAATCACGTTTTCCTTCGTCATAGGTATGATGCATACAATACATTGAACGGAATTTTGTCGCCGCCAATCGCGCTTGTTCGGCGGGGGTCAACTGACTGCTACATGGTTAAAATTGACAAATCTTAACGGGCGATCGTGTCGTCGGTCTAACCTCTTATATGTTTGTGCCTAAGGATATTTATTGGCTTCTTTAGACATCTACTTTAGGAGACAAAGGAAAACAGATTACAATAACATAATGATGGTATGTGACAAATTAATGGATACAATTAAAATCTTTTCGCGTTTTAAACTGTGAATAGACACTATGTATTTAACTATAATACTGACCTGTAACTGTCTCGTTCTCTAGTGACCAGTAAAAGTCTCTTTTGTAGTCTGTGTATCAGGCTCTCCTGATTCTTGCGCCTCGTCTGTAGATCATTGAGCTTTGAAGTCACCTTATCGCGCTCATATTTTAAAGTAGCATTTTCCTAGAACATAAGTATTTTCATATAAATTATGATTACTCTATAAGATGAATAGATAGGCCAAGGTATTTACGAATAGCAGCAAAGAACACCTCGTCATAAATGTTAATGTTGAGTAAAATTTAAAAATCCCACGACAAAAACGTAAAGTAAAAATATATTATTAAGAAATAAGTCCTTGGAGTTCCGGAATTTTCCAGAAAGACCCACAATGTTGGGGACGTCGCGTCCTTTTAACTGAACTCGTTTCATTTTATCATTCTATTATTCCTTTTTATATATTGCACAATAATACTAATATACAATAAATAAAAATAAATTAATAATATTATTATTTAAAAGTAAAATCGTCTCAGAATTATTTCTGACACAGAGTGAAATAGGCAACCCAGCACAACCTGCGCGGTAGGTTGGATTCTCAGGTGTTTGTAGGTTCGGCGTTCAATAAAAAAAAGGGTCAACCAACAGTCGACAAGTAGCCATTGAGGAAACTACAACAAGAAGAGACCGAGAAGGTTTGTAAGATTAAATTACAGTCTACTGAAATGCGTATTTTATTATAAGAACCAGCCTCTGGTGTGGCGGCATAACATCAGGCCCGTCATTTTAATCCGAAATCACCGATTTTGTACCGAATAAAACAGATTTCTGTTTCCAAGAAATAAAATTCGAATAGATAGGAGCTTCGAGGAGCACCTGCCCGACCGTTGTATTCCCTCCTAGGTTGCCCATGACTGTGCCATTTCACTGTCAGGCCGAACAGAATCGACGTACGTTTTATCCTAATAGCCTCGAACGTGATTTTCCGTGTTGGAACACCACGTATAACAAATAGTACTCCAGCGTAGACGTCGCGTGAAGATCGTCACCGTGTAACATTTGAAGATTAAAAGCTCGCGCTAAAAGACCAGGCGAGGAGTCGATGAGGAGAAGGACGAGGAGAATCTTACGGTGATAAGAATCTATGTAGTTTTTCACCGATAGGGGCGTGCGCATCCGGCTCGTGTCGAACGCCGACGAGCACGTGACTGTCACCTCCCCGCACCCCGCAGGTCGAGGTCAAGTGCGACCGGCATACTCGTCGACGAAAATAAATTAAACATTGTTTATCTTATTATTATAGCATTGTTAGATTAGATCATGTTTGTAATACGGTAATGAAATAAAATACGGAATTTCCAATTTTGTTGTTACACACCTCTGTGAGTTGCGCTAACTGCGACTGCGCCTGTGTACAATCCGTGGTTGACAACAATTCTTTCTGTAACGCCGAATCGAGTGCAGCGGCGAGAGTGCGCGGGTCGGCCGCACCACGACTGCGGCCGACGCTTGTCCATTCTTCTAACGATGCTTCTAGTTGAGCTACTTTCACCTGAATTGAAAATGTTCATCAAGAAATTCATAAGTGTATATTTTTTAAATAGAAACAAGTGTGTACAGATATACGCTCTATTAACGCTTAAGCCACTGTTAACATATATATGTTACAGTGAATGTCCGAGATTGGGTCATGTTAAGATGCAATGGTGTACATTAACAATCACCAAATTCACTGGTTTACACCAACAAAACTGGTGGTCGTCAATACACAAAATATTTTTGTATTTTCGTTATACTCAGGCGTACAGTGATGCATGTTGACACACTGTTGATGTGCTTTCATGTGTGAGTGTGAATTCTGTGTATTTTAGAAACACCAATTCAGATATTATGTGAATTCTAACATTTACTAGTGTTTATTTGAAAAGCATAATAATTTTATTTTATTTATCAAAAATTATTGATTTTGAATGTTGTAAAAGACTTTTGGGTTGTTTATCGCTTTAGCCCGCTTTACTTTTAACATAAACAAACTTAACAGTACAAATTGTGGCCCATCTTAGCCAAATTGACGACCGAATGGCTGATTCCCACCCGAGACAAATATTTGTGTGCGTAAACACGTTTATTATGTTCCGAGTCTGGATGAATAATATTTACCTATCTATGTATATATTATAAAAAAAAGTATTTAAGTATGTATATCAGTTGTCTAGTAACCCATAACACAAGCATAATACTTGCTTACTTGGGGACTAGATAGTGCTGTGTGGGTTGTCCCATGTATTATTATTATTAAAAGGATTCTGGGTGGCAGGTTACACTGTTCCAGTACTTTCATCATATTAACATAAACAAAACTAATCTAATTTATGCATTTAGAAACAAATATATGTTGTTTTAAAGTGAACCGAGCAGTTGTGATTTAAACATTATCTGGTGCAAGACCAAAATAATCATAAAAAGAGAAAAATTTTCATCACCAAGTTAGGTGGATCTCAACATGAACTAGTGCATATTAAGATATGTAGTATTTCAGTAATTGATGGTGACATATCATTTACAATACATATGACTAAATGCATCGCTTAACATGTATATATTCCGCTTTATCAGTCTAATAGACAATACGAGACAAATCGAAAACGCTAATCACCCCTCCTGCACCGCGCAGCTACCGCAGGGCAGGCCAACGGCAAGCAGTCTACCTTAGTTCACTATTGCTTATTTTTAAGGTCCAAAAAACACTTTTCATCCATGAGTTGAATCATTTTGTGCTCCATGTGTAATATATATGAGTAGACTGTCAATCTTCAACTTGTCAGTCTTTCCCATTAATCAATCATTCAGTGATTCCGTATAAGTAAAATCACCGAAACAATAAAACTGTACCTTAGTATCATGCAACTCTTGTTGAATGGGTTGTAAAGTCTCCAGTCTGGTGGTTAGAGAATGCACCTGTTCTTCTAAAAGTAACTTGTTGCATACAGCATCCCTTAGTGATCTCTCTGTTGCTCGAAGTCTAATTATCTCTTTTTCCATCTCCGCCATGTTAGATAGACGTTTTTGTGCAGTCTGTAACATAATAAACTATATATTTCAAAGTGAAAGCACCGGAAATAAAATATGACGAGTAGGTGTGTGATTATATAAAGCAAAACCAATGTCGCCGAACCAAAGAAATGGCTTGTTCCCTTGTAAAATTGTATATAGAAAAGCATGCTGAAGTTAGAATTATTGTTGTTGTAAGCTTTCACGATTTTAACGCAACGAATGTATAAAATCAACAAAATTCTGACACCAATAGCTTTAAGGCAAAATTGATTTCTTTAAAAGTTTACTTATAACTCGGATTACGGTGCCGATAAACGTAGATCTTTTTTAACACTTTAACAAATCATTAGTTGCTCGTCGTACAATTCAACTGACGGTCGTTTCATATTTCTGTAGTTCATTGAACCATGAGTAAATCATATCTTCTATAGTTCAACCAGTTGAACCATTAGGAAATGGTATCTTGGTCGCATCAGTGTCAATATTTATTACCTTTAGTATGATCACTCATTTTATATTTTTTTCCTTTTAAAAACAATTTCATACAAATAAGTTTAGTGCATTTGGAGAAACCACCTTACAATGTTTTAGAAGGGGGGCACTCAAAACTCAACAGGAACATCAATAACAACACGGTAACGCTATTGTGTCTGCTAAATTGATGGCAAGATTTCAATAATATAAAAACGCTGAAAACAAATTAAATAAAAATATCTAAATAAAACGAGTCAAAATTCATATTGAAAATGTGATTGCGTCGTTAATATTATAATGCAACTACTAAATAAAAAAATTATAATCAGATGTGCTTTAGAGAAACTTCATTGAATGCATAGTACAACATTTACAAGACATTGTAAGTTTTTGGAACTTGTTTATACAACTGCTAACCAAGTACTGTAATAAACATTATTACAGTGCCATACATAAATGGCAAGGCAAATACAAAATTCTGCTTTGAAGTAAAGTCATAAAAACGTCGCAGTAAAATAATTTCATAGAAGCGTTGCGGTGGAACGTAGTTAGTTAGTTCGGGTCATCTACTTCCCTCAGGAGGGAGCAGGTTCGGGCATAGGGTTCCCGGAATTCTTCTCGTCGAGGACACGGCCTCGACGGTCGATAGACAGGTAATGTTGCCTAGTCTCGTCGGGCAGGCAACGCGTCACCCTGCGATGTGCTGGGTGACGTCAGTAGTTCGCGTGGGAGCGGGCGCCCGTTCGGCAACCGCTCGCGATACGGAGCTATGTTGTGGAGGTGGGTGAAGGAGCTGTTGTCGGCGCGGTCAAACATACGACGCGCCAATCTGTGCACGAACTCCTCCACCGATGGGATCCGCAGGTCGCGAGCGATTACGTCATTTCTGACGTACCGCCCAGCTCCCACGATCACACGCAGGGCGACGTTCTGTTGCTGCTGCAATCTTTGACGGGACGTTGCCGAGCACAGCGCATACTATGCCGGTGCTGCGTAGGTCAGTCGCGAGCGGATGTGCGTCTTGTAGACGCCGAGTTTAGCGCGCAGCGAGAGGCGCGAAGCCATTACGGGCCGCAAGAGAGCGCGCGCAGCACGGGCTTGGCGAATGACGTGCTCCACCTGCCCGCCCATGCACAGCGCGCGGTCGATCTCGCACCCAAGATAGCGCACGCTATGCGCCCACTCGATGTCCTGTCCGCTCAACGACAATTTCGGTGGCATGATGCGCTGTCGGCCGGTCAGCAGGGCGGTCGTCTTCCCGACATTGACGGCCATCCACCTCTGATATCTTTATAAAAGTTAGTTGTAAAATAAGAGAGACGTGTTGCTTATTCGAGGTCTATATTTGGACTGTTCTTACATACTAACATGCATACATGTATACTTATACTATGCTTATGCTAAGGGTGATGTCACGTACTACACTCCACTTATCCAGCCATTCCGGCAACGCGTCGAGGACCCGCTGCATTTTTGCAGCAGCCTGGTTAGCCCGACGAGATGAAGCAAAGAAAGCACTATCGTCTGCAAATAACGCAAGCGTGACGTCATCTTCGCCATCCCTAAGCCGCCCGCTCAGAGTGGGGATGTCGTCAGTGTACATCGCGTACAGAAGCGGCGAAATACAACTGCCTTGGGGTACTCCGGCGTCGATAGGGCGAGACGTGGATACCGCACCATCGACTGCCACGTAGAAACTCCGGCCGCTCAGGAAAGATGCTACTACCTGCACGAGTGCTGGTGGAGTGCTCGTTCCGAGCAGTTTAAACAACAGACCGGGATGCCAGACACGATCGAATGCCTTCTTGATATCGAGGAAGACACCCACGGTACGCCGGCCGCAGTTCCGCTCGGATGCAAGCAGGTGGAGCACTCTAGTGAGCTGGAGCGTGGTAGAATGGTGAGCGCGGAAGCCGAACTGCTCGTCTCGCAAGGGCAAGCAGGGACGCAGCCTCCGCAGCAGCAGCCGCTCAAACAGCTTTGCTATGTGAGGTAGTAGCGTGATGGGCCGATAGCTCGATACGTGCCGGGGATCCTTCCCCGGCTTAGGCAACACGATCACCTTACCGACTTTCCAGGCGGCAGGAAAGTGACCTGTCCGCGGTGGAACGTACGGCGGGCCTGCGCTACAGGGCATGCGAATCGCACTTCAAAGCCGCACATATATTAGGTTGGGGAGAAAGTCTTTTTACATATAATATACAAATTCAAAGCGGTTTTTTTAAATAGTTTCATTACATTTAATTAAAATATAAATGTGACGTAATGCTCGAAAACTTTGGGGTACATCTTGAGTATGGTGTTAAAAACGTAGGACGAATAGTTCTGACAGCCTTTTCCTGATGTTACATTATCTAAAGAATTCTGGAGAAACCCAAACAAGTGGGAATCTCAGAGTCCAAGATCAGGGCTAATTTCTTTACATTTTTTCCGAGTGGCTAAAGATGTGTGTGGTCTGGCATTATCATGATGAAAGAGTACACACACCCTTTCTATTAATCGAATCCCACCCCTTTTTTCCCAATAATTGGGCCAGGAGGTTGGTTTGTTTCCCAGTGTACGACGTCGACGAGCAGCAGCGAACCAGTGAAGAGCAGACAGTGGCGGGGCCCGGTGAAGTGAACCGAAGCGGCATTGGATCAATCTTTTCAAAAATATGCTTTTATTAGATTTCAATAGATGATCACAAATGAGTGCGCGATTCATTAGGTTTCTTTCAGTGAGCTTGTGTAGCACCTAAACATCCAAGCTTTTTTGTATACTGCTATGTATGTACCACAAGAAGAAACTACGTCTTTGTTTCTCAATACTTTATTTCCAACTGACACTTAGAATATATGTGGGTAGTACGATGCACATACACATCATTCCTTCCCAATATTTAAAATTTATATTTTTGTTTAATGAGGCGGGCCGGTCTTATCAATTTAGGTGACCGTGACACGTGCGATGCCAATGCTTCTCCTTCTAATCTCGCGTCCTCAGCATTCGTACGTTCTACTGTTGCAAGGAGTGCAAGCGCTCTCTGTTCATCACGCGTCTCCTTCTCTTTTGCAACCGTAGCGCTTTCTAGCTGCGTCCCTGACCTCACTATCGTGTCACAGTCCCCTATTTCCACGACGCTACCAACATCTCGACTAGAAGTTGGCACCGGCGATGATGGCGGTATCGTGGAATGCCCAGTTGTAGCCTCCACGGCACCGTCCGTTGCAGGCCCCACTGACGCCCGCGCCGCCGGTGGGGTCCCACTCCCGGTGACGGCATGCCCCGCCGTATAACGTTGTAGCTGATCTATGTGTCTGTCGCATAAAACCTCAAAATTTGTACATAATTTGTACGTACACTTTATACATTCGATTACCGACTTTCTTTAAAATGTTGCCCAGTACCCACACCGCTTTTCTCGCTACAAACCATTTTAACCAAACTTTATCTCCTTCGTGAAAACTTCGACATTGATAATGAGGAAGCACCTCATTTTTTATTGGTTGAGTACGATCGTCCGTTTTATGTGCGCGAGGTCTTTGCGAGGGCCACAATAAATCTAGCCTTCCGCGTAAGTCGCGGCCATACATTAAATAAGCGGGTGTGACACCTGTAGTACAATGTATAGTGTTCCTATAACTAAACAAATAATTTAAAAGTCTTTCTTCTATTTTAACGGGTAACAAGCACGTGTTCAAGATACATTTTAACATTTTTTTACAAGTTTTAACTGAGTTTTCGGCCTGACCGTTACTCGAAGGGTGATAAATAGGTGACGTAATATATTTTATTCCGTTCATTTGACAATAATACATAAATTCCGTAGATTTGATTTTTACATCATTATCAGAAACTATAGTTTTAGGTAACCCAAAACGTGAAAAAAGTATTTTTAGTTTGCCAATGAGCTCACTTGTTGACGTGCCGCCGCTCATGTGGAGACACTCGAGCCACTTACTATAGGCATCAACTACAAATAAATAAACCCTCTGCCCCACCGACATATAATCGATGTGCACGCGCTCCCACGCAGCGGTAGGCCGCGGCCATGGTGCGGGCTCGGCGCGCAGCGGAGCACCTCTGGTGGCGCGACACACCGCGCACGCCCCTACTATACGCTCGATGTCCGCATCGATGCCGGGCCACCACACTCGACCGCGCGCCGCGCTCTTTGTTTTCACGATGCCCTGGTGACCTGCATGAAGCTCCTCCAATACACGCTCCCTAAAAACGGTCGGTATCACTAATCGATGTCCTCGAAACAGACAACCATCCTCGGAGTCTAAATCCGCTTTACATAAAAAATAAGGTCGCACATCGTCACTATTTATTTTTTTAGGCCACCCTTCAGTTACGTACTTCACTACGGATTTTAAAATTGTATCATTTTGTGACGCGAATTTCACGCTATCTATTGACACAGGTAATGTACTAACATCCACAAAGTTATGTAAGCTTACGTTTTCGACTTCTACTTCGCTACCTTCCGATTTATTTGTACTAGTATTTGTGACTGGTGATCTCGAAAAATAGTCTGCTACCACATTTTCCTTAGATGGGGTATACTGGATGGTATAATTATACGCCGATAAAAATATTGCATATCTCTGGAGTCGCGATGCGGCCATGATCGATATACCATTTTTCGAACCGAATATAGCTAATAACGGTTTGTGATCAGTCTTTAGAATGAACGGCTCGCGCCGGCCGTATAGGTACTGATGGAACCGTTTCACACCGAACACTATCGCCGTGGCTTCTTTCTGTATTTGACTGTAGTTGCGTTCGCTAGCGGTGAGCGCCCGCGAGCCGTACGCGAGTGGTCTCTCACAGCACAGCCTACCTGTTGCTGCGCGAGCACGGCGCCCAGGCCGCTCGGTCCCGCGTCTACAGTTAAAATAAGCTGCGCGTCTGGGCTGTAGTGCGCTAGCACCCGGTCCGACACAAGTTCTCGCTTCGCTCGCTCAAAGGCGCGTTCATGCCGCGGCCCCCACGTCCACTGCACCCCTTCGCGCAGTAACTCGTGTAGCGGGTTTAGAATGCTGGAAGCGTTCGGTATAAAATTACGATAGTAATTCAACATCCCGAGAAATCTCTTTATGTCGTGTGCGTCACGTGGTCGTGGAGCTTCTACTATTGCTTCTACCTTTTTAGGGCACGTCCGCAAGCCATTCTTGTCGATCACGTAACCCAAATATGTTACGCTATCCTGAAAAAAACAACATTTGTCTCTCTGTAATCTTAATCCGACATCTTGTAGCTTAGACAGTACTCGTTCGAGTCGCTTTGTATGTATTTCCTCAGTCGGGCCAGTCACACATATATCGTCTAAGAAAACACACACACCTTCCATAGTACCTAAAATAGATTCCATCGTTCGCTGAAAAATAGCCGGAGCATTTGCTAATCCGAATACTAGCCGCGTGTAGGTAAACAAGCCTTTACTGGTATTGATAGTGGTTAAGGGTTGAGACTCCTCGGACAGTTCACATTGATTATACGCCATTGATAAATCGAGTTTAGAGTATTTTTCTCCCCCGCCCAATTTAGCAAAAACTTCGTCTATACGTGGTAGAGGATATTTATCAACGATAAGATCTTTATTTATCGTTACTGAGTAATCACCACAAATCCTAACACTACCGTTACTTTTCAGAACCGGAACAATAGGTGTGGCGTATTCTGCGTGACTGACTGGTATAAGTACGCCTAGATCTACGAGACGTTTTAGTTCGTTCTCAATTTGATCGCGCAGGGCAAAAGGCACCGGGCGCGGTTTAAAAAATTTCGGTTTTGAGCCCTCCTTCATTTTAAGGCTAACTTTGAATTTATTAAAACACCCTAATTCGTCTCTCCACAAGTCGGCGTAACGTGTCAATGAATTCCTAACACATGCAGAATCAGGACTATTTACAATTTTATTTACTGACGTGAATGTAATATTAAATTCGGCCATAAAATCACGTCCCAAAAGCGGTGGTCCTCCATTGCGAATAACATATATTTTTATTATTTTTCTTAAATCTTGAAAAATTACTGATGCTAAGATATAACCGAGCGGTATGATTTTGTGACCGTTATACAAACACATTCGTAAATCACACTTACATATTTTTAATTCATAAAACTTGTTTTTCCATAGATTTTCAGAAATCACAGTGACCCCAGATCCCGAATCTAATTCCATTTTTACTTCTATGTTATTAACAATTAGTGTAACATAGATCGGTGGGTTTACATACCTTATATTATTTAACATGAATTCGTCACAATCTGAGTCGTCCGAAAAATGTTCGTCCTTCAAATTATGTATTACGTGCTTATTAGAACCGCACACCTTCTTTAGGTGACCTTTTATGCCGCACTGTTTACACTTATAGTTCTTAAATTTGCACTGATCCGAAAAATGGTTTTTTAATCCACAAACCGTACACTGAGACGATAACGAGCGGCGCGCGGGCCCGTTAGCGCCGCCGCCAGCGCCGCCGCCGGCCCAGTTGCCTTGTCGGCGGGACGATCGGACGCCCGCCCGAAATACCGGTTCCTCCTTGATACCGCTCATACCACCGGCTGTAGCTACAACCGTGCTCGACGCGCCGCAAGCTTCGTCGCTGCTCGTCGGTCGAGCCAATCTTGCTGCCGCCGCTGCCTGTGCCACCTCGAGTGCCCGCGCGAAACTTAGCTGTGTCGCATCTTTTTCGAACAGCTTGTCGCGCTCCGGGCCCGCACGCAGGCCTAGCACGAATCGGTCACGAAGTAACCCGTCGAGTGTAGCTCCAAACTCGCAATAGACAGCCAGTCCCCTGAGCCTCGCTGCCCAGTCTTGAAGTGGCTCGCCCGGCGCCCGTGTCGCCTCGTAGAACTTGGCTCGATCAGCAAAAGTGGACCGTTTTGGTTTAAAATGCGAACCAAGCGCGTCCACTAACTCCTCGTACTTAAGCGATTGTACGTCGCGCGGGTGCACCAGGTCCCGCGCCAGCCGGTACGCCTCGTCACTCAGATGTGTTAGTAGTACGGCACATCTACTGCCGTCGTCGATTTTATTCACTTTTATGAATTGATTGAGTCGGCCTATGAAAAACTCCCATTCCTGGGTCTTGTGGTCAAATTGAGAGATGGTACCAATATAAGTCGCCATCCTCGTCGCCAATTGCTATGTATGTACCACAAGAAGAAACTACGTCTTTGTTTCTCAATACTTTATTTCCAACTGACACTTAGAATATATGTGGGTAGTACGATGCACATACACATCATATACTCAGACCTTTTCAAATGAAAGAAAACCGTTTGATGGTCAATGCTCAGTTCTTCAGAAACGTCGTAACTACTAAACTACTAATATGGCGATCTTGCTCCACTTTTTCATAAATGGCATCAACTTTATCTGTAGAAGAGCGACCAGAGCAAACTGCATCTTTGACAATAAAATATCCTGGTTGAAAACGCTTAAACCGGCTTTGTTTAACTCTCAGTCTACTCTTACTGACACTACATTAAATCTATAAAAGGTACAATATTTTTCGCGGCTTTCGTCGTATTTTTTTTTTGCAATAAAATTAAAAAATATATCGAATTTCTTCATTAGATTCACTCATTTTCTTGAACAGAAAAACAGCTGTATAATGATGGGCAACCATAGGTACAATTTTTTATTTTCCAATGTTACCTCAGTAATGGAATTATAACCAGCCAGTTATAAACAGTACAATCAAAGAGATTGGATTACAACTTCATTAAAAAAAATGCGAAAAGACTTTCCCCCAATCCAATGCATATCAAATACTGTAATTAATATTTGATTTTATATTGATTTGGGTCCAATACGGAAATCATTGAGTTTAACGTAAACTTCTTCACTGTACCAGGAAAACCGCATTGACCTCCAGAAAATTAACAATAACATTTCATAGTGATAGTCATATGATTATTTGCCACCTAAAATTATTTTGGCAGTCAGTATGTAAAGTAAAAAATATATTAGGTTATAGCCATATTTTGTTATTAAAAGCTCTTTAAACAGTAAGATGATAATGCCCCTACTTACTGTAGCGATATTGTCCATCAATATAAAAAAAAAATAAGAAGATTAATTTCAAGCTGTCAGCAAGAAATAATGGTACTTTTTGGTGTATTAATATTAAAGTAAAAAATGTTAGCTAAAATGTGATTGTGAATTAGTACTTTAATTATAATTATGATTCGCAAACTGAGAAGTTTTATTATAGATGAAATCCCGATACTTACGAAGCCGGAAGTCCCAGGCTCGAATCCCAGATTGGGTCAGTATTTATATAATGAATATTGATAGTGGTATCGGGTCTTGGTTGTTATATGTATGTGGTGTCTTCGCTTGGTACCCAAAACACAAGCAAATGCTTAGTTTGGGGCCTAGACATTGTTGTGATGTACACGTTATTATTATTATTTCAAGAAAAATAAATTTAACTGTTTGACCTGTTTCACATTCATTACAGTTTGTGGGTCAGATATTAGTACCTAAGTAATAGGGAAAAATAATGTCAATATAAAAGCATTGTAATTCTTCTCCTATCACACAAAGGAATATTAATACGTCTCATTAAAAATAATTTGTAGTAAACGTAAATAATAACATGCGTAGTCTGTGATCTTCACATATGAAACCATGCGTCAAACGTCAGATCATACGTCAGATTGTGTTTTATGATTATGTGTCTTATGAAAAATTATTAACAAAAATTACGAAGGCAAAAATATTGAAATTAGTTTCTAAAATAGTTAAAGCTATCAGAAAAAAAAATATCTTTACACACCGAAATTTATTGTAGTATATGAATAAATCTAACTCCATCCTGTAGAACAACTGAACAGTTGGAGTACAGAAAATTAATTTTGATTGTCCATACACCAACCTCTTCATTGAATTATGGAAAAAGAAATTACCATTATACTATCGGTGAAATACATGTGAGTTTGAACGACTAGCGAGGCCTTAAAGAATTTATAATGAATCTTTCACCTTAACTTGCTGTTGCCAATCTTTAAAAGAATCCTTTTCATATTCGAGCTCTTTCAGCTTATTAGTGAGTAATTGCATTTCAAGCGTCTGTTTGTCGAGTTGGTTCTTGAGTGAAGTACATTGTTCTGCTTTAGGAGTTAGTTTTTCAATTTCAGATTTCAACATTTCAACTTCGGATTGCGCTCCTTGGTATGCCTGTAGGCAAAAAAAAAACAAGAATAATTAAAATACAAAGAATATAAACTTTGCAATATATCTTCACTTCACTTCATCAGCCCATTTTTACCCCACTGCAGGGGCTTTTAAATCCACCACGCTGCTCCACTGCGGGTTGGGGATTGTAATGACCGCCATCGATTGACAGCGCCCGGGACCGACTGCTTAACGTACTCTCCGAGACATGGAGACAGTGATAGTTAATGTACTTAAGGCAGAAAAAACTCATTGGTACACACCCGGATTCGAACCATGGCCCTATGGCCTTATAAATTTGAGACAGGTTTGTTATGCTTTGGGCTATCACGACACTAATATACTGATAGATATATAATAGATACTGATGCAATACATATAGTTTGATAAATCTGTTAAATACATCATCAAGGTAAAGGTATGAATAAATATTTTTCGAATTCATGAATAATTGCAGTATTTTCATTATTAGTAGATATGAATTTCAAATTAGAAATAAATAAAGGGGTAGGAACCCCCTGCACATGTGTTCGTGTCATTCGACTGGTACTCATATACACGGGAATCCTAGTTTATGAGTATAAAATATGTGTATGTCAAGGGTATCATTATTTTTAGTAATAATGCATAAAAAAATTCAATTTCCTAAAATGTCCATTCATACATAAGTTCAATTGAAATATTATATACTAGATTTGACCTGCAACAATTCATCCATATCTCTTTTCATCTCTGAGATTTGATCCTTGGTGCTCATATTGGCTTCTAACAGTTGATCTTTAAAATCAGCTACTTGCTTCTGCAGGTCATGTTTCTCTTTGTCCCACTTTATTTTGTTTTCATTTTGAGTTTTGAATAACTGTGGATTATATAGAAATGATTCAATGTTGGTTACAAAAATTGCTGAAATCTTTAAAAAAAACTGACAAAATCTAAAAGTGAAAAATAAACATTTTTAATCTTAATAATTTTGAGTCGGCGGCAAAGAAACAATGAAGATCGTTGAATCATTAAATTGTGCATTTCACTGCCATCCTAGTATGAGTATATTTACATAATTAATTTGTTTGTTTCTTTGTATGGCACCGAATCAAAATTTGTTTCGTACATTAATTAGTTCAGGTTAGAAGCTTAGTTATTTAGACTAGAAAAGATTTTTTTCGCTTTCCAGTTTCTTTTTTCATCGGTTTAATTTGTTATTCATTGACTTCGATGTATACCGTATCCAATAAAAAAAGAATCATCCAATTCAGAAACAGTTCCCCTGTTTTTCTACTCTTATAGATGGATTTATTTTTCATATTTATTCGGGACCAACTTGGAGGTACACTCTATCAAATGAAAAATATTCTCTCAAAAATCATTGTCAAAAAAAATATTACTCCAATATTCAGAACAAAACAAGTTATTGTGAACCTGGAAATTTGGCTACAGAAGGAGAAAAGCACAGAGAATGTACTGAACTCATAGCTAGCAATCTCAACACAGGAACTAAGTGCCTGGGTATTTTCATGGAACTGATGAAAGTTATTGATACTATAGTCTTTCCTATACTGTTGAAACAGGTAGAAAGCGCGGGCATACGTGGGCACGCGTTAAATTTGCTTTCGTAGCTACTTGAGCCATAAGACACAATTAGTGTCTATTATGAATAGCTCCTTGGGTCGTTTACTTGTCAATTGTGGAGTTCCCCAGGGTAGTATATTGAGACCTATCTTATTTTTAATATATGTCAATAGATTACAATAATAATAATAATCCTAGACAGATTGCTTAAACTTTCACAAAATGCAAAAGTATGATTAATCCTAAAAAGCCCTTTCTCTACTCTAATGATCTGCTCTATAATAGCCTAGGGTACTGCAAGGCAAACTTATTAGCATAAACTATGTAGTTATTTCTTAAATAATAAAAATATTACCTGTAAAAAATATTACAAGAACATAAAAAGGATGAGAAATGACTACATTATCAGACATTCGGCTCTGACAAAATTTCGAAACCTATTTCACTTCTGGACTGGCCCACAAATTCACAACAAGCTACTCCAAAATATTAAATTATTATCTAAAAAATTCTTAAATAGAATGCACAAAGTTTATTCAAGGAATCAGGCTATTATGGTGCAGAAACACTCTTTCAATTTCCTACATGAAACACAATGACATATTTGTGCCTTTTTATCTTTGAAATTATAATGTATGTCAATGCACACGATTATTTATTTATTTACGCACCTAATTTGTGTATTTTTATTATATTTTTGCTTATATATTTTTTTACATTATTCATAAATGTAGAGAATTTATCTCTGATTATTGCTGAGTTATGAGGTGGACAGGTACACTCACCAGGGGACCGGAAACCATGAGTCTCAACATGAGCTGCCTAAAGAGGCCTACACAGTGTACATTGTTCAGTTCACTACAGATGATGAACAAATTTGTAATAAATAAATATGACAAATACTTGACAGGTACCTAATACTGTATATAGTTACCTGTAATTTATTATCAGTAGAATATTTAAGGTTATTACTACTATGACAATTCTTATTATAACTAATTATATTGTATGATGTCATGTTTTGGGAAAAAGAGTCTGTAAAAATCAAATCAAAATCATGATCAAATTGCACATCTTATAATAAAGGAACAAATTACCTCGGCCAGTTCATCTTTGAGATCTTGCTCCCTTCTCCGCACCAATTGCAACCGTTCCTCCATATCCGATAGAGAACGCTCATCCCTTTTATGTTGTTCTACAAGGGATGATTTTTCTTCTTCAAACAATATCTGCATCTCTTTACGAATGACATGTTGATGATTAACGCGCGCTTCGAGTTTTGTAATCTATATGACAGGCAAAATAAATTAAACACAGTTTTGTTTCAAGTACAATTTAACAAATCAATGAGAAGTGCAAATCAATGCTTTAGAGATCTTTACATTTTGTTGAAGAAACATCATGTAAGTTAATCTTTTAAATATGAAATGTTTTTAGCAAAAGTCCAGTGAATTTCAAAATGGAAAAAATTCTGAATTGGGTCGCAGGAGATGGATGGTCAGGGGTGAAGATGGGAAGGGCGCGGGGGACCCACTGATATCAATCACCCTACAAGAAGATGTAATGGTACTGACAAAGATGAATCTAAATTTTATTAAAACTTTACCTAAAAATATGACCTCTATTTTTTAGCTGTAGCCAGAGATAGAGTAAGACAGAGTCCAAAATAATGTTGTAGCTTAATATATTTACCATATCATGAAAAGAAATGTTAAAAATTGTGAAATGCAATAAATGATTGAATTGAATTAAAACCGTCCTGAATCTTTAAACTATTATGGTTGAAATGAATAGTGATGAACAAGAACAAATTTAAGCTAATCTAATTAATTTAGGAAGATGAACTATCAACCTAACTTGGCCCAATTTCAAATGGAAAAAAAAAACAATCTTTAAATGGCTTATGACATTTCTAAAAAGTCAACATGCCCAAATCGTTTTCTATTCTAGGATTTGATAAAGGTACTTACACTATATTTATTTGTTAGGGTTCCATAGCTCAATAGAAAAAAGGAACTCATATAATATCATTGTATGTCCGTCTGGCAAGACTCTTTTTCTCAGGAACAAGTAGAGGTATCAAGTTGAAATTCTAATCAAATACCTAGGTCTACAGTCCCTCAGGGCCAATGATATTATGTGTATTAAAAGAAGCAGATGACGTGCTAGTGCACAGAAAGTGAGAAGCTGAAATTCTGAATTAGTTTAATTTTATTTCATCGCCTATTGGCCCTCCCTTCTAATTTGTGTTGATTATGCATATTTCAAGCATAAATCTCTTTCTGTGTCATATGTTCCATATCATATTTCATACCCCTGTTTTATAATACATATATGTATAAGCTTATAATATAAATATGTATGTGATTGGGAATCAATTTTGGAATGCAGGGCAGTATTAAGGTGTGTCATCCTTACTAAAACATCATTGCTTGAGGCTACAAAAAAATTCAGCTTTTAAAGCAAGGCAATATGGTCATTTATGCCACATATTTTGACACTTGCAAATAAATCAAAATCTATAAGGTACTTTCCATTGACCTAAAATCTTGAAATTTGGCAATACTACTACACAAGTGTAGGAAAATAATTGAAAATTGTTAATTTGTAGTTATGTTGCACAGGAAATTATTTTTTAATATGTCTAATTTGACATTCATTTTGGTATCATATGGCAGTGGGTACCTATATGCAGGCACTTCACACTCAGGCGAGGCGCTTGGGCGTGGCACTTGGCAAGTGACGCCAAGGCGAGTGCTACCCCTCTACAAACTGGGGTAAGTCAGTTGCCGCCAAACCGTCTAAGATGCAGGTTGATAAGAAAAAAGTCACTGCTGCAACAGCCATGTTGGCGTTTTTGCAACAGTTTTACAAATCACTACAGAAAATAACTTTAAATTAAAATAAAGTGACAACTATAATAAAAACAGCAACATGACATTTTTGTATTGACATACAACTTAATTAAAATAATATTGTCATAATGACAGAAATGAATATTATAACATCATGGAACTAATAATATAATAATAATAATAACACAATCACAACAACATCTAGGTCCCAAACTAAGCATTAGCTTGTATTTTGGGTACCAAGCGAAGACACCACATACATATAACAACCAAGACCCGGTGCCAGTATTAATATTCATCATATAAATACTGACCCGACCTGGGATTCGAACCCGGGACCTCCAGCTTCGCAGGCAGGGTCGCTGCCCACTAGGCTAAGCGGTCATCAAAATAAGTAATACATCTTCTTATTTTGGTAGTATATACTTAAAAAAAAATGATTTGGCAAAATATATACAGCCATTTCTTTTTATTAAACATATTGGGTCATATGAATAAGCTGTCAGAGGATAGTTATTTGCTTCTATTACTAGGTACTTCATGGTCGCCGAGCGGAGGCGAGCGTGTGGAAGGGCCGTTCGCGCTCGCCACTCTTTACTTTGATCTTTCTCCAAAATACCGACAAGAAAGCGAGCAGCGACGAGCCGAGGCGAGCGCACACGAGTTGACACGAGCGCGCACTCTACACGCTCTTGCTCGCCACCACTCCCCTCCGCTCGGCGAGCGTGAAGTGCCAGCATATATGCAGTATAAAATAGTACCTAAGGAACCCTCAGGGTACGAATTCGGCTCGCTCTTGCGAAGTTTTTAAATGTTGTTTTAACTATGCAGATCACCGGAAAGACTTGCTCGTGCCTTTTTATTACAAAACAACAATAATAACTTACTTGTGCTTTTGCTGCAATCAATTCTATTTTCAAACGTTTAGATTCCCATGGAGAGGATGGTGTTACAGAATTAGATTCTGTTCTCTTTCGTTTGTCTGGTGTAATATTATTGACGTCATATGATTTTCTTTTCAATCCCGTAAAGAGGTTATCCAAATCTAAAATTTATTCCAGAAAATAGTTTCACAAGAAGTATTATAAATATTATTAAGTTTTAGAATTGATATTTACCTTCCTTCAAAGACTGATTACTATTTGAAAAATTTAATTTGCTGGCTGTAGTCAATTTTTCTTTAGATTGATCGGTATTTATAACTCGTCTAAAAGGTTCTAATACGTGACTGTACAAAGACATATCTCCTTCTTTATTGGCCATTTTTGTTCAAAAGAATTCAAATCAAAACCAAAGACTACTATTGTCAAAACTGAGATAGTTTTAATTGTTTTTATACATATTAATATTAATGTTTATCAGGCACGCACATTGTGCGCATAATCAACAACACAGAGAGAGATCAACAATGCACATAGATGCACATTGATAGCAATGCATCAATTTCAACATGTTTTACAAGCTATCAATATCAATCATTGCCATAAACTATATGAACCAAATATTTCCTGCGAAAATAAAATAATAGTCTGTTAATAGTTCTTGTTTTTAAACGGCATGGATGTTCAAAGAAAATGCTATGAGAACAATACTGTTAATGAAAATTGAACGCAAATACATTTACGCCTCATGTTATAATGGCGTATGATCTATCCAATTAGTAATTCTGATATATTGCTCACGTTTTCGATTGCGCTCAATCTTCATCGTTATTAACTCATCTAAGATGAAGGTATCACTTCTTCTTTTTAATTGTGGCATATTCTGCATATAAAAATAGCCCACCCTCAGAACAATTACTAAAGTTATAGAAGGCAATCTTGTATTAACATATATTTGTTTTATTTTCCACATGTTTTCCACAAGGTGAATTTCAGTATGAGTGAAAAAGATGTAAGTATATATGACGATTTGCTTCAACCTGCTTGTACCCCCTTCTCAGTGACATTAGTCTGACTAGTGAGACGGACGACAAACTGACGTTTGCATCAATTTATTTAAAATTTTGATGATTTAGGAGTACGTTATTAAATAAATTAGTGCAAAATAAATTCACCACAAAAACAGCTTGTGTTGCTATAAATGCCCACATTCATAAGTCCTCAAAATCAACAGAAAATGAAACAATTTCGTTCCATCTGTGAGTGCCAAATGCCTTTTTATACACTAAAAAATGAACCATTTTATTATCGCGTATTTTTAAAGAATAGCTACATTAGACTGAAAATATTAAAATTACTAAACTGTGATAAAACAGCTTAAAAAAAGTAAATAATAATTTAATTTCATATTTACGTTTGTTATAGAGAATTGACACCATATGTTTGTTTTTATCGATATTTTATATCGACATCTTATAAATGTACCAAATCGGCCTAATAATCTTCTCATAATAAAAAAAAAAACCGGTCAAAGGCAACTCCGACTCGTATAAACACAGTTCCGCGTCAGAAACTATAAAATAATTATGTATAAATTTTTTTTCCAAATATACCGCTTCATTTCTCTGTAATGTGCCCACAACCTCTAACATTTATCTCCCAGATTATTTTAGTTTATGTTTCTGCATGCTTGAAAAATAGAGTGGGTATTCCTCACTTTATATTGAATGCAATTTATTTCAATGACTTCAGTTTCCGATGACGGTAGCGAAAAGTTTGTGCCAAAGTTGTATTTTCTAAGCTATTCCAGGTACCACAATTAATGCTTAATAAATTCTTGTTGTAGTTTTTCTTTGGATCCAGATACGGAGTGAATGGACAATAGCCGTTAAAAGAGTAAACTAGACGCCAAGTAAACGATTGTTTGATTTTATATGGACATTAAAATTTGCAACTTAATGGGGTAATTTATGTTTTGCTTATGTCAATGCTAGGAGTTAAGTAGAGCGAAGAAACAGGCCACCCAGAAGGCTCAAGAAATTGTGATTCACCTGTAACACATGATTTATAAAATAATTTGTTGTAAACAGCCATATACTAAACCTTTCAACTAATACATAGTTACGAAACTAGTAAAATTTTAAACTAATATTGGTAATTTTTTTAACACATTACATTATAGGTTTTAAAAAGTTGTATATATTCATATTTCCTATAGCGTATCCTTTTATTTGATGTTTCACATAATAAATTTGATTTTTTCTAATTTGCGTTCCAAAATGAGAATTGATTTAACGTTTAGATTTTCCTGTCATCATTAAAACTATGTATTTTTCATAACAAGTTTTTTTCATTTATTATGTCACACGCTGATAGCACTTATACATACGTTTATTTAATTTGCCTCCAAAAATGATTCCCAATATCAAAATAGTTTATTAATTTTATACGTTCTGAATCGAGCCACAAAACTATCTATTTGTACCAAAAATCAAGTTCTTTTTGTCTAATAGATTCAGAGAAAATAGGCTGTAATCGACGGATAAGTATAGACACCAGAAGAATGGTCCTTTATGTGTTCCGTTTTTTCAAATCGGATGCACGAAATCCTAAAAATTGTAATTTATATTGCCTCAATTTTTTGGCATAATAAATTGTTCCTTTATAAATTATTCATCACTAGTTTGTTTGTTTCGTAAATGTTGACCGCTCAGTTATTAGTAACTCTAACTTAGGTTTTGTTTTCGAACCTCAGTCTATCATACCTATGTTTTTGAATATTTGTGCCGGGTCATAATCAATCAGTAATAAAGTGTTGTCGTTGTTTGTACCCATAATATTTATTACTAATATACCGTATCATGATCCTTATTGGAAACGAAAACAATGTACAAGTTTAAAGAAATAAACATACATATATATTTTATTATTGCGATCTATAGAAATATTTAATTTTAAATATGTCGATAACGTTGTTGGCTACGAACTATTTACCTTCTGGCTACGCCGCATCCCTGATTCTTGTTTCCGCACTACCCGCTTTTTCCTTTACATTCAGTCCGCTGTTGTCTTTCCTATGTGACGCACTGAAAATATAAAACGCTAAACGCATAACCGCTTATCGCCTAAAACTCGTATAAAAAACCTAATAATATTGTGTAACAAACACTATAACATATAAACTGTGGAATGTGCCCGATTACGTGTTGGTGCCGCGCCGCCGCCTGACTGGAGGAGCTCCTGGCTGACAGCGAAGACTTATATGTGTGTTGCTGCGTCAAGGTCAGTCCCTTTAGTCTTTCCTCTCCTTTCGCTATCGCCCCTCGCTATACCTATAAATACAGTCCACTAAAACGCTCACGCTTCAGGAGTGAGCCCAGACGAAGTTCAAAGAAGAACTCGTGGGCGCCTTCACAATAATATGGTCCTTCGATCCGAAGGTTTAAAAAATAATATGGTCCTTCGATCCGAAGGTTTAAAAAATAATATGTTCCTTCGAACCGAAGGTTTAAAAAATAATTTGTTCTTCTGAACACGCTCGCTTCATAAAATTCTGGTCTTTACCAAAAGTTTTAAAATAACTCGCTGCACGCTTCCCTTCATACAATTCTTTTAAACTACGCTATTCTTACTCTGTCAGTCTTTACTGAACAAGGTAGATTCCATTTCTCGCACGAAACGCTTTATATAAATATAAAATTATTTTATATCAAAATTTTATCTAAGAATTTATAATTATTTCGCTTTGTAGGTAGGTAAACATCGCGTCGCATCTACGCGCGCGCACCTTTTGTGTGCGTGCCGCGTGTGCATGTTACAGGCAGTAATTGCGACATTTATTGAATCGTCTAGTTTCTTACGTTTTCAGTTTTAATTCTATTGATTTTATAAATATATTTAACTTCAAATATGCCTACAAAAGGTGAAGTAACACTGCAAGAGGCAGATATTAAAATACAAATAAAGATGTTAACTGCGCAACGTGAATCAATGTTTGGTCGGTTGCAATACATCTATAATTACGCAAAAAACGCCTTTGAAGATACAGTATCAGAAGAATTGTTTTTGTCCAGTATCATTACATTGGAATCGATTCGCGATGAATTTTCTGATTTAGTAAAACAAATCAATTTGCTTGAGCTGACTGTGAATCCTGACGCGGTACCTAATTTTCAATCTTGGAATGCGTTTGATGATTTATATTGCCGTATCAAGCGAGTCGAAAGCAAAATTAACGCTCTTAAAGTTCCTGAGTCTACATGCAACGATACTGGTAACAATTCTGAAAGCAAGAAAAGTACTATAAAATTACCTAAGTTGGAGTTATTGTCGTTTTCTGGTGATCCTGTTGAGTGGCCAATGTTTTATGAAAATTTCAAAAATACTATTCATGTAAACGAAAACTTAACAGATCACGAAAGGGTGCAATACTTAATAGGGAAACTTTCTGGTCGTGCTTTATCAGTGTGCTCCGGAATCACTCCCACCGGGGAAAATTACGAAAAGATTTGGTCAACTTTGGTTAAAAAATATGAGGATAAACGTTGTCTCGCTTCCGCTTATTTGGATCAATTATTTAATTTTAAAGCTGCTAGTTACGCTTCTTCAAAAAATATAGAATTATTTTTAAATAAATTCGCCGCCGCAGTCGCTAGTTTGAAATCTTTGAAATTGTCTGATTTAGCGGATTTCATATTACTCCACGTAGCACTTAAGAAACTGGATTCGGAAACATCGCGCGCCTTTGAAATGTTAAAACGTGACGAATCCATACCTACGTACAATAGTTTAATAGGTTTTCTTCATGAACAATCCAAAATATTGGATCGCACGCCTTCTTCTATATCTACTACTTCTACCCCGCCAAAGAAGTATGGTAAAAATAACGCACAACAAAACTACTCGAAGCCTACGCATTCTTTTATCGTAGTGGATAATGCTTGTGTATGCTGTAAACAAACCACACATGCACAATTATATAAATGTGATTCTTTTAAACGCCTTTCAATTAATGATCGTATTAATTTTATTAAAAAACGAAATGGATGTTCTAATTGTTTGAGTTTATATCATGTAAGTTTCGCTTGTAAATCTACGGTTTTATGTCGCTACTGTGGATGCAAACATCATTCACTTTTATGTAGAAAAATGAAGTCGCATACGGAACCGCAAACCGTAAACGTTCGTGCGGAATTCTCTGAAACGCTGAAGCACTCCGCTGCCGCCGGCGGCCCCGCTAACCGGTTTCAGACGCCTGCGCCCACAGTGGATGCGTCACACGATAGTAAAATATCTCTTTGTAATATTAAATCTAGTTCTGAACGTTTGAACACTTGTTTATTAGGAACTGTTCAATTAAACACTGAAGATAACTTGGGTAACTTACATACTATTAGAGGTCTAGTGGATACAGCTTCACAAAATAATTTCATAACCACAGATTGCTGCAAATTATTAAATTTACGCTATAATAAAATTACTAGATCTGTCGTTAAGGGCATAGGTGGCTCCGCTAGTTCAATTAAGGGCATGTTAACACTTAAAGTGTCATCATTAATAAATAAAAATATTAAATATTCTATTAACGCTTTTGTAATCGATCGAATTACGGATAAAATACCTACCGCTCATATAAATACTACTTCATTTACCTATTTAAATAATGTTACGCTCGCTGATAAATATTACTCGGTTCCGGGTGATATCGATCTTTTGTTGGGGGGTTCGATGTTTTCACAAATTTTACTGTCGAGCCGTGTAACGGGGCCTCCGGGTATGCCGACAGCTTTCGAGACTGTCTTCGGTTATATGATTATAGGCAATGTAGATATTGAAAGTAATCCCAGTAACATATCTCTTGCTTGTTGCGCTGTTACTCAACCCTGTATAAATACGATTTTACAAAAATTTTGGCAACTTGAAGAAGTTAATACCGCGCCTGTCCTTAATGCTGAGGATCGTAAATGCGAAATTATATTTAAAGATAATTTGTCGCGAGACAAGTCTGGACGCTACAGCGTCGCGCTTCCCTTTTCGCGCGACTCTGCTTCTTTGGGTGACTCGTATACAATCGCTAAAAATAGATATTTTTCTTTGGAACGAAAACTTAATGCTTCGCCTACTTTGCGCTTAGAATACAACGCGGTTATCAAAGAATATTTAGATAAAAATTATATCTCTCCAGTTTATGATGATAATATTAAAAGTGGTTATTACATCCCTCACCACGCCATCGTGCGTCAAGACAAAACCACGACGAAGTTGCGTATAGTGTTAGACGCGAGTGCCAAAACCACTTCTGGCCTATCACTCAACGACATATTATATACAGGGCAAAATCTACAAAATGACTTATTTTTAATATTACTCATGTTTCGCTTTTATAGTATAGCTTTCTCAGCAGACATCAAGCAGATGTATTTGCAAATTTTGGTTCAGGAAGAACATCGCAAATTTCAAAAAATACTTTATCGTTACAACTCTACGGAACCTCTCGTCACGTATGAGTTCAATCGCGTCTGTTTTGGATTACGTAGCAGTCCCTATCTCGCTATGCGTGTCGTACGCGAATTGGCCGCCGAAGAACAAGACACATACCCGCTCGCCGCGGATCTCGTACCGCGCGCCGCCTATATGGACGACGTGTGTTATTCTGTTCCCGCGCTACCTGACGCACTCAAACTTAAGAATGAGTTGCTGGGTCTCTTCAAGGCCGGGGGCTTTGATTTGGTAAAATGGTCTAGTAATTCTGCTGAATTGTTAGATTCGTTGCCCGAGTCTTATCGCTACCGTTCGGCTGTTCAGTTTGAACAGGATCAACATTTAAAGATTTTGGGACTTCAGTGGTCTCCGTCTACTGATGAATTTAGTTTTGTCGTGTCCATAGAGGAGCGACTATGTACAAAACGAAATATTTTGTCCGTCATCGCTCGTCAATATGACATAATTGGGTTTATCGCACCGGTCATATTATTTGCTAAGGTTCTCATCCAGCAGCTTTGGCTTTTGAAATTGGACTGGGACGAACCAACGCCGCCGCACATTGCTGAAATTTGGCATAAATATATTTCCGAACTTCCTGAATTAGCTAAATTAAAATTCCCGCGTCATTTAGGTGTAACTGGAAATTCAAAAATTTCTATAATCGCTTTTTCTGACGCTAGTGAAAAAGCTTATGGCGCAGTTATTTATTTACGCGTATCTAACGCTAACAACCCGCCTATTATACGTTTGGTTTGCGCGAAATCTAAAGTAGCGCCTCTTAAAGTTGTTACTATCGCTCGCTTGGAGTTGTGCGCTGCGCTACTTATGGCTAAATTAACGCGTCTAGTCATCGACACATACGCTCCTCGTCATAATATTGACGATATTTATTGTTTCACCGATTCTATGGTGACTCTATGCTGGATCCACTCGTCTCCGCATAAATTTAAAACATTTGTTGCTACGCGAATTACAAAAATTATTGATACGCTTCCTCCGCGACATTTTTATCACGTAAATGGAGTCGATAATCCGAGTGATTGTTTGTCTCGTGGTATCACACCTTTACGCTTAATTGACCATCCATTATGGTTTAACGGTCCCTCATGGCTACAGCAAGAACCTGAAAGTTGGCCTATTAAAAGGTTCAAACCTTCTGATAATATAGAAGTACCCGAATCAAAGGTAATCGCTTTGGCTACGTCGGCCGAAGAAGAACCTCATGCTTTGTATACGCTATCACAACGCTTTTCTTCGTGGAACGCTCTACTTCGCTCTATTATTTACATTTATCGCTTTTTAAAGAAACTACCTCGCGCTGAAGTAATTACCAGTTCACAATTTGATTTCGCTGAAACTCAAATAATTAAGGTTATGCAATCTAAATATTTCGCTGACGATATAAAATGTTTAATTTCAAATAAAAACTGTTCGCCTCAAATCAGAAAATTAAACCCATTTCTAGATAAATACGGATTGTTGCGCGTTGGTGGACGCCTGCGTAATGCAGACTTATCCTATGATCAGCAGTATCCTATTTTATTACCTCGAAAGGACTATATTGTCGAACTCATAATAAAATATTATCACGAGAAACATTGTCATACTGGGCCGCAACTACTTATGTCTATACTTAGACAACGCTATTGGATTTTATCTTGTCGAAACACCATTCGCAAAATTATTCATCAATGTTACTTTTGTTTTAAGGTTAATCCGAAAAATACATTTCCTATGATGTCTGATTTACCAGCTTGTCGTATACAGCAAACTAAAGCTTTCACGCATACAGCTGTAGATTATGCAGGTCCAATCAGCATTACGCCGTATAGAAAACGCGGTGTTCGTCCTATAAAATGCTATTTGTGCATATTTGTGTGCCTCGTAACGCGCGCTGTACATATAGAGATAGCCTCAGATCTGACAACGCACGTATTCATTTCAGCTTTTAAACGCTTTATTGCCAGACGGGGTGCGGTTTCGTGTATGTACTCTGATAACGGTACGACGTTTATAGGAGCAAAAAATACGCTTAAGGAACTCTATAAATTTTTATGTTCTAAAAATTACAATTTTTCATTTGCGAAGGAGTTATCAGAAAACAGAATCACCTGGAAACTCATACCTCCACGCAGTCCTCATTTTAATGGACATGTCGAGACTTACGTCAAAGCGTTTAAAACTCATTTGTTTCGCGTAATAGGTTCACAGATTTTAACATATGAAGAATTGTTGACAGTTTTGGTGCAAATAGAGTGCGTACTGAATTCGCGTCCGCTTACGCTATTGAGTTCTGATCCTTCGGAGCCTTCTGCTCTAACGCCCGCGCATTTTTTAATGTCAAGTCCAGTAAAACATTTACCTTTTGTAGATGAGACAGGGTTCTCTAGTAATTTAGTAAAACGATATAAGCTTTTGGATAATATGGTACAATCTTTTTCAAAAAGATGGAAGTTAGAGTACTTACATCTTTTACAAACGCGTGAGAAATGGAATACACCTTCTAAACCAATCGAAAAGGGTACGATTGTAATTGTAATGACTGATGATACCCCTATCCTCCATTGGCCGTTGGGCGTAGTAGTTTCTACATTCCCAGGAGTCGACGGAGTAGTCCGTGTTGCGTCAGTTAAGACTGCAACTGGAATTTACAAGAGACCAGTAGTGCGTCTCTGTCCTCTACCCACGCAATAGCAATAATTTAATTTAATTTATTCTCCGCTTTCTTTGTTAAATTTTAAGTTTATTTTAATATTTTTCTTTCATTTTTCCTTGTGCAATTGAAAGCGAGTCTTTCAATGGCCGGGGGCAATGGCTACGCCGCATCCCTGATTCTTGTTTCCGCACTACCCGCTTTTTCCTTTACATTCAGTCCGCTGTTGTCTTTCCTATGTGACGCACTGAAAATATAAAACGCTAAACGCATAACCGCTTATCGCCTAAAACTCGTATTAAAAACCTAATAATATTGTGTAACAAACGCTATAACATATAAACTGTGGAGTGTGCCCGATTACGTGTTGGTGCCGCGCCGCCGCCTGACTGGAGGAGCTCCTGGCTGACAGCGAAGACTTATATGTGTGTTGCTGCGTCAAGGTCAGTCCCTTTAGTCTTTCCTCTCCTTTCGCTATCGCCCCTCGCTATACCTATAAATACAGTCCACTAAAACGCTCACGCTTCAGGAGTGAGCCCAGACGAAGTTCAAAGAAGAACTCGTGGGCGCCTTCACCTTCATCATTTAAATAAGTTGAAATAAATTTGGGGGCTACGTTCTGATCATAAGCAGCAATTATTTTGTTTCAGCTATCTTTTTCTTTCTAACGCTTTATTCCACATGTTAGAGCAAGTTAAACATATTATGTTTTACATTATTTCTATAACTTTAATAATTGTTCTGAGAGTTAACCACCGCTAACTGTCATCCGCATAATGTTTTATGTAATGTGGCTATTGTAGTTAGTCAGTCATTGTTCTGTTTCTGTGATTGTAGTCTGTGGCTGTATAATTGTTTATGTTTAAAGTTTACCGCTATTTACGTTAATCAATGATTTACGTTAAAAACGCTAAAGTTTTCTATTATAATCCCAATTTTCACTACAAATATTCTGCAAGCAGCTATTATATGCAAAATGGATGTAGATACAAATCTTTCAGACATCACTGATTATTTTTCTAGCTACGAAAACTTGGAGGTTATATTAATTTTTTATACTTACTTTCATAATACCTATCTAATTCCCGAATCGCAGAACTCTACTAACTCTGAGCCATTGCTCTAAGCATCTAATCATTTGTTCTATATTAAAATGTAATATTTCATACCATTTTGACGTAAATATAGTTTATTAACCTAGTGACTATTTCAGTCTATTAATAATTCCCAGTTTTAGGATTCTTAGTAGGACAGGAGTATGACTGTAGGTAGGTACTATGTAATCTGCAGGATTAATTTCAAAAAATATTTTTGTAAAGAGACCTTATTATATCTATGGACCTTATATTTTTCAAATAGCCAAATGTAACAAATGCTTAGAAACAGAAAAATTTACAGATGTTTACTAAGAAAAAGACGATTTAGTTGTGACACACTCGGCCGTCATTGTAACATGGTCACTCAGTTTGTGTGCTGTGGTGACTATATCCCTTAGGTAAGCGGCTAACTGCCCCAGATTTCGCAGGACTGTCTCACAATAGATGCAATAGTCTCGCATTGTAATCATTATTAAAATAATCTCTCAAAAATCTAACACATCCATGTCTTGTATTCCAAAATAAATGAATCCACAAGATGGGAAGTCCACAACATAAAATAAAAGAAAAAACATCTCTGAAAGTGGCAATGTTGCATACTATACCAACACTTTTAATATATATACCTAAAATGTATTCATTTGTAATACATTTTATGAGATTCTTAATAAAACTCACTATTTAATGAAGGCAATACCGGTTATAAAATCATCGGAATTCTTAGTATTTATTAGTAGACTTAAAATATACATTAAGGTAGTAATGGAGAATATAGTAAAAAAATGAAATGTCAGAGATATAATTATGCATTAAAATTTTTGGTGATTTTTTGCATAACATTCAGTGAACTGATAATAATTTGTCATGGTATGTAAGTAATAAGGTTGGGTTAAGTATACATTTTTTACTTTCATAAGGACATCGGTTAATTTATCCCCGTAGCCAGTATAATAATCAAGATAGAGCATCTCAAATTTTGAAATGATGGAAAACAATCGAAAATGTGAGCAAAATATCAGACTCAGTATTTAGACAAAACCATACATAATTATCATTGTTTCGAACAAACATTTTGTATTATTACACATGAAATGTAATTTCAGAATCTGTTTTGTTTTACAATATGTATAATTCTTTAGTAGCAGTAGTTCGGGTAATTTTACATGTGGGTCACACAAAATTTTACTTCACAACGAATGTTTCGAAACCCCAAATGGGGTAGATATGGGGTCCAAGTAGATGATACTAAATCTAACGCTTATTATCAACACAAAATTCATATTGATTCACCAAATGATTTATGATTTTTTAAATAATAGCTATGCTTCTTGGTAATTTCTTCTTTCAGTTTATATATATATATTTTTTTTCTCAAAACATGCACATTTGCTGCACATGAAACTCAGCAAGAATTGTTACAATACACATGTACTAGCATATAATATAATATATAATATAGAAGAAACTCATAATTTTGGTTTATATATTTTTGTTGTTGGCATGAATACAGGATCCTACCTTATGCATGACTCGACACGCACTTGACCAATTTTTGTAAATTTCAGGTTCATCGTTTAATGTTGGAAGATGCACCACGAACTTCTGCTTATAAAAAAGCAATATTTAACAATAAAGCTATATTCAAAGACAAAATAATTATGGATGTTGGATGTGGTACAGGTATTCTGTCTATATTTTGTGCTCAAGCTGGTGCGGCAAAAGTTTATGCTGTTGAGGCTAGTAACGTTGTGCGATTGGCCAAAGAAATTGTCAAAGAAAATAAATTTGAAAATATCATTAAGGTGATTGAATGAGATGATATTATTGTGCTGATTGAATATAAAATTGAGCCTTTACTTATTGTTGCATCATTCTATACAGGTAATTCACAGCAAAGTAGAAGATGTAACTCTGCCTTCTGATTTAAAAGTAGATATTATAGTTTCCGAATGGATGGGCTTTTATCTACTTCATGAGGGAATGCTGGATTCTGTGTTTACAGCAAGAGATAAATTCTTGAAAGACAATGGAGCAATGTTTCCTGAAAGTGCAGCAATATTTGTAGCCCCATGTAGGTGAGTTTGTATATGTTACAATGGACAACTTTCGAATTTTTTTTTTATTAGTGTAAAAAATTCTCCTAAAAATCACAAAAATAACAGTGAAAACAAAATTAAAATATCTTGAAAAATAACATTGAAAACAAAATTAAAATATCCTGAAAAATAACAGACTTACAGCTTTTTGAAATCGAAAGTTTAGAAATATATCGCTCGCGATGCCCAGCCGTAAGGTTACGTCAGCACACGCTACATGTCGCGGGCGGCAGAGGGACCGGCGCGATTCCTATGTATGGCTATGTTCTTTAACGTTAATTACTGATTTTTTTAAACTAAAATAGAACACGAACTAGCTACAAATACTGCATAGTACCTAGGTGCAAAAAGTACAACAATCGCGAAACCAACGAAGCTGTTTATTATACGTGTTCCAAGAGAAAAATCTTTACGCAAAGAAGTTGGTCTCTAACGGTTGAAAATCGATAGGTATTTAGGTACCTAGAGGTCCCTATTGTATGTATGACATTTACCATGTAAACTGAAGCTGTATAACTGATATAGGTAATTATTTTGTACTAACTGTTGCCTACTGCTCCGTCCGCGTGGCCAGTTTGCTACGTTACCGCCAATCAGTTTTTGGTAAGTATTTTCTAATTAACAAACAGGGATTACAATGAGCGGTAGTGGAGGCGGATTTGAATTAAATAAAAAGCATGTTACTTAATACATTAGTAGGAAATTTTTTAACGAAAAAAAAAAAGGATAATAATACCACTACCGAAGTTGTCCATTGCATTTTATTGTCATTATTACTAAACTATCCTAATTTGTCAATATGGACCAAATAAATCAAAAGCAGCTAAAATATCCCTATTTTGCAATAATAATGTTTTTTTAGTGTGTTATTTAACAGCATTATTTAATTTAAATATAAATCTGTTCAGTGTTCCAACTCTATATACACAATGGGAAGACGTTCATGGTGTGGCTATGACTAGATTCGCCAAACTTTTAAGAAAGAGTAAATTGAACAAACCTGAAATCATGAATATTCAGCCTCAGCACTTGATGGGAGATGAAGTGACCATGTGTTGGATTGATTTAAGATGGGATAAAATTTGTGATTTGGACTCATTTTCTATTCAACATGTTGTAGGTTGGTTAATACTTTTAAGTAGATTATAATTTTCAAAAATAGCATTATACCCTAATTTTATCTTAAAAAGTAATGTTTAAATAATGCATACGTCTTGAGCCATATGTTTGGCTAAATGGGCCGCTAGTGACGCCAAATATTCATCTTATAGGGCAGATGGGTATTGCTTTCTTATATTTAATTAACGAAATTGAAAAGAAACAGATAAAGCATTTTAGGGACGTTCAAACCTGGATATAATGTTACCAAAGCTTTTACCAAATGCTGTTTTGTTATGATCGTAGCATGCAGCCAGAATTAGTCCAGATTGTTCAGGTCTAAGGCAGCCATCTTAATGTGATATCTCGTAAATGTCATTAATATTTTATAGTGACTGGCCATTACATTCATAAAGAATAATTTTTTAAATAACCCACACAAAAATATGACGTTATGGCTTAATAGCAGATAAAAGAAACCGTTATAAAGTTTACACCAATGAACATTGGCCAAAAAAATAATAAATTTTATTTTACCATAGGAGCAAACATGACCACATCTTATCAAGGCATTAGCATATGGTTCAACTGCACATTTCCCAATTTAGATAAAGACAGCAACGAACCACCAGTGATTTTAGACACCAGTCCTTTGAGTTTGCCTACACATTGGAAACAGACAGTTGTGCTATTGCCTGAAGAACAACATGTCGAAAAGGGAGAACCTATTGCCTTTCAGCTTGATATGTTGAGAGACAAAGATAATAGTAGAAGGTACAAAATTTGTTAATTCTATTGTAAAACAGTCTACTATTTGCTTCTGTTCAGATGTTTAGCAGCTTGTGTACATTTTGTCAGGTATCAATACTTTGTCTCAATTTCAATTTAATGATACAAACAAACAAAGGGTTAAACCCTTTGTTGGACCACCCACAACAATTTATATCAAATTAATAGCTGCGCAGATACACAAAGTTTGAAGTTATGCTACTTTAATTTCAGATACACACTACAACTTACACTTCTAAATCCTGAAGAAGTGGAGCATCCTTTGCCATGTTCATGTGACAGAACAAAATGCTTAATCATAAAGAAATTCATGCAGGAACATCCAGAAAAAACACAAAATATGGAAATTGGCTCTGGAGATGGTGGATGTGATTCTTGATATAAATAAAATTCAATTATTCTGTTTTAAATATAACGTTTTATTGTGTTTGAAAGTTCTTAATACTTGCCATATACAAAAACTTTTTTACATAAATATTATGAGCATTGTATGAAATGTATATTATATATTAGTATATTAACAGATAATTAAAACGAACTCATTTTAATAAGCAGTAAAAAATAGAACAAAATTAATCATCTCAAATATTAAAATTTCAACTTGAAACCTTGAAAGATCAGTTTAGTAATGGTTTAAAATAAATATTGATTAAGTATTCAAGATCAAGATAGCAACTGCAACCATTACATTAATTTTAATTAAACATTACATTTACTCAAGTGTCATGCCTGCGGTAGTAAGATCATGAGTTAGCCAGGCTATGTACAGTATTATGCACGGATCTTTGCCGCTCTGAGTTGCCTGCGAATGCTCAGTGCGCAGGTATCGCCGCGCAGGCAGCGAGGGGTAGTAGTGGCCGCGTGCGCGAGCGAGTACCTACCGGATAGTTATCCGACCTCTCCTTCGTCTCCATTTTATGCTACTGCGACGCTTTCTGTAATTAATTTCACAGCGGCAAAGATCGCATATTACTGTACATATAGCCTAGTACGCACTAGAGCACGCTCACACGAATGAGCCGCACATTTGTCCGAGCCGTTTAAGTGCGGACGCCTGAGCGCGCTCGCCCCGAGCAAGTCTGAGCACGCTCAGGGCGAATCGCCACTGTGTCGATTTTCTGACGATCGAAGCCCAGTTCATGCTACCACGCTAAACTTCTGGGACAAATTCACTGATACTTTGTTTAGATACTTTAAACAAATACTGCAGGCTTGCATAGGAATCACCTGTGGCAAAAAAATTTAAGGTAACCATGAATTTATCATGTGCCTAAATAGCGTCTCGAAATTTTGTGTTTTTTTAAGATTTTTGGCCCTCCTATGAAAGTAAATATTCAAAATCAACTTTGGACATGCGGGTAAAATTATGAAATGGTTCATTGTCTCCTTCAAACATTGATATCTTTCTCTTGTTCACTATCGAGGCGTTTTTTTTCTTCTTCAATAAAAAATAAAATAAATGCGGCAGCAGCTATACGCTCACGCTTGAGTTACGGATTGCCACTGAGGACTGAGTGGCTCAACTTATTTTCAAAATACACTGAGCATCTCCTGAGCGCGCTCACATTGCTGAGCGGCTCATTCATGTGAGCGTGCTCTAGTGCGTACAAGGCTTATGAGAGGGGTGTTCAATAAAGAGGGAGAATGAAATAAATTCTTTGCTAAGAAAAAAAATGTACTGCTATGATTTTCTTATGTTTTTAAAAATTGTAATCATTTCTTTCTTACGTGTCGGAGCGTGTTCTCTAAAATGGAGAAAATTGAAATTCGCGCGGTAATTAAATATCTCTATTTAAATTTTTTTACGGAGCAGATAAATCAAGACTTGCGAAGAACATTAAGGATTAAGGCTCCTCCACATTCAACAGTTGCTCGTTGGTGTGCTGAGTTTAAGCGAGGAAAAATTTCCACCAACGACGACCCGCACTCGGAGCGCCCCACGACGCAACGGCAGTAACCGAACGATTATTTAAAAAGTAAAAAAAAATGGTTTTGGCGTATCGTCGTAATGCTGCTTGTTTTATAACCGAAGAAGTGAAGATTTTGATAGGGACTGTCTATAATATTATGCACGACCACATAGGCATTAGAGAGAAGTATCAGCGCGTTGCACTAAAAAAAAAACAGACGTTCAAGGTGTTAAATTCCTTTGTCGAATATTTATTGTGCTTCTGACATCTTTTAAACCATACCTGCGTTTCTGAAAACTTATAGAAAGAAAAGCAGATTACGCTCCTCGCATTAAGTAATTTATATTGCTCTCGTGCTTTTTTAAAAGGCAAAAGATAGAGTATGGAAGAGAAAATTATAGCACTACGATTATAGTAAATATGATCTTCATCTTGCTATCGTCTCTGCAAAGGTTGTAGTGTTTGTCAGCTCCAAGCACTTTAAAATTATTACTGGGCCAATTTCATTTAAATTTTGGCATAAACGAAAAACTTTCCTTTGGGTTAAAAGAGCATGTGAAAACACAATAATCATCTGATAATGAATACAAATTTTTGATGAAATGTCAATTAAAAAAAATATTCCAAAAAAAGAGGACAAATTAGAAGGACAAAAAGAGACCATGGATTTCAACAGGGACGATCACAAGAGTTTACTTACTCATGCACTTGTGTTCATGGTTGCCAGAATCAGGAAAAAAATAAAACAACATATTGCGTACTATCTTTCCAGCTCATATGTAACTGCAGATAGACCGGCTGTCCTTATAGAAGACTAGGTAATTATGTATTATGTATGCATTAGTAATAATTTTTTTAAATTTTTTTTTTAAATTAATTTTTTAATAAAAAGTATATTGTGCACATATGGCCATAGACTCTATTTAAGAACAACTATTACAAGAAAATGTCTCAGAGATATTTTTGGCTTTTTTGTGTCAATGTCCACGTCACATTATATTGAAAATGTTAACTTGTAATGCACTGTTTCGAAATTCCCGCATATAATGTAGGGCACACAACACCGAACATAACCGAAGACCGTCGATGACAAACGACGCTGGAAATCTTAACCGGAACCCGCGCCAACGGAATTATTTCGCATCGAGTAACTCTTAGGGGTTTCTCGACATCTTCGCGCCGGTGACACTCTAGTGTGCCTCCTGGCCGCTTCGATGAAGTCGTTGGATTTTTCGGACTAACGACACGCGTCCTTATTCTGCTTCAGGCGGTTGTTCAGTGGGTGCAACTCTCACATACCCCACGCGATCGGGGGCGCGAAAACTGTTGAGTTTAATCCGCCTTCCTACCGCAAGGGTAAAACAAAAAAAAAAACCTACAGCAGTCTCGAGCGCACGGCCGCTGCGTACAGTTCGTCGGACCACTCCCGGGCCTCTAAAATTATTCCCCCACCTATGCCCTCGTGCTTGCTTCTGACCCTCGGAACAAGTACCTATCCACATCCCAGTGCTTGCTTCTAAGCCGCGGAACAAGTACTTATGCACATCCTAGTGCCTGCTTCCGATCCGCGGAACAGGTGCTTCCTGCCTCGTCACCGACCATCACTAACCATATTATAAAATGTTATAGTTAATTTAAATCTATGGAAGTAAATTGTAAAATACTTAAACAAAAATCATTTTTTTACAACCACCCTAAAAATAGCAAAATCCAAAAAAGACATTCTACAAGTGGCTCCTTGAACGTGGAGCTCGAACGAATAATCAACGCCGAGTTAAGGAAGTGTATCCATAACCTACAAATCTGGTTGAGAATATTGAAGCACCCATCACCCGGCGAAAGGCTAAAAACGTAGCGCAAGCCAAAGACAAAGAAATGTCTCTCAACTTGTCTAATGAGCAATTTCAGCAGATTTCGGCTACGATAAGCACCCAACATAGAGGTTCGTTCACAAGATGCAAAGTCATGTATGACGGAACCAAAGACAGAGAAAATTAACCATGATGAAGCGCTTGAAGGACTACCTCTCATCTTAAAAGGAGAAGCGGCGACATGGTGGCAAGGAGTAAAAGAGGAGATCATAGGGACGTTGTTACGCAAAAATGATCCAACCCACAAACGCTCATAAACTGAGATAATTCATCCAAACTAATCAGAAAGCATTATATTTTATTATGCAAAAATGTTCCATCTGGTTTTTATACAAAAAATGACGGTTTTTATACTTCTATCCAACCCACATTTCGTATTTGGCGGTAACACAAAACGCAAAACTAATCCAAGATGTTAGGATCATTATTACAATATTTACAATTTCAATTCGCCATAGTTATATTTTAATGTAATCATGATTCAAGCTGCTTGGAACATTTTTGCTTATTTAGGTCATGAATGAACTTCATAAAAAAGGAATTAGCATATTTGATCCAAACGGACTGGATCGTTTTTGCTTATTTGGACTAAGAAAAATAGTATAATACAAATATATATTTATCTTGAAGGTTTTGGGGCTACTCCAGATTTCATTATTGAACAGGATGATGAGCTTGATCTTGTAATCATGGAAGAGAACTCTAAATCTAAAAATGATTAATTTTTCCAATAGTGAATCATTACATTTAATTTTAGGCATACCATTGTAGTAACTATGTTCTGAGAGTAGTAAAAAGTGATTTTTTGTTTAAATAAAAAGGAATGAAACACTATTGCGTTTTATTTTATGTAACATAGTAAATTTGCGAAAATGATCCAATCCAATATTTTTTTGAAAATCTGTTGAATTGGATGTTTCATTTTCAATAACTTTATAAAAATAAAATGTTTTTTATGTATTTGTTCAGTTGCATTAAAGTTTATTTTTGTTTGAATTACTGTCATTTTTTTTATCATTCATTTTACTTTAGGCGCCGCGCCGATTTCTCATTAAGCTAATTTTGAGGATTGGATCATTTTTGCGTAACAACGTCCATTAGAATTGGACATTTTTGAAAAAAGACTACGACATGCTTTTGCGCCGAGAAAGCCAGCCTATATGATATACCAAGATATCATTGGAATAAAGCAGAGGGCCAAGTGCGAGTTTCTTTACTACCTATTACTTTGTCGTAAGGTCAATCGGGGTAAGTGTAGATGGCGTTTATAGTGCCTAATTAAGTATTATTAAAACACGCCACCTATGCAAACACAAAAGTGAGAGATACTTTTCTTTATTTTAACAACAGATGGCGATAAATGAACAAAATTTTTATTCAATAAACGTCATTTTTTTCAGTTGCCATTTTGATCTTGAGTCGCGTGTTGTAAACAGCATTAGAGAAAATTTATTTTATTGCGAACTACTGTTTCCATTGACTAAATTTTTAGTAAGTATTCATAAATCATTATGCGCCACAATATTTTTGTTTTAATTGTGTAATTTTTCAATGTTTTATATGTTTAATCGTAACAGACACGCTTCCCCCATGAAAAACTAATGGCGGGGTAAGTGTATTGCATGAAGCAGGCACACTTCCCCCAGCGCTTTAATACTGAAATCGCAAGAATGTCAAAATCACTAGTGATGTGTTTAGTAATTTTTATTTTTGTTTAATATTTTGTCAGTGCGAATTATAGTACATAATATATTCTGATCATTCCAGACTCGATTTTATGAGTGTTAGTGTTGAATTTAGAGTAATGATAAAAATGATATAATATAATATTTTTTACTTATAATATATATATAATACTAGCGGCCCGTCCCGGCTTCGCACGGGTAGTATTCGTTTCTCATAAGAATCACTTTTTTTATCTCAGTCTTGTCTCATTCCCGTTCTTCCTTTCATTTTTTCGTTCCCATCGCAAAAATACTTTATTATTTCTGTTCTTGGCCCTAGTGTAGCTTCGTTTTCGTTTCCATTCTCATCAAAAATAACTTTTTTATCTCCGTCTTAACTCATTCCCGTTCTTCCCTTTCCCGTTTTTGTTCCCATCGCATAAATATTTTATCGTTTCCGTTCCTGGCCCTGGTCTCATTTCCTTTTTGTTTCCATTCTCATCAAGTACAACTTTTTTATTTCAGTCTTAACTCTTTCCCGTTCTTCCCTTTCCCGTTTTCGTTCCCGTAACACAAATATTTATCGTTTCAACAATTTCTGTCAGTCTTAATTAAATAAATTACACTTTTGCGAAATAATATTTAGTTATGCAATTATTAAATTACTAAAATGGCTATTAAAAAATAAGGGTTGATCGTAGAAGGGTGAAAATTGAGGATTGTATGTATTTTTGTATGTTGTATCATAAAAAAATAGAAATTAAAAATTTTGTCTAAAAAAAAAAAATTTAGGGGTGGACTACCCCTAACATTTAGGGGGATGAAAAATAGATGTTGGCCGATTCTCATAGATACCGGATAAGCACAAAAAATTTCATCGAAATCGGTCAAGCCGTTTCGGAGGAGTATGGCAACGAAAACTGTGATTACTAAAATGGCTATTAAAAAATAAGGGTTGATCGTAGAAGGGTGAAAATTTGAGGATTGTATGTATTTTTGTATGTTGTATCATAAAAAAATAGAAATTAAAAATTTTGTCTAAAAAAAAAAAATTTAGGGGTGGACTACCCCTAACATTTAGGGGGATGAAAAATAGATGTTGGCCGATTCTCATAGATACCGGATAAGCACAAAAAATTTCATCGAAATCGGTCAAGCCGTTTCGGAGGAGTATGGCAACGAAAACTGTGATTACTAAAATGGCTATTAAAAAATAAGGGTTGATCGTAGAAGGGTGAAAATTTGAGGATTGTATGTATTTTTGTATGTTGTATCATAAAAAAATAGAAATTAAAAATTATGTCTAAAAAAAAAAAATTTAGGGGTGGACTACCCCTAACATTTAGGCGGATGAAAAATAGATGTTGGCCGATTCTCATAGATACCGGATAAGCACAAAAAATTTCATCGAAATCGGTCAAGCCGTTTCGGAGGAGTATGGCAACGAAAACTGTGACACGAGAATTTTATATATTAGATAATATATATTTCACGCAAAAACTACAGAACGGATTGGGATGAAACTTTTTTTGTTGTATAGCTATTAAACCTGAGCAACATATAGAGTACATTATACTAGCTTATGACACTAGCTTCACTCGCGTGTTCTTAAAGACTCGAAAACCACTGAATCGATTGAGCCCAAATTTATGGGTTATGTTTGACACGTTATTGGTGAAAACATTAAGCTTAGTTATATTGGCGATTTGATCCGGCTTTACTCGGGCATTTGCAGTTTTCAGACTTTGTCATTCTTGGGTCGGTTTGTTTTTATTTATGTTTTTTATGGCATTGTGAGTGTACTTGCGTTCGGCCGCGGCTCCGATTGCGTATTTTTAATTTTTCTTAATCCGAGCGAAGGCACGGGCAACGGGAACGGGAATCGGGATGGGGATTAATTGGCAACAGAGTGCTATAGCGAGCGAAAGAATGGTTCCTGTGAAATACAATTCCGGGCGGGCGTAGCCGCGGGAAAAAGCTAGTATATATATTATATATATTTAAACAATCGTACAGCAGTACATATAATACATTTTTGTTTTCAGAGAGATGCCACGTACTTACGTCAGAAAAACAGAAAAGGCCTCTTACGACAAACGTAAATTAAATGAAGCAGTGGAAGCAGTCAAGAGTGGTAAGAGCGGTTATGAAGCAGCAAAAGATTTTGGAATTCCAAGATCTACTATTATGGCTCATGTGGCTGAAAAACGAGGTAAAAATCTAAAACTATGGGCCGAAGTACTGCATTACCAAGTTCAACTGAAAAATTGTTAGCTGAAAACATACATCACATGGAAAAATACGGATTTGGACTCTCAAAGCAAGAAGTGCTTGAGTTAGTGGGGAATATATAAATACAAATAATATAAAAATACCTTTTAATAATGGAATTCCAGGCCACGACTGGTTCGTTGGATTTAGCCAAAGAAATAAATTATCGATAAAGAAGCCCCAAGGCGTCGAATATGCTCGTAAAAGAATTTGTGATCCGTTCATAATTAACGAATATTTTGACATTTTAGAAAAAACAATTAATGATTTAGGCATAGAGAACATGCCTCATTTAATTTGGAATGTCGATGAGACCTCTTTTTGTTTAGATCCATCAAAAACAAAGGTCGTGGGTCGTAAAGGTCACCCAAGTACGAGAACCATTAGCTCCCCGGGAAGAAACAATACAACTGTTCTTTTGGCTTGCAGTGCATCTGGCGACAAAACTCCACCGTTGATTGTCTTCAAAAGGAAATACATTTGGGATGAGTGGATTCACAAATCGCCAGATTCAAGGACCACATACGCAGCGACGGCCAACGGTTGGATGGAAACAGAAGTTTTCGAAAAATTTTTTAAAAACAATTTTTTACCCTCAATTGGTTCCGCACGTCCGGTATTATTAATCTATGATGGACATTCAACTCATGTCAGCATTAATATGATTAAACTAGCTCGAAACGAAAATGTTGTGATTCTAAAAATACCACCACACTCATCTCATCTTTTACAACCATTGGACCTGAGTGTTATGAAATCATTAAAATCTTCTTGGGACCGAGAGTTAGTAAAATGGCAAAGGCTGCACGTAGGAAGCAAACTGCCGAAAAAGGAATTTTCGAGACTTATAGTGAAAATTTGGAATGAGTTAGATGAACAAGTAATCTTGCATGGATTTCAAAAAGCCGGGATTAATCCCTTTAATCGTGAGGTTATTACCAAAGAAAAATTCGATCCTTTATCTTGGGTTCGATATCAAAACACTAAATGGACTGCAAAAGTTGCTGAAGCAGTAGCAATAGAATCACCTTCAACTTCTACATCTGTAGAATTAGTCAAAATTGGTAATAAATATATATTCTTAAACAAACACAGCTTAACTGAACAGGATTCAGGTCAATTCAAAAACAATGAAAAGGATAAGCCTAAAATTCTTAACTGCGTTAACTTAGTTCCAGCATTGAAATCTTCCACGCAGGAAGAATTTCCATCTACTTCAGAACAAGCTCACTCATCTACTTCACAAAATTTAGAAAATACATCACAATTTCATAACATTGATAAAAGTGAACAAACCATTCCCAATAAGTCGAAAATAGATGTGTCATTTGAAGAACTTCTTCTACAACGCATTAAAGTAAACATTCCACAAAAAGAGAAAAAAACAAAAGTTGCTCATGGCTCTGAAGTTATTACCTCAAATGAGGTGCTTAAAAGATTAGAAAAGGAAAGAGATGAGAAGGAAACCAAGAAAAAAGGTATAAAAAGAAAAGTTAAAGCAAGGGTTCCGATAAAAAAGAAAAAGGGAAAAAAACTAACTAAACAACAAAAAGCATCGGAAAGTAATACGTCAGAGAGTGAAGTAAGTTATGATTCGGAGAACTCTTTCTCAGACTGCGACGCAACGATTTTTTTTTTTTAAATATATTAGCAGAGGAGGAGGAAGAAGAGAAAGGCTACGAAGAGACAGAACAAAAATGTGCTAACCAAAATATTTCGATAGATGTAGTAAGAGAAGAAGAATTGCAAATAGGAGTTTGGATATTGGTTAAATTTGCCAGGAAGAAAAGCCTTAAACATTACGTAGGCCAAATAATTGGAGCAGATACTAAGGAAAATCGATCTTATAAAATTAAATTCGTAAGGAAAGCAATAAATATTAAAAGACAAGGTTGCAGTGTGTTCTCTTATCCCAATGTTGAAGATATCTATGATGTCCTTGTACCAGATATTGTGTGTCTCTTATCGAAACCAACTATAGGTCGTAGAGGAGAGATTATATTTAATACAACCTTTGAAAAGTTCAATAATATATACTTCCTCAATATAAATATTTATCATATTTGTTTTTGTTTTTTTTCAGCACATCCCTATTTGTACCTACACTATATGACACACTTACCCCGAAAATAATCTTTTAAGGGTATTTTGCGATTTTGAATCTATTTTCACTCCAGATAAAGTGTCGAAATACAAAATCATGTTGAGTGTTATAATTGCTAATTCTGATTTCATACATTGAGCTACCCATCACAAAAAAAAGTTCATTTCTACACTTACCCCAAAAGTGGGGGGAGGTGTGGATACGCGACCTTTGCAATATTTTTCTAAATTTGAAGTGTAAGGGTTACATGTTTATAATTCCTAATTTATATTCTAAACAATGAACTAAAGTTCTAAGCACTCGAGCACAGCTACTACGAACTTTAATTCAATGTAAGGGGTAAGAAGTGTTCAAACGACCTATCAATTTTATATGCTACACTTACCCCGATTGACGTTATACGTTTTTCGTAATTAGTATGGAAACTTGTACACCGCCCCTGGCGGTCGTTTTATGAAACTAAATTAGCGAGTGCGAGTTTCATTTTTGTATTGACGTAACGATATTAGTTGCGTAAACTCATCGTAAACTATTTATGTAGAGTTTCTAAAATAATTTGCGAGCGTGAGTGTGAGCGACCGCTCAATAATTTTTTGAGGTTTGCTATGGTATAAAAACGCGAACGCGGTAGTAGAGTTATTCACCGAATTTTTTAAAGTGAGATGTTTTCTTAAACTCGTATATAAAATTGTTCTTAAAAGTATATGAAAATGGAGCTTTCGCGTTCATTTTTTCTTTGGAAAATGCTATCAACGGCACAGGCATACGATTACAATAATCTCACAAGAAACGAACGTGCAAGACGTCGTGGATCCTTCGCCCCTATGGAGAACCTCTCTTCCACAGAATTTAAAAATAGATATCGCCTTACCAAAAATGCGTTCTTGTTCTTGTGTAAGGTATTGAGAGAACTTGCAGATTTAAAATCATCTCAGCGAATCAGTTTGGAAACTAAAGTAAACATGACTGTCACCGACTTCTATTGATAATTTTCAATATCTTTTAGTTCATATTTATGTCATTTATATATTCAATTCCAGGTACTAACGGCATAATTGTTTTATGTCACTGGTTTGTACCAGCGAATAGTGGAAGTAGCAAAAAATATATCCCAAAAAATCTGTAGTATGTACATCGAAGAAGTGACAAAAGCAATAGTACATCCAAATATATAAAAAAAATTTGTTATTTTCCCCACTACCCCTGCATCTAGGCAAGAAATAAGTCATAAGTCCATAATAAAATAATGATACCTGTTCCACATTTTAATATACATGATTCAGGTTATTTTTTTATTAGATTCTTCACAAAGTATGGATTACCTGGAGTAGTTGGTTGTGTTGATGGCAGTCACTTTCGAATCTTTAAGCTAAAATATCTTGAAGAGAATTTGTATTACTGTCGCAAGCGTTACCATTCCCTCAATGTGCAAATGGTAAACCATTATTTATAGAATGTTTTTTTATTTGCACAGTATTAAACTAATTAAAATTCTAGGTTTGTGATAGTGACTACAGAATACTTAATGTTAATGCAAAATTTGGTGGTGCTAATCATGACGCATTTGTATGGGAAAATAGCAATATCAATCAATATATGCAGTCCTTACATCAAAATGGTGAAATGGTCTGGCTTTTAGGTGATATACTTTTAATGTGCCTACATTCAAACAAATTTTTGGTAACAAATAACATGATACCCCATTGCAATATTTTCGTATTTTAGGGGACTCCGGATATCCACAGCGCCCATGGGTGATGACTCCGTTTGAAGTGGCAATTGCAGGATCACTTGAAGCTAACTATAACTACGAGCATGTACGAGACAGAGTTTTAATTGAAAATACTTTTGGTATACACAAAAATCGTTGGCATTGCTTGAGCAAAGACAGAGTTCTTCATTACAAGCCCTTGAAATGTGCACAAATCATCCAAGCTTGCTGTGTTCTTCATAATATAGCACTCGGTTGGAGTATACTGGACATTGAAGATTAACTAGGTAGACACTAAACTAAGCATATATACTTAAACATGGTTGGAAAAGTATTTTTTATTGACATTACGCCTAATGGAGAATACTTTTCAACTTGGCTATTTCGAATAAAAAGTTTATTAAACGAAAATGATTGCATTAATGCTATAACCTCTTCGAGTTACGCATCTCTGCCGGAAAATAAGAAGTCCGTTGAACTATGGCATAAACGATTTGCCCATTTGTCAATGAATAATTTGAAATCTCTGATCAATAATAATATGGTGGACGGAATGTCTGATATAAAAAATATTAAAATTGAAAATATGTTATGTGAGAATTGTATGATAGGTATGATGACTAGACTACCATTTAACAGAGACGGTCATAGAGCTGCTAGGCCACTGGAACTTGTACACAGTGATATATGTGGACCAATTTCTCCTTCGACTTTTGATGCTTGTAATTATTTTGTAACGTTCATAGATGACTACACACATTTTGTGATAGTTTACTTAATAAAGAATAAATCTGAAGTATTCGAAAAATTTAAACAATTTTATAGTTATGCTACAAGACATTTTAATAATTAATATTACATACTTTAAGATCTGACAATGGTAAGGAATATATGACTAACAATTTCAGAAATTTTTGTTATGAAAGGGGAATAACCTTACACAGTGCCATATAATCTGGAAATGAATGGAGTGGCAGAGCGGGTGAACCGCGCTTTGACAGACAAAGCCCGAACAATACTTTTAGAGTCAAAGCTAGAACGCAAATTTTGGGGAAAAGCTGTACTTTACTCAGCATATGTTTCGAACAGAAGTGCAACTGCATCTAAGAATAAAACATCAAGTGAAATGTGGGAAGGTCGTAAACCTAACGTAGTAAATATGAGGATATTCGGGAGCGTAGCGTACAACCACATACCAAAAGAACAAAGGCGAAAGTTAAACCCAAAATGTACGAGGATGATTATGGTGGGCTACAGCCTTAATGGATATAAATTGTGGGATGAGCAAAATAGAAGGTTGGTAGTAGCACGAAATGTCATATTTGATGAAAGAGTAAGGGACAGAGAAGTAGTGGTAAGAATACAAGATAATGCAGAACAAAATAAGAATGAAATAATTCAAAGGGAAAGAATTTGTAAAGAAACAAGAAAAAAGAAATAAAGTAATTGAAAGACAGGAACAAATGATTGAAAGTATTACAAAATTGCGGTTCTAAAATGATTCGAACTGCTTTGTCTAAGCAAACCAAAAATACAACCCTAGTAGACTTTAGAGTAAAGCATAAGAATCATAAGAGTGTTATCACTAAGAACACGATAAAAAGTGTTTGTGATCATATCTACACTTTCGAACCTGTCCAATATCACTACTGCCGCAAGATAATAAACTGTATTTAGACTGCTCTTTAAATTTTTCTCGCGTGTATAAATTGTACAAAGTGTGGTTCGACTTTAATAAAAACAATGATCAATGTCAGACTTTACGACAATACAGATACACACACAGAATACAGAAATACACCCTTGACGTATGCCCTTCGAAAATCTCATGAAATGCATTTAAATTCTAAGAATTTAGCTCGGTCTCTAAAGATGCAAGATAAACATGATGCACAGAATAACGCATCAATATTTTGCGCCACTTTTAATCTACAAAAAGTTTTACTCGTTCCACATGGATAGAAGTACATAATTTGGCAATCTTTGATGTAGGGAAATTAATTGGTACATGTTATTTATGGAATGAACAATTAGTGAAGAAAGGTTCAAATGAAGCTTCCAGCTTTATTCACCATTTGATACAATTAAAAGCACAAGAAGATTACAACGATTTCAAGTTTTGGTCTGATAACTGTTCCGGTCAGAATCGTAATCGTATTGTATTTTTTTTGTATTTGTTTTCAACAAAAACACACAAAGTATATATATATTTATATATATCAACCTTTTTAGAACCAGGCCATACCCAAAATGAAGGAAATTCAGTACACGCAACTATCGAAAAGGCGTCTAAATACAAAGTTATTTATACACCAATGAGTAGAGTTCTTTAATAAGATGGGCTAAAACTACAGGAGAATCTTACTACGTAGTTGACGTAACACAAGATTTAATATTTAATTTCGAAAAATGTGTTCGTAAATCTTGTTTTTATTGGACTACTAATTCAGATGGAAATACCATTCAATGGACAAAAATTAAACAAGTTCGCACTCTTGCAGAAACTATATTCGTTTTATATTATAAATATGAACTCTCACACGATTACCCTGAATTTTTCCTTGATATAAAACAACAGTGCAATCGAAGACGTACAAGAAGTAATTTGAATAATGTGAATGAAGACGTACAATTGACTTTGTGTTACAATTCTTTGTTGCCTTTAGCTAAAGAAAAAAAGAAAGACCATTTAAGTTTATGTAACAAAAATATCATTCCTCCCCTTCACCATGGTTTTTTTAGAACTTAATTACAGCTGATGATGAGGAACTTAATCATGATACTGCTGATGATTGGATTGCTTGAAATTACTTTTTATAACAGTTTTTATTTAAAGATAAATTAATGATTTCAATTTTTTTATTATCTCTAAGGGCAAAGTAAAAGATTACTTATCGCTTGAGTTATAAAATCCATAAAACATGGGCCAATGTGACTCATTATTACATTTGGTAGTATTTTTTTAGTTGTCTCTATATACAGCTCGAAATTTACCTCCATTGCAATAAAAATTATTTTAAAATGAAATAATTGTTTTATCAATTATTGATGTTTCATTCAAGCAAAGTAAAAGGTCCACTGTGTCTATAGACCCTTTACTCGTAAAATTGTGAAAAGTATTTGATCTAATATTAACGTACAAAGTCCAATGTGCAATTGCTTGAAAAATAACAACATTTAATGTATGAATTTAAGGTCTTTAAATGTGTTTTAATCCCTTTTGTATTTGTACCCAATTTCAAAATAATTGATTTATTCAAAAAATTCATAAAAATCTTTTGTACTTTAGACCACTCTCCTGTAAAGATTTCGCGGTTGGCCGATCTACGTAGGACCCATCGACGTGGGCGAACTGTTTTAAGTGTGTCTTGGATGACAGAAACAACGTGAGCACATCGACACTAGATTCCTTAGTTCCCGACGAATGTAAGAAAGTAGTTTCCCGCATAAACATGAATTTTTGGATGTATATTTGATGTTGAATTTATTACTTCATACTTATGCCTCCAATATTATTACGTCACAGCATATTCGTAACGGATCGGGTGAGTTGCGCCTCGCCGCTGAGCCAGCGATTGTAGTCGAGCCGCATGAGCAAACGGGCGAGATATACCCCACGAGGCAAACCACGTAGCGCTGACAGGAGTTGCATAAGATCGCGGACTATGTCGTTGTAGCTGAAAAAAGTTTAATCATATCTTATTTTTTTAGTTGCATCTCAAAATGTTAACCATTAAAAATAAAGATGTATTGGAAATTTTCGTAACCTTCGTACCAATAAATTTTTGACCTATAATCTGACGCAAATTACGCTAGGATGAGATTGTGCACTGCCTTCTGTAGTTACAAGCCGTGCTTTTGAAATTTGGTAAAGTTAGGTACTTTACGATATTGGCATTGTAGTTTGTCAGTCCGTCCACCTGTTCTTCCGTCCGTCCGTTTGCGCTCTAACGTCGTTGTTTTACAACGGATTTTTTTTAAACTTGGCACAGAAGTTTCCTTTCACCTCTAGTTTTGCAAGTACCACTTTGAGTCGATTGGAAGATGTTTAGTCTGCCATTATAAAGAAAATTTGACCGGGTTTCCATTCGAAAAATGCTTATGAGCCTGTACACTCCCCAACAGCGAGAGCATATAAAATAGGCTGAACTATAAAGAGCTCATAAACAGTCTCGTGCTGCCGAACAGCCAAAGCAGGTCCATAATGTAGGTACTCACATGAACGCTTCTATTACAATAGCTGCATAATGTACTTGTTGGGTATTTATTATGTTACAGTTTAAATTGAGACATCTTTTTTTATTTCTTACCTGTTAGAACACTCCTTTAGATAATATTCTTCCATTTCTCTATCCATTACAGTGTCACTCATGTGACAGAATGACTTGCACAATTTCAGCAAACTCATTATGTTTGCAAAAATAGATTTTTTATTTTCGTCTCTTGGATCGTCTGAAGCATCACTTCCATTTAACTGTAAAAAATAATTTCATATTTCATGTATAGAACTTTCTATATTTCAAACTGCTACTATTATATATACTAGCGACCCGCTCCGGCTTCGCACGGGCAGCAGAGCATATAAGCCGTAGTGTTTATTGCGTCGCAGTGTCATATCAGCTTGTTGCGTCGAACATGTAGACTAGATTTAATTAGATTTATATGTAACGTAATTTCATGCTGCTTGAAGTATTTTTAATGTGTTTTATTTCCAATTCTGTAAATATTTGAAAAAATAAAGGATATATACATAAAAAGAAACTAAAATATTTCTTTATATACAACATTGATAACTTCTGCCGAACCACACGTGTCGCATCGTTATTCGTTATGAGCGAAGACGCTCGGCGCGGCGCCGCGCTATGTCAATGCATAGAAATAAAATTACTAGCGTAGAGAAGCGACGACGCCGCGATCCAGACGTTTGCGCCGTGCTTCGTTGCCAGTCGGCAATAACTCATTCAGTCACTCGTATGTCACTCGTCTACACTCATCGTGATTACGTGCCGAAAGCTTAACTAAACCATAAAATTAACAACAATTCAAAAATGCCGTCGTGTGTCTTAAAAACGTTTAAAAATTAGTCAACTTCCTTATCATCGCATCGGTAAGAAAGCAAACTATCATCTAAAATCAAATTAAAACAAATTTTTGTCTTTTGCCGCCATTTCTATACGAAAATCATAGATTATGAAGAGTGAACCGTACAGTTTGGATACGTAGGTATAAAATGTTGGGGAACTATATGACTTAGGTGTAACTGATAATTTTTTAGTTTCTTTATTACACCACCTATGCCATCTGTCTGTCTGTCACAGCGTATTTTTCGTTCAGAAACTTACTAAGCTAATTTTGTTTAAAGGTAAGTAAAGTTTGCTACGATGATTTTCATTGCACTTCCTTCATTTCTTTACCGATAAGGCAAAGTGAGATAAAGTGTCAGGTGTAGTTAGTGCAACCGCATATTCTAGTACCTATATTCAGTACCAATTACAGTTCAATGCATAATTGTATTACTTATATGGGGAAATATGTATACATAGTATTAATTAAATAGACATTGTAATTAAGACCATCAGTTTTGCCTCTTTCAATTTATTTTACTACGTTCCCATACATTACCCAATTCAATAGGCAGAATATAAAACAAAGTTTCGCATGTCGCCTATGTGACGATGACATCGTGTATCTATGACTCATTAGTACGGCTCATTAGCCGCCTCGCTTGTGCCCCGCACTGCTCACTGCTGCATACGTATGCACAAATTTTGTTCGCGTCGCCTGTTCCATAGTAATATTATTTCTATGTTTCTATGCGCCGCGCCCGGCATTTTGTCGAGCGATAGTTTTTATTTCGAGATAATTCCTAAGATATTAATTTAAATTGTATGGTGTAAAGGGAAATCATACTCTGCATGAAATGCTGAAGGAAAATAACGTATTTAATTTGATAAGGATTAATACTGTATCCGTATAAACTGCTTTCCAATCACCGCATCATATGACACCATTTTTTCAAACGTAAAAATAGGTATAGTAAGCTATCCATAAAAGATAGGCATATGCCAACGCGGACTTTTCTTTAGTTCTATAAAAGAGAAACAATTCTTGCATATATTATTTTGTTGTATCTCAAAGGGATTAAGCAGCGTTTTCGATAAAATCTCCCAGCCATCTTGATTTTTTTCCGACTTCTTCAACTATAATCGTCATGTTTCAACAAATTTGCACAAAACATTTATAAATTATACACGTAAACCATCCTCTTGAATCACTCTGCCCATCGGTGTCAACCGTATGCCAATCCGTTTGGTAGTTTTTGAGTTTATCGCGTTCAGACAGACAGACGCGGCGGGGGACTTTAATTTATAATATGTAGGGTATGTACCAATTGTAGCGTAAGTAACTGGCCACTTAACGTACAGGCCATACACAACATCGTTTACTATGAGGTATTATGAGATTCTAGAATGTATTTTCAAACAAATATATTTAGTGGAATAGAATAAACGACAGTCGGAGTTGAGATACGATACGATAAACCTGTTACGCGATTAGTGAGCCAAGCAATATTAGGATATTGTAATTGTAAATAAAAACACGTGAAACTCAGTGAATAGTGCGTTTATTTCCGCTCCCGGTTAGGTACGACTCCTACAATATGCTAAACTCTGTAAAATGTTTTTTTTTTATTTATTAGGTATTTATTAATAATGGACACATGTCTGATTTTTATATACGTTATTATGACAAGTCAAATATAAGAATTTTGTATGTACTGCTGGGTGCTTATTGCATGGACTTATCCAATTGGGGCCAAATAACATTTGAAAACTAGAGGAGGAGAAGAAGGAAATCTCTGTTTCAAGTTTATGATGAACAGGCAAACTACCATACCAAAATTATAAAGTATCAGCGGTACTTAATAATACAGAAATATGTAAAAAGGTTAAAATATTAACTATGTAGAAAATAATGATTTCAATTCTTAGCCAAAGTACACAGAGTACGGAATATTGCGCGCCGTCCCCATTGTCCCCTTCCTACTTTTTTGTACTTCTAAACAATCAAAACAAAGATAATAATGATTGTTCAATATTGTATGTTTTTTTAATGTATCTATTTAGCTTTCGCTCGTCCTCAGATAAACGCAAACCTCTCGTAGTGGCTGCCATCTAATGTGATTCGCCGCTTTCTGTATCTGGTATTTTTTCACACATTGGGTCTTTAGCCCATATACTATAAGGCGCTCAATACTGTACTTTTTTAAATGAATTTATATTACATTGCATTATTTGCATGTGCCTTTCTGGTGGCGTTTTTCCACAAAGTAATGCATTCACTACTGTGATATATTTCAAGATTATGTTACATAACTACGAAATAAAGATATTAGACTTTGAGTTTTTATATTTTTTTACATTTTTTTACTAATTGAGTTTTAATAGTCTTTCATAAGATTCGACGACTAACTACATATGTACATCAAATTAGTACTGGAGAACACTCTGTGTAGGTGGCAGTCCTAATTAACTTGTTAAGTTAGTTATTATTTTATTATTATTATTAAGTTATTAATTATATTATTAAGTTTTTTATTTTTTTTTAAATTAAAATTAAATTATTAAGTTAATAATATGTGTGTGTACTGTGAATCATATAAAAAAAAGCAGCATGTAAATATTTATATTACAAGTACTTACAGAAACATCCATGAGAAATGACTGGCTGAGTATATCTTCTAAGAATGTGTGGTGTACTTTTTTCAGATTTTTGAAATCATTTGTTTTGTTCACACCCTCCATCAATTTCGAGAAATTTGTTTCCAACACATCTGCTTGTAGGTAATGTTGCAAATTGTCCATTAGAAACATGAGTTTATTGTGTAATTGGCATACTGAAAAACTTAACAAAAAAGAAAAAAAATTTAAAGTAATCAAAATTTTTTATTCAACAGATACAGCTATTTTTTTCTAGTTTGACGAAATATTCGGATGGGCGTATCTTTACTTTTTAAATCAATACTGTCAGTATATTATATATATATAGGTACAATATTATGATGTAAAACATTCCTCTCAACATAAATGGAGTTTCCTGCACCTTTGATGTTCCAGAGAAACTGTTCATCTACCATAGAAGTTATAAGAAATCATTAAACAGTATATTAAATAACGTAAAATATACCTTGTTGAATGCTTGTATGTTTTCCATAAAGCATGCAGGTCATGTTGTGTTTTTTTTATTTGTAGTAACAGTCTAAACATGTTGTTATATCCAGCCAGCACTTCAGCTGTAAACAATAGATGTAGCGGCCATTTGAAATTGTATTTCAATATTATATTGGACCATCCAACTGTAATTCAAAATTTGTAATGATTAATAGTCACAACTTTAATAATTATTTTATTCGATCTCGGAATATGTTCGTGAATAGTTGCACGATTAGGAAAAAAATGTATTTTAACACTTATGTAGAATTACCTAAATAACGATTATTCTATTAAAAATAATTTATAAATACATGCCTTTGTTAACGTTTTCATCCATACTAGTATTCGTAATGGGAGATGGCTTCACATATGGCAATTCAAAACTGAATTTTTCGACATCAGCATTGTTACTAAGAAACACAGCCCTGGCAGCACACTGGAAAGCTTGGTTCATATCTGCAAACATAAAATCAGTCTTGTTGCAGATGACGAATAATTTCATGTAGGGATTATAAATATTATAATACTATGAAGAAAAACGAACTAGTAGATGTCAATAACATATTTATTCGGATCATAAGATATATTACAAATATTTTTAGAAATAAATTATAAAATTTTTAAATGTTTGTTAGACAAATATATTTAAAATGAATGGTTATTTAGTGTAGAATGAAATTTTATAAAAAAACTTATTCAAATTGTTTTCAAATTTTTTATCCCTTATTTTTAATTCAGGTTTTTAACTAATAGCCTAATGCCACATTATAATCTAAGGGCACACTTTAAAAAAAGAAACATTCTTAGTAATAATAAATAATTAAATATAATTTATATACATAAAAACTTAAATGCTTTCCCAAAGATGGGAGATTTCCATAACTTAATACTAGGACATAAGCAAATGTTATCAATTCCCAGGTTCAGAGTTTCATAGGTTAATAATTTTTTCATGGCAAATTGTATCCGTTTTTATAATACAATTCCAAAAGAAATGTTAGAATTTCTAATAAATTTATTTATAAAGTGCGTGAAAATCTAACTCATAAAGAAATCCTACTATTGTATTAACAAATATTTAAATATTGAGTGTGCATGGAGATTATTATAATAATTTAAATCATTTTAAATTCAAAAGAAAGAATTAAAGATCTAGTTTTCCGAACCGGTACCCAATCGTTTAATATTGACTTTCAATAAGTGTATGTAAACCATGGAACTAATGGTATAAATTCATGGTACATCTTATACTCAGTGAATTTTTTTATTTGATTTAACCTGCACAGCCAGTAGTCAATTGCAGCGTTTACAACGTACATGGTTATATCAGCTGCTGCTTTAATCAAGGATGCTTTGAGAGATTCCAAATACCAGAATGGCTTAGCGCAGACCTTTTCTTCTAAATACTACTATATTTTGTAATCCAAAGGATTCAAGGCTGGACTAGAGGAGGGGCATTCTTCATGCCTGATGAAGTCGATTCCATGGGCAGCTAGCTAGTTTTATGTGCTTTTTGCTTATAAGCTGGCGCTGAATCTTGTTGGAATATCCAGTGTCTGTTTCCGAACATTGCTTGAGAAAGAGGTTTTACAATGTGTGTAAGGACTATATTTTGGTATACACAGCACTAAATTTTACATCTTTCTCATAGTACAAATATACTTCAGTTAGGCCTATTAATGATGAAGAATGATGTCCACGCTGGGCCCTCAGGATACTCCTGCTTGCTTCTACACTGTTATGGACGTATACTTTATCATTTTCTTTCATGTAACATTCATGGTTGTAACGTTACGTTGAAAATATTGTCGACTGAAAAAAAAGATTTCGCGTCAATTTTCCCCCGTACCGTTTTGTCACGGTCCGAAGTCTGTGGCCTTAAATTTTTGAGACGTGCATTGCGATGTCCCTTTTATTTTTTCTTGATGCGCCCGTAGTTCCAGGTCTCCATTTAACACCCTTTTAACATAGGTTCTGCTTAGCCCCATCTAGAGTTATGAGTTTTTGCTTGCACATGAGGTTTCACTGATTTACACTAAATTGATACCAAACTTGGCCTAGTAGCTTAATTGCAAAGTTTTTTTAAAAATCTCTAACAGCCAAACCCAATTACCTATCTATCGACGGTCTAACCATACTAGGGTAAGAAATTCTATCCATTGTATAGTTTTGTCGTCTCAATAACCTATCGACGGATAGACATATCTACCGTCGCACGCCATCTATTGATGGGAGGCCCCGGGAGGGTCGATAGCTGACCAGAGTTAGATTTTTGTATGAAAATGACATTTCGTGCGTCCCAATATACTTCTGACTGCTGTTGAAGGATAGAATTTATTACTGAGGATAAACATGCGGCCTATCTGTCAAATGTGATGGTTTACCTATCGATCGTCTGCTATCATCAAATAAAAATTCGCTAAATTACTTTTATCCTAATATTTTGAAACCAATATCTATTTAATTTAGTGTGAAAATGTCTACGTCCAGTGAAAGCGATTCTGACTTCGAACTTTTACAAGAATTGTCAGACTGGGATAGTAGCGAAGAATCATGTCATATTTGATATTATAAAACGTACACAAAAAACTTCAAAGTTTTACTTCAATCGCCCGTAAAGGTTACACGCACACACTTTTTTTCTATACTTATGATTGTTATAAACATACTATTTCATTCTTTTTTACCTCGAGTGGCCGTCCGTGTTGTGGGCGCTTCTAAGATATGCGACGCTCTTCGCAGCAATTCCAAAAATAGTTCACCTCGCCCCAAGAGATAGAAATCCTTCATCAAACGGAGCTCATGCATCAACTGCGCTTCTTCCACGGCAACTACCCATAAATGCTGTTAAAATTAAAGTGTATTAATAAAATTATGCTTTATATATGGGAAATGTGAGGTATTACTGATACTTTGGATGATTATTGTGTACTGTGGTATGACTATGCAGATGGTATTACACTAGAGAAAATAGAGTTCTATCAGTATTTCTCTATGTGAACCAATCACCTGCGGGCCTAACATGCACGCCGCGACAAAATTTTGTCGACGGTAATACTCGTCCCGAAACGAGATATCTCTATATGTCTACTAGTGCTAACATGCAACGTTTTTATCTCGTCGCGCCCCGTCACAATTGGAAAAATTACTCGTCTACGGTAGTTTTGTCTACAAACCCTAACATGCGAACCATATTTTATCGAATTTTGTCATTTTTAAGCGGTATATTTCTCGTCGGCAATTTTTGTTGACGACAACGGTGAGAAAAATATTGTTACGTAAAAAGTAATTTTTAAATTTTTTATTTCGTTTGTATTCGCTTGAATCGGTTGTATTTTATGCATAAAAAAAGTTTAGTTACCGATTCAGCTCAGAAAAGCTTTTTTTTACTTAATTAATTTTATTTTATTTAAATATTGTTTACGTTACAGTAACGCCGAAAACAGACAATTAAAAAACAATTGATGATTGAAGACATGATGACTGCTTGGCCGAGGGGTTAGAGACCCTAATTGCGGAGCCAGTGGTCGCGGGTTCGATTCCCGCCCGGGACAAATATTTGTGCATGTGACTATTTTAGTTCTGGGTGTAAAATATATATATATAAGTATTATTTAAATTCACCACGCTGCTCCAATGCGGATTGGCAGATTGTAATGACCGCCATCTATTGACAGCAACCGGGACCGACTGCTTAACGTGCTTTCCGAGGCATGGTTTCAGTGATAGTTAACATATTAAGTCAAAAACTCATTGGAACACGCCCGGATGCTAACCACGGCTACATGGCCTTATCGATTTGAAACAGGTTCGCTGCGTTCGGGCTATCACAACACATTATTATTGTTATTATTATTATTATTCTTAATATTAATACAAATTATTATTTTCATTATTTATATTAATATTTATTATTATTATTCTTAACATTAATACTTATTATTATTATTAAAATAATAATAATAATAACAATAATAATAAAAATGTGTTGTGATAGCCCGAGCGCAGCGAACCAGTTTCTTTATTATTATAATTATTAATATTATTACTCATTATTATTTTTGTTAATTTTATTACTTATTATTATTACTAATATTCATATTATTATTACTATTATTATTAATGTTAATAATAATAAAAAAAATAACAGTAATGTGTTGTGATAGCCTGAGCGCAGCGAACCTGTTTCAATATTATTATTGTTATTATTATTGTTATTATTATTATTATTATTAATATTAATACTTATTATTATTATTGATATTAATACTTATTATTATTAAAAATATTAATACTTATTATTATTTTCATTATTAATATTAATATTTATTATTATTATTCTTAATATTAATCCTTTTTATTATTTTCATTATTAATATTAATATTTATTATTATTATTCTTAACATTAATACTTATTATTATTATTAAAATAATAATAATAATAACAATAATAATAATAATGTGTTGTGATAGCCCGAGCGCAGCGAACCAGTTTCTTTATTATTATAATTATTAATATTATTACTCATTATTATTATTGTTAATATTATTACTAATATTCATATTATTATTACTATTATTATTAATGTTAATAATAATAAAAAAAAACTGTAATGTGTTGCGATAGCCTGAGCGCAGCGAACCTGTTTCAATATTATTATTGTTATTATTATTATTATTATTAATATTAATATTATTATTATTGCTTAAAAAAACTAATTCAAAAACATTTTTAACCATGGGTAACACAAAAACTGAAAATTCTAGTTTCAGAAACGGTTGATGGCCACTTAAAATAAATTATTAAATATATTCTATGGTCAATCACACAATTTAGACTATAAATTACTATAAATTGAACGAATAAAAAAGAACGAATAAAGTGTTGCTATATTAGAATATGGCTTCTTTTCATTATAGGGTAACATTTGTTTGTCACGTCGACAAAGCGAAGTCACGGTGACATATTTTCTCGAGTGAGTCGTGCATGTTAGGGTAAACGACAGAGAAGTCGAGATCGACAATTTTTCTCGTCTCGTGTGGCAGTTTTGTCGTGCGTCGCATGTTAGCCCAGCTGGCTTCACAATGTCACATAGAGTAATAGGAAAAAGTTTAGTTCAGAACTGTTCATTTTTAACAATGAATAGCATAATAATGAAGTAATTTCAATGCTGCCAGTGATGGAACGGATTGATATGTTGTCTGGTTTAGAAAATTATACCAAAATCAATCTGACTTTTCTTCTTTTAACTTCAAATAGATATTTACCACAGTTATTTTTGCCTCAGTCAACTAATCAGTGTTAATTAAAAGAAGCTGTGTTGTAGAACTTAATAAAAAACATTCACAATAAAAAAAGCACACCTTTGTAACACATTCTTTGATATCTTTTATCACAGATCTAAGGTTGCAAACTTCGTATGCATCTATGTCCTTGAGTCTTTGGAGTTTCTCATGAAATTCTGCTTCTCTGTCCTCCCATATGGTAAATCTGGAGCAAAAAATTAAACGTAAATCAATAATACTCGAAAGTCATTGAACAAGCTTGTGTACAAGGTAAATTATAAGTTATCTAACATTCTTGAAGAAAAGAGTTTGTTAGGTACTATGCAAGTAAATACAGAAAAGGAAAGGATTTTGTCACACTAAGTGAGACATTATGTCAAAAGGGCAACAAAAAATTTCTATATAATTATTTTAAATTGGTTATTATTAAATTCATTTTGTGTTTGCAATATTTGTTGATCAATTACTTAAAAATGCTTAATGTATTTATTTTGGTAAAAAATATCGTATTTGAATTAAAAATGGCTCTGAATTCTGAAATGAACTAATAATTGAAAAAAAAATTAAATAGTTCAAAAAAAATATAGTGTTAATAATTTAAACATGTATTTGAGTTGTGAATAAAAATGCTTAATATTATAGTTTGACCGATCCGATCAAACTATAAAATGAAGAACTGTGAAAGTTTAAAAAAGAAGAAAGTCAGTTTAATATTTTTAACACTACTTTAGACTATAATTTAAAATTGTTTATTTTGCTACATTACTTTCCGCATCTTAAGCGGAAATTTATTCTTTATTTTTGAATATTCAGAATCACTTCCACCTTCTCCAGTGTTTACATTATATGACTATTCTATATGTTGAACAAATCTTTTCCCCAGTACCTACTGTTCTTGATTCGATTCTAGACTTCAGCCATTACAATAAATGTTAACAAATAATATGAAAATTACCATGACGGACAAATCCTTTAAAATGACTGCCTTATGCATATGTGCATTATGTTTTTGTACCAAATATGATAACGCATTTAGACATGAATCAAAAATATATTAAAATTTCGTGTATTATACCTAAAGCTAAATCTTTAAAATTATATGATAACTAATCAAAGTGGATAAGTGATATAATAATTCAAAGTTTGCATAACATGTTATGGAATTTGCTACAATATACATATTCTTTGTTAAATAATAATAATAATAATAACACACACAATCACAACGTCTAGGTCCCAAACTAAGCATTTGCTTGTATTTTGGGTACCAAGCGAAGACACCACATACATATAACAACCAAGACCTGGTGCCAGTATTAATATTCATCATATAAATACTGACCCGACCTGGGATTCGAACCCGGGACCTCCAGCTTCGCAGGCAGGGTCGCTGCCCACTAGGCTAAGCGGTCGTCGTGTTAAATACTATTAATAGCATATTACACATATTATTCAAGTTATGGAATAACTTGAATAATATGTGTAATAATTGACAATGTTGATTTAAAACAGCAACCTACTCAGCATTAAGCTGCAATAAACTGTGTCTGTTTCTGGTCCAAAACTAAAACTGTAAATGAAAAACACAATTGTATGTACGCTTTTTGACCGTAAATGTGGTCAAAAATTTATATAAAGTCCTTGTTTTTGCATTCAAATGTATTGTTAGGATAAGTAATTGACGTGGCTGAGTGTTCGACAGAATTAAATAGCAATAAAGGAATTGAATTGAATTGAATTGGTATTGTATGCTCAACTAAGAAATATGTATATGTAAACTGCAATAAATTTTCAGACGTCTACCTAAAACAAATGAAAATACTGAAAGAATATTGTCACACTAAGTGATATGTCAGAAGATTCATAAAAAACTTGTTAGAACCAAAAATTGTTTTTATCATTAAAATTATTTTGTTTGTCAGGATCAAATTGTGAGATTATATGCTAACGGTAATTTTTGACGATGACGTAAGCGGCGTCAAGATCGTCGAAGTTTGTACAATTGCCAATCCCATTCTTATTTGCCTTATCTTATATTATACAGCATAAGAATTGCTTTTAATGCTTACAGCCCTGCTATTTGATTGTTGAACATACAGTTAGATTATTAGCAAATAGTGTTTACATGTGTGATATGTGATGTCTTGATAGCCCGAACACAGCGAACCTGTTTCAAATCTATAAGGCCATGTGGCCGTGGTTCGAATCCAGGCGTGCACCAAGGAGTTTTTCTGAGTTATGTTCACTAACTATCACTGACTCCGTGCCTCGGAGAGCACGTTAAGCAGTCGGTTCCGATTGCTGTCAATAGATGGCGGTCGTTACAATCCGCCAAGCATTGGAGCAGCGTGGTGGATATAAGCTCCAAGCTCCTTCAACTTGAGAGAAGGCCTAAGGCCCTGCAGTGGGGTATAAAAAGGGCTGATGGGATAAAATGGAATTTATATGTAGCACAGATTGTTTCTTTGCCTATATTACATATTTTATTTATTTTTTCTGTTAACTCTGATAAAGTAACAGGATTAACAATGGCACAGATGTCTAATAAACTCATTATATAAATTCACCTACTTATTATCTTCATTATTTACATGTCTAGATATAGCGACGCGATACAATAGACTTATATGATAGAAATCAATGGGTATAGACTGCTCGCCTATCAGTATGTTTCAATAATATTTATATTTATGTACGTTTTACGAATACGTACGTTTATTTATTTATAACAAAAAGAGCGTTCCTCAGTTTCTTGCGTATTATATGTAGAAGAACCTGGACTGCAAATGGAGCAACGACTTACTCCATTTGCTCCAATTAACTTCAAAATGATGCTTAATAAACTAGGGGTTAAATGGAACCTCTGTGCCAAGATGCAAAAAATCCATTGGGAAATAACAAAAACCTCTCCTACTCCATTAGCTCTAATCAGCTCTAAAATGGTACTTGCAAAATTAGAGTTCTATTGAAACCTATGAGCCAAGTTTAAAAAAAAATACGTTGGAAAACAATGGCGTTAGAACGCGAAGGGACGGACAGAGAGATGAACAAACTACCATACCAATATTATAAAGTACTTATCGGGAAGCGCTTAATTATTCAAGCAAAAAAATTCATCTTTATATTAAAAAACTACTTTAAAAAATTTAAATGTTTGGTTACAATAGACTTCTAACCTAAAGATAATTCAAAAATGTAAGAATTATTGATTTATTTCTTCATGACAATTCATATATACAAGTAGAAATTTAAGGTATGAATGAGTAATAAGCATCAATTGATATAGAAACTATACGGTCAGAAAAAATATGTCAATTTGTATTTGCATTATTATGTTGTCTTATGATTATTTTCTTGTATCACCTTCGAGATTCTGCACTGATGCACATTTGCAATGGCAACAATGACTTGCTTGCTGACGATGTGTTCTTCTTGTTTCCTCTTGGATCAAAACCAAATAAGATTATAGTTTTACCAATAAACAGTATGTCTTGCGCTAATGATAGAGGCACATAGTAAGGTATCATTGTTGATTTAATACTATAACCACAATCCATCGACGATTCTTGCAACTGGAAAAAAAATGTTTGTGTATACAATTTGTTTTATTTGCATTTCTTAAGTGACAAGAAAAATTCATACCGATGACACAAGAGTTTTGTCACATATATTGCTGGCAGAAGTAGCTGAGAGAAATGTGTCTGCTGATGGCACAGTTTCATTGTTTTGCTGTTTGTAAATGAAAAACTCTTGATAAGGATCTCTCAATTCGCCATACAACAACCAACTGCATAACTGATTCACAAACACCTTGTTCACACTGCAAAATATTCTGCAAATATAAAAACATTTTGATACAAGTCATAAATATCTGGAGATCATGAGTCTGTAATAGTTACACCCCTACTGTAATAGATACCCTATTTTATGTTATGTTACTTTATGTATGCGTTTTACATTAGAATGTTTAATGTGTATAGTTCGCCTCAAACTTTATGGCGGATCGGAATACAACGCTATAAGCGTGCTTGCGCAGGTACAGTCATATACCCCACGCTCCCCAGCGTCCCGCTACACCAAAAATTGGTTACTGCGACGCGACTTGTGCCTATGTTCACATCCATCATAAAGTTTGACTAGAACTGTAACACTAGACGACCTATGCCATCGAGTAAATAACTTTGACAGCAGCATTTGGTTTTAATAGTCAGAAGTGTCACTTCACAGTATCGAAAGCATCGAAACTGTCAAACGCTATTTTGCGGAGTAATTTGAAATGCTTTGATTAAATTTTATGATTTATTTAATTTTGTGAAGGCTGGCGCGTGGGGATCTCGCGGACTGAAACCGGACTAAAATTTGTCAAAGATACACCAGCTAACTAGAAGAAGAGTGGTTAGACGGTAGGCGCAGAAGAGTGATTTTAGTCAATTCATACTTTTATGACCTATGCAAATATTTTGCACAAGCTAAAGTTTAAATGGCTACTACCATCTATTAGTTTTTCAGAACACTGACGAAAGCGATTTTTATCTTAACAAATATACGATGATATTTGTTAGTGAATTTTGCTGTTAATTTATATGAAGGTAGGGGTACGTTAAAAACATTTTTTTTTAATATAATGTTTCAAGTGCTTAAATAACTTGATGAATCTCCATTGAATAAATGTAACAAAAAACAATATTTTCATTTGGATGGTGTTCCGGCACACAATAGTTTAGTAATTAGAGCTTCTTTAAGCAATAATTATTCCGTGAAATGGATAGGCACAAATGGCCACCACAAACTCTAGATATTATTATGTTTTTGGACTTTTTCATTTGGGGCTATTAAAAAATGAAGAGTCCAAAAATAAATAGAACATTAGAAGAATTAAAAAGCAGTGTCTTGAATATTATGAATAATATTGTTATGGGCTAGTGGTCTGGATATTTAGGATATACGAAAATACTGATTTAAGTCGTACCTATACTTTATTTCAAAATGAAATTACAAACTGCAAAAAATCACACATGCTAATTTCATTTTTATCAAAAAAGAGCTAAAGTTTTCAAGTACAATTTTCTTGTGTCTATTATGGTTTCATATATGCCTATACTATCCCATTTCAGAAAAACACCCTATATAGTTTATACAGTTAACTGCAAAATTTGTCAAATGGTATTTACACTTATATACCTATGAAATGAATACACATTCCTTCAATTGTACTTACTTCAAAATAGCTTCTCTGACAAACTCGCTTCCATTCAGAATATACTGATGCACAAGGCTAAGTATTTGACAACCAATTAAACGTCTATCTTTAATCATAGATATCATTCTGTTCAATGTACTAAATAAAGTTTGATACTTTTCGACGTTACTGTACACAAAAGAAAGTGTGTAGTGTGGGTTACCAATCACCAAGTTTTGTAATTCCACTAAAATCTTTTTATAAGATCTTATAACTTCTGACATTCCCTCACTTAAAGCTTGAGCGTAAAGGCCATACGTCCATTGATCTAAAACAGAAAAGAAAGTAAGAATTAGAAATATTGAATATGAAGCAATATTATAGAATTAAAGCATTTCAAATTACTACCTACTGGGGTGGGCAAAAAGTCTTTTCACATTTTGGGTGTATGAAGTTGTAACCCAATCACTGTTGTGGGTAGTGTTTGTAAGCTGGTTATAATAATTTTGTTCCACCAGCCCATTTATGCTTTACTCAGGGGCTTAGGCCTCCCCCAAGGGTGAAGGGGCTTGGAACTTAATACACCACGCTGCTCCAGTAGGGGTTTGGTGGATTTTTACGACTGCCATCTGTTGATGACACCTGGGCCCAACGGTTTAACATGCTCTCCGAGGCATGGAGTCAGTGATAGTTATGTACTTAAGTCAGAAAAAACTCATTGGTACATGCCCGGGTTCGAATCACGGCCTTCTAAACAAACAGGTTCGCTACGCTCGGGCTATCACGACATAATAACATTACAAATTACCATATGAAGGAAAAAATAAAAAACTGTTACCCACCATTATTCAACTGTTTTCCTGTTCAACAAATGACCGTATTTAACGAAGAAATTCAATATAATTTGAAATTTTATTACAAAAAAAAAACAAAAAAACGAAAAAAAGGCGACACAAACCGTGAAAAAAATTGTGCCGTTTATGGATGTAATGCAGTGTCAGTAAGAGTAGTACAAAGTTGTTTAAAGTGTTTTTAATCAAGTAATGTTAAAGATGCAGTTCGGTCTATTAAGTAAGTGGTGCTCCACTGAACATAGAACAATTTTTACTCATTTGAATAAGTCTGGGTATACAAAAAGCTTGATGTTTGGGTGCCACACAAGCACATTGAAAGAAACCTAATGAACTATGTACTCATTTATGATTCTCTATGGAAACATAATGAAAGTATATCATTTTTTAAAAGATTTATCACTGATAATGAGAAATGTATCCCTTTATCATGCAAAAATCATGGTCAAAGTGTGGGCAAGCTCCATAGGCTGTGGCCAGTGGCGTAATTAGACGTGGGCAAGCGGCCCCTCGCCCACGGCCTCACACCCAAAGCGGTCACGCGCCCCCTTTAAATATGAGGGTTAATTTCCTGTTAATGTTAAGTAGAATGTGGTAAAAAGTCAATATAAATTTAAAGGTTGCTATTGACACTGCGCACTTTTCGTGACTGGATCAAAAAAATTCGGGAAACTAGCTTCACTGATAGTACTGCAAAAGCCTACGAGTACATAGAAAAGAAGAACAATTATGAGCTTCCAATATAACTTTAAAAGAAAAAAGTGTTCACAGAAAAAAAAGGAATTTTCAGCTATGAAGCTGTAGATGAGTCTATTGATTCTGCTGAAAGTATGCAGTTTGTGTAGTAATTCAAGACACTGACATAAGATTTACGGCAACTCAAATACATCAATCATTTTGAGTTCTTGTATGAAATAGAATGATTTAAAACTCATGACAAATAGCAAACTTTTGAAGCACTGCAAAGACTTAGCGACAGTACTGTTACATGAAGAAAGCAAAGATATAAAATCCTATAAACTATACAAAAAACTAAAACTCTTGGCAACTCATATAACTATTAAAAAACCCAATCATCTGATTGATATATTGTTACACGAAATTACGGAATTACATATAATTAAAAATAAATTGTAAGGCTATCCCAATGTTTATTTATTTTGCTGATATAATTATGCTTACTATGTCAGTAAGTAGATACAGCTTCCGCAGAAAGAAGTATTGCCAAATTAAAAATTACTTGGGGCATAGTATGAAGCACAACTAATTGTTTGCTTTAGGAATACTATCAATTGAAGCCGAGTTAGCTTTAAAAATCGACTAACATCTGTAATACAAGACTTCAGTAAAGCAAAGAGCCGAAGAGAATTATTTTTATAAAAGAAAGATTAGATCACACAGATTACAAAATAAATACTTACTCTTTTTAAAAATATGACCTTCAATATTATCCGTGCAAAAATATTTCTTTATCATAAAATTTATGATAACATATTTAATGTGTCCTGGGTTTGCTTTTGTATTCACAAAAATATGGTAGGATCACTGAATTGATCTTGGGAGTAGGTACTGAAAGAAAAGTGCCACGGTGATGCGACTTTGCCCATGTTTAGGCAAGTCTAAGCTACGCCGCTGGCTGTGGCAAAATCCAGATTAACACGCAATAAAGTGATTTTGAGTATATGGTAGGATTGGAAGGGCATCATCCATGATGAGCTTTTACCACCGCGCACAACTATTGATTTAAATGTTTACTGCCAAGACTAAAGCGTGCAATTGAAAAATGACAGCTAGAATTTATCAATTAAAAAATGTCTTTCACCATGATAACACCAGATCACACACATTTTAAACAATTGAGGAAAAATTGAGAGAGTTTGGCTGGGAAGTGTTAATACATCCATGTAGCTCTGATCTTGCATTTTTTCCACTTGTTTCGGCCTCTTCAGAATTCTTTAAAGTAGTGGAAGATTCACATAAAGAGAAGACTGTTAAAACTACTTGTCACATTTTTTAATGACAAACCCCAAAATTTCTACATCAGGATGATGACATTACGTACAAGATAGCAACAAGTTATTGAACAAAACGTCAAACATAGACTTTAATTAGATGTAATGAAACTATGGAAAAAACCATCTTGAATAAAATCGTAAATTGAATTCTTTTAAAAAACATGAAAAGACTTTCTCCATAACTAAATTGTTACATATATTGCATACATATTATAACAAATATTAATATACAATTTAATTTAATTACGCTCTATTTTGGGTTGGGTTTCCAAAAAGATTACTCTTTTAATATCTGTTAAAATGTCTATTGTAGAGGGATGGTAATTATAAGAATGGCAACCCACCCAGAACCTTTTTATCCATTTGAAATTTGGCCAAGATAGATTAATGGTCCACTATTTCTAAATTGATAGAGTAGGGTAGGATTGTTTATATTGATGCGAGGAGCGAACTGGTATGAAACAGAACTGAAGCCACCCAGAAGATGAACATTGTACAAGTAATTTACTGTTAGTTTCAACTGTTTTGACGACCATAATTCCTTTATAATAGGTACATATTTTCTATTTTTTGTGTTTCCACAATACTAAAAATGCTGAAAATTGATTTTGTGCCCTCGCCCCGCCAAAACCATAATTATTAATACTTTTAGGGTGCTAGTTTTAGTAACTCGTTCCTGTTTTAAATGTTTAACATCTAAATACATTGAAAGCTTATATATACAGCATCAGATTAATAAAAAAAAATCTGGGTCGGCTTTCCATTGCTGCTTGATGAAAACTGTGTTCATAACAATGATTAATTTGACATCCGGCTAAGATGAGCTGATGGTCCATCATTTCAAAAAAAATAGGTTAAGTTAGGGTTTGCCTGTGATAATGCGAGAGGCAAAGCGGAGCGGAGCAACAAGCCACCAATAAGCATTATAATTTTTTTCACGTTCCCCTAAAAAAATATTTACTGCATGAGCTTCATACACCTCTGCCCTATAAGCCTGATTAAATATTTTGTAACTTTTCAGCAGGCAACATTAAAAAGCGCTACCAAAAATCTAAAAACTTTATTCCTACTGACTATAAAATAAAATATAAGTAAATTATAAACCTGTGTGTAATTTCCTTGAGTGAAAACTAGAGACTTCAATGAAATTTTGAATTCTGTGATGACTCTTTGCTATAGCAGAGATCTGACAAAAGATATCTGAATCACCATCATGGGCAAAAGCAGGAGGTGTGGTCTGCAATAAATGCATGTTATAATTTGGCGCATTTAGTCAGAATTAAAGTGGAATTAAGCAAGTTTAAAAAAAAAAAACAATCACTTTTTCGGATGATTGGGAACAATCCCATAAAACAAACAAGGCATCATGAATCATTTTTATTGCTTATGTTCTTTCTGTCTAAGGGCTGCAAACCTAAAACTACACCCGAAGAAATGCAGCTTCTTCAAAAAGCAGGTTAACCATAGGTTAACAAAAATATGCAGCGGTATTTGTAAGTATACTCGTCATTGCAATTATGAATGATGTTTAAACTAATTATTTAACTTAGATCCTGCAGAGTGCTGAAAAACACTTTGTTGATACTGATGAAATCTCAGAACAAGAACAATTTGAGGATGGAATAGGAACGAATTTGCACCAAACCAAACCACAGCTGATTTTGCTGCTGATGCTGACGCTTGTTGACGCTTGTCTATCTTGTCATGCTTGACATAGTATTTTTTTTTAATTGTCATCACGAGGATGACGTTTGCCACAGACAAGAAAACGGGAAACGTTATTCAAATATTATTTAAATAAACGATACGAAAGGAATTGATAAACGAAATTTTGAAATAAAAAAGACCAGATTGGAGAAAATATAATTAACTGTAATGAAATGATAAAATGAAAATAAATGCAAGTTCATATTTTGATCTTATGTGTCACGATGCGTGTTATGGGGTGTTTGCTATTTAAAAGACTGTTTGTAAAGGCTGTTTGTAATTGTAATGAAATACTCGATGAATAACATCCCAATCGTGATTTTACAAAATTTTGGAAGTACTTTAAGGAAACAATAAATCAGCTTGCCCATATCCAGGTTAAGTATTGAATTCCGCATTGGTGACCGCAAGAGCTAAATACCACAATTTATAACCATTATAGAAACATCAGATAATCTATTTTAATATTCTTTCTTTAGTAAATTCTAAAACTCTGTAGTTATTAACATAAATATAAAAACATATTACTCTTTACACTCAAAATGACCATCATTGACACTTTTGTCCAGTGGTGAACAATTTAGTTCTCCGCATTAGCACCGGCATCAAGATGCTCGGAGACATCTTTGTGTAACAACGAAGAGGATTCTTATTACACCAACATAAATATGTCTGGTGACCCATGGGCTTTACCGTCTCTTTCTGGAGACCACACTATCATCAACGTGCCTAGTGACCCATTCGTGACATAAACGACTGGGATTCTTCTTAATGGTGGACAGCATCCAACTACGTGAGACGTCACACTAACATAGAGTATGCCTGAGACCCTTTAGACTCATTCAACAGAAGGGATTTTTATAATAACTCAGTATTCATATTCATAGTTAAATTTACGTAAAGATAAGTGGGTGCTTAAATTATCCTCAGGTTATTCACAACTAAAAAATTAGACACGTGGTTTTGTATTATACTCGATACGCAATTTTAAAACTTTTGAATATAATTTCAACTCTGTTTCATGTTAATAAAGAGTTCAATCTTTGAGTAAAGCATATAGTTATATAACAATGAACCCAACACATGGTTCGATGACCTTTAGGTGTACTTTCTATTTCTAATTCCTGTTAAAGAATATATCATTCAGTTACAAATATAACACGAAGATATCATTAGAAAATCACATAGAATTAAAGGTAATTATGGCTCGTTATAAAGAATGAGAGCTACTTTCTACACTAGTTTGCCTTGTCAAAATGGTTCAATGATGAGATCGATGGTTAGTGAGGGCGATGGACCAACTGATGCGTATGAAATACCTGGTTCTTACAAAGAAATAATCTAATTATAATAACAATATATAATGTGAGTTTTATAGATATTTGAAAAAAAACATGAAATTCATTCATTAATTTAATTTGAAATTCATGGTTGATGATTGACATAACAACTTTTAAGTGAAACCCTTGGACGTAATACTAGGTTCAGGACAGTGCACTCGACTTTGTGAAACGAGGAGATGCGAGGTCCAAGTCCTTTTGCCTCTTTTATTCTAGGGTGACAATAATTTTTTTTTATTTTTTTTTCTCTTATCTTGACTTCTGTTGCTAGTGCTTTATAATAACAAGTTTACTTAAAAAGAACGAATAAAAAAGAAAAATCATCCTGTTTGCGGTGGGGCATATATCGATATAATGAAGGTTATTTTGTATTTTTTATTGTCTATATGTTCCTATATCATCCTAGTTTGAAACATTTGCTTACACTGGACTGATTCCTGCTGCTAACTCCTTTTCACACTCATGCAGTTAGACATTTAAGATTTTCTGTCTGGTGTTCCATTGATATTTTTGTAAGTAAGTACTATGCTTTGACGTCTATAAATTTAAACATATTTTTTATTATATCAGAATATTTTGGTTTTAACATTGTAAGTATTTTAAAATTGCACTGCAAAAAAAAACTGGAAATTTTTAACCCTTTATAATTTTTTTTTTAAATTTTAATTAAGAATTCCTACTGATTTAAGAAAATATTATGGTCACCTTAGTAATATCACGTCAAAAACTTCAACTTTAACAATACACACGTCAGAATTCCCCAAATTCTCGTTTTAGTTGCCAGTATAAAACCATAACTTCAGACACCCTTTTTAAATATATAACTGAATTTTTTTATAAATTTGTAAAATGTAACGTAATAACTTTCATAAATAATATTATTATCGGAATAACAAGACATATCAAAGACCAAAAGTCACAGAAATAAATATTAGACGAGTATTCGTATATATAAAAATCGATAAAGAACCTACTAGATGAAATATTTTTTTCTAATGGCAAGTGTTAGAAAGGTACAACTCACGGGACTCACCGGTCGCCAGCTCCTACGAACTCATTTTGTTAACGTGAACTGTTTATTTGCAGAGTGCAGTTTTATATAATAAAAGTATTTCGGTTAAATAGAGTTTGATTTATCTGACAACAAAAAATATAACAAATACAAATCTTTTCAACAACAACGTTACCTAGCAACCCAAGATAAAAATAATATACTGACATATAGGTACAAAATAGGTTAGACGTCTTTTACAGAGTTGGTATACTTTAACACCTTCTCTCGTTCTAATCCTATATTTTGAGCCAGTCTTTGCAGCCTTGGTCTTGCTAGTGGCTTTGTTAGAAAATCTGCAAGCTGCAACTCACTTGACGTCTTTTGCACTTGCAGCTCACCTGCAGTTACTAGTTCGCGCACGAAGAAATGTCGAATTCTTATGTGCTTTGTGCGACGATGGAATTCAGGATTCTCTGCAAGTTTCAATGCAGCTTCATTGTCCACCTGCAGCTTTGGTAATCCTCTAAGTTGTGTCATGAATTTCACAAGCCGTGTTAGCCATACAGCCTCTCTTGCAGCTTCGCTGGCAGCAACTATTTCAGCCTCTGTGGTTGATATAGCCACACTCGCTTGTCTCTGGCTTAGCCAAGAAACTGTTCCTCCAGCGTACAGGCATAGTACTTCGGTGGTTGATCTTCCAGTGGTCACATCCTCACCATGATCTGCATCACTGAAACACTCTATGGCTCCCGGTTTATAACCTCTCTTGTATACAATGCCAAGATCTAGTGTGAACTGTAAGTATCTCAGGATACGTTTCACCTTCGTGCAATCTGCCTGTGTCGGATTCTCGAGACTTCTTGAAACGACACTTACTGCATAAGCAATATCCGGTCTCGTTGCAACCATTAAATATGCCAATGCACCAACAACTTGTCTGTAGTTATGCAAAATAAAGTCATCAGAATTCTTATCTTTCTGCAGAACATCATCTTTGACAATCGGTGTCGAAACTGGTTTACAATTTTCCATACCAAAACGTTTTAGAATTTTTTTAGCGTAAGAACCCTGGTGAATTTTAATGCCACCTTCTCTGGTTTCTATCTCTATGCCAAGAAAATATGATACCGGTTTTGTAGTAATTTTAAACCACTTTTTCAGTTCATCCATGAATTGATCAATTAGTTCTTGATCACTTCCAGCGACTAGTCCATCATCTACATACAGTGCTACAATCAACTTTTTGTTGTATTTCTCTCGTTTAAATAGACATGGATCCGCTTCGCTCACTTTGAAACCAGTTTCTTGAAAGAAATCTAAGATTCGCTTATTCCAACATCTGGGTGCCTGCTTTAGTCCATATAAGCTCTTTTGGAGTAAGCAAACCCTTCCAGATCCATCATCGTAGCCGTCAGGCTGCTTCATGTAGATCTCTTCATCTGACAAGTTCCCATAGAGAAAAGCAGTTGTCACGTCAAACTGACCTATTTTTAGGTTTTCATTCGCAGTAATGCTCAGAATGGTTCTCACAGTTGTCATTTTGGCTACAGGACTGAAGGTTTGTTCATAGTCAAGACCCCTTTTTTGATGAAACCCTTTAGCCACCAGCCTTGCCTTATACTTATCAACTGATCCATCAGCATTCAGCTTGACACGATATACCCACTTACATGGTATTGCCTTTCTATTCTTTGGTAACTTAGTCAAGACCCAAGTCATATTTTCTTTGAGTGAACTTATTTCACTTTCCATAGCCTTCTCCCATAACTTCTTTTCAGGGCAAGTTAAGGCTTCTTTATAGGTCGTTGGTTCAGAGTATGTAGTCATCACAAAATCATTGAATCTTGAAGGTTTACGAAGCTGTGATGGATCGCGCAGTATTCTATCAATTTGCTCACTTTCAGCATGAGTAGCATATCTTTCCTCGTGATCATCGTCATCTTCTCCGAAAGTATTGTCTTCAACAATCTCATCTTCCCCCCTTGATTCAATTGATATTTCATGATGCGACTCTGCATCTCTGAACTCAAGTTCATCGTCCATGTTATTAGTTACAGGGACGTCTTCAGTACCAGTGATTTTTTCGTCATTCGTATCCTCATTTCTGACTGGAATTGAAACCTCTATTTCTTGGTCCGCTGAACTCTCAGAGAACTCCATTTCAATTTTTGATAAAATCGGCCTTTCATCAAATGTCACATCTCTCGATCTAACCAGAGTTCTGGTCTTTTTGTGCCAGAGTCTATAACCATCGTCATCATCATAGCCAATCAAAACACACTTTTTGGCTTTCTTCTGCAATTTCTCCCTTTTGTTTAGGAACATGCGTGTAACATAGGGAACCGATGATTCTTAGATGTTTGATGTTTGGCTTCTTTCTAAGCCATAGTTCATATGGACTTTTGTGGGCTACAGTGGTCGGTCCTGTTCTATTCAATATATAGACAGCCGTTCGCACTAACTCTGCCCACAAACTATTAGGTAGTTCCTCATGTGCGTGCATCATTGCTCTAGCTGATTCAACGATCGTCCGATTATCTCTCTCACTACACTTATTCTGTTCTGGTGTATACGGCATGATCAATCTCTGTCTTATTCCGTACTTGGCTAATTCACTTCGAACTTTCTCATTATCAAACTCGCCTCCATTATCACTTAAAAACTCTTTCATACAGTGTCCTACAGCCTTCGCTTCAGTTAACATCTGTTGCAACTTAGCAGATACTTCAGATTTCTCTTTCATAAATTAAACGTAGCGATAACGGGTGTACTCATCTTTGAAAAGTACGAAATACCGGAACTTTGATTGTGAAGCTGGAAACGGACCACAAACATCAGAGTGTATGCGCTCTCCAGGCGCCGTAGCTTTTTCTCTGATTCCAAACTTACGTCTATGCGCTTTGCCAAATATGCAACCTTCACATTACTCGCCAGTATCTTTGGTCTTTATGCCCAATTCACGTTCAATGAGACTCTTGATATGCCTTTTATTTTGGTTGCCCATGCGTTCATGGTAAAGCTGTAAGGTATCTGACACATTCACCGTCGCGTGTTTTTTCGGTTGTACCTCTATACAGTTCAGTTTATAAAGTCCACCATACCTTTCCCTGCTTCCTGTCACGATAACCTTTTTATCAATCTTCATGGCGCAAGAAGTGACTCGTGACTCAAACAGACTTTGCGGATTTGTATCTTGTGCCGCTAGTACCGAAAACAAGTTTCTCGATATAGCTGGAACCAACCAAACATCTCTCAGAAAGAACTCATTACCCGGCTTAACCATCATCTTGATTGAACCCTTCCCAATAGCTTCAATCACGTTACCGTTAGCTGTCATTACAGTATGACGTTCATCAAACCGTTGGAAATCTTCAAATATATCTCCACGCATCGTGACATGATGAGTAGCTCCGTTGTCTACGTACCATCCTTCACTATGAACGCCATGTTTAGTAGAGTTTAGAAATAGAGTCATGTTGGTACCTGTAGTGTTTCCACCTGAGTCACCACTACCATAATCTCTATCTTTCTTCTTAGGGCAGTCTTTTTTATAGCGACCTTTCTCCTTACAGATATGACATCTACCTTTGAAACCCTTGCTTGGTTGTTTCTTTGTACAATCTTTAGCCATTCTTGTTGCCAGAACTTCACTCGATTTCTCATCTTTGTTGCTCATCAGCGCCTTCTCATGGGAACAAAGCTGTGATGTGAGATTCTCCACTGTGCGGTCTTTCTTTGACATTAACATCCAACTTGATTTAAAAGAGAAGTATTCTTTCGGCAAAGTGTCTAGAATTTTGCATATGAGAAGGAACTCTGGCAAATTTTTACCATCTTCATCAAGTTTAGCGAGTTCTGTATTCAACTTATGCCACAAATTCTTCACTTTTGAGATGTAAGTTGCGATATTGTCAGCAGTGTCTTTCCTAAGATGAAAAAACTCGGTGCATACCTCATATAGGCGGTCATCATTGAGACCATCATATAGTCTATGCAGTTCATCCCACACATCTTTTGGTTTCGAGAATCGTATCACCTTGTCGAGTATCTCATCCGAAATATTATTTGTTATTAGTAGTAATGCAATACTTTCCAACTTGTTGTACTCATTAAGCTGCTTTTGGTAGTCCGATAGAGCAGAGGCATTTGCATCTCCATCACCACCAGTTACTGCTGGACGTTCAGGCTGACGTGTCCTCCCTTCAACAATGTCCATGATACCGTCCATGCCGCGTAACAAGGCCGACACGCGGTATTTCCATGATACCCAGTTGTTGACATTTCCATCAAGTTTAGAAATCTGGATCTTGCTTATTTCCATGTTTCTAAGTGTGGAGAGCCCATAACCTGTTAACGTGAACTGTTTATTTGCAGAGTGCAGTTTTATATAATAAAAGTATTTCGGTTAAATAGAGTTTGATTTATCTGACAACAAAAAATATAACAAATACAAATCTTTTCAACAACAACGTTACCTAGCAACCCAAGATAAAAATAATATACTGACATATAGGTACAAAATAGGTTAGACGTCTTTTGCAGAGTTGGTATACTTTAACACATTTTGCCTCCTTACGGCTTACTATTTAAAGTGAACCTTAGAAGGTTTCATTTTTGTAATACGCAGTTTCAGGAGTGCACAGTCCTGAACCTACGTAGGTACTATTACGTCCATGATGAAAGCTGAAAGCGAAACGAAGCAAAAAAACAGAATAATCGTAGCCAATCTGTCTGTGGTTGCCTATCGTAAAGTCTTGCGGGTTGATTGACTGTCATAAATAGGGATGCAGAAATATTTAATATCGTTGTATTTATATCGATATAAATATCGAAACCTGACAAATATCGATGTTCAATATATCGACCATTCTTAGCGATAATTTCGATATTAAAAAAATATCCTAGGATGCCTCCCGTACATGAAAAGTGAGGGCGAAATAGAATTTTACACGTCTTTTGAAGTGAAGTTAAGTTAGATAATAAAAGAATGACGGCCAAAGCTGCCTGAAAAAATCCAGTGTGAACGGAATAGTCACGGCGACGCTTAATTTTTGGTAAATGAGTATATACTTGGTAACAATAAATAATACATTTACAATTGATGTGATATTTTCGTAAAAATTTAAGTACATTTAAGTTAATGAATGCCTTTGCTTTTAGAACCATGGTTAAAAAAATATATAATAGTTATCATGTCTATCATCAACAACTATGAATGTCATACAATATCATAGAATAACAATAAACATCAGCTAGCGAAAAAGTACTTAGTAAATGGAAATAAATTCAAATAAAAGAAGTGTGTGCGTGTAACCTTTACGCGCGATTGAAGTAAAACTTTGAAGTTTTTTTTGTACGTTTTATAATAACAAATATGAGATGATTCTTCGCTACTATCCCAGTCTGACAATTCTTGTAAAAGTTTGAAGTCAGAATCGCTTTCACTGGACGTAGACATTTTCACACTAAATTACAACAAAATTAAATAGATATTGGTTTCAAAATATTAGGATAAAAGTAATTTAGCGAATTTTTATTTGATGATAGCAGACGGTCGATACGTAAACCATCACATTTGACAGATAGGCCGCATGTTTATCCTCAGTAATAAATTCTATCCTTCAACAGCTGTCAGAAGTATATTGGGACACACGAAATGTCATTTTCATACAAAAATCTAACTCTGGTAAGCTATCGACCCTCCCGCGGCCTTCCGTCGATAGATGGCGTGCGACGGTAGATATGTCTATTCTGTCGATAGGTTATTGAGACGACAAAACTATACAATGGAAAGAATTTCTTACCCTAGTTGGTTAGACCGTCGATAGATAGGTAATTGGGTTTGGCTGTTAGAGATTTTTAAAAAACTTTGAAATTTAAAATGGTTTTTTTAAAACTGTTGAATTTTTATTTACTTTGCTATTCACAATTGATCCGTTTGAAAATTTGGAAATAAATAATCCTAATTGATTATGATATTTGCCACGAGCTGGCGTATAAGACAAGAAGCGTGGAGTATATGACATACACTTACTACCAATCCAAATTATTATTTTTTTAACTGCAAAGTTTTTTAAAAATCTCTAACAGCCAAACCCAATTACCTATCTATCGAAGGTCTTACCATACTAGGGTAAGAAATTCTATCCATTGTATAGTTTTGTCGTCTCAATAACCTATCGACGGATAGACATATCTACCGTCGCACGCCATCTATTTTTAAATAGCGGAAACTACACAGACTATAGTAAACGTTACTTCCGTCAGAATAAGCATTACTTCCGTCGGAAAAAAATCTGAGTTACTCCCTAGTCGCGCCTAAAGAAGTTTTACTTCAAAAATTGTAACAAATACAACAAAACGAGAAACACTTGTATGATGCAGAAGGGTATCAATCAGTATAATATGACGTAACTGACATTTGATAATCCATTGATACTTATTGTTTTTTTTTTTTTAATATAGGCAGAAGAAGATTATATTTTAATTAGTTTTTTCTACATATCTGTAAAACCCTGCATTATATATTGTTATTGTGATTATTTTCTTATAATAATCAGGTAATTCATACGCATCCGTTGGTCCATCGCCTTCACAAATCATTGAACCATTTTTACAAGGCAAAAGTTTTATGAAAGAGGCTCTCATTTTTTTAAATTAAATAGACTTTCTTTAATGGTTTCTAAACATCAGATAACATTTAGTGATGCAAGAGGTATTTAATATCGATATATTAATATCGAACCCTGGCATGTATCGATATTAGATATATTGACCTTTAATATATCGATAGAAAGATCGATATTATTTTGAGTACTATAATATCAATATTTTCGTTATTTCGATATGTTTCGATATATCGTTCATCCCTAGCCTTAAACTCTATAGTTTTAAAAGTTTTAAAAGTCAAATTTTGTTTTATTTATTTTTATAAAGTTTGTGAAAATAAATAAGAATGGCTGATATTTGCAGATTAGGAAACAACTTTGAGCCAAAAGATGCTAATTCCAAATCTGATGAGAAACTTTCTTTTGTACATGTTTTTTGTGTCTTTGTGTCATTAATTACTATACTCGCAGAAATAACGACAGGTAAATATTAGCAAAATTTGTTTAAAACTTTGATAATTTTTTTTAAAACTTAAATTTGTAACTGAAAAACAGGTAGCGCTTTCTAATTTAGCCTGCTGATAAGTTACAGAATATTTAATCAGGCTTATGGGGGAGCGGTGTACGAACCTCATGCAGCAAATGTAAAAAAGTAAAGTTTTTTAAGGAAATGAAATAGAAATTATAAGGCTTATTAGTGGCTCATCGCTCCGCTTCGCTTCTCGCATTATCACAAGGAATCCATAACCTCACCTATTTTTTTGAAATGATGGACCATCAACCTATCATAGCCAGATTTCAAATTGATCATTTTTATGAACATAATTTTCATCAGGCAACAATGGAAAGCCGACCCAAAAAAACAGTTGACTTTCATATTGCTTTCTTAGATACTGCACCAAGTCATTTTGGTATAAATACAAAACATAACTATGTTATTTCCTTTTTTTAATAAAGTTATGGTAATAATATAATAGTTTCATAGATATTCATTTTCAGATACTGTATTGTTTGCTGAATATTGTGAGAGGAATAATTTTTACTGGGCTTTAGCTTCTATTTTATTTCTCATAATACCAAATATTTTGATACACATATTTTCTATGAGATGGCTTCTATTAGACATGAAAGCCAATCTAAGGCATTGGTTGACACATTTATTCTTGATTGGTGTGTTTGTTAGGTGAGTAAATTTTTATTTCATTATATTAAAGCTGTTTAGAGCCTCTTAAAATATCTAAGCTTTGGTATTACTTCAATTCTGATCAAATTACACTGACCAACTTATGGTAAACACTTGTTTCCTGCAAAATTTGATATATTTAGACCCTTTTGAATTGATTAACTCTCCCCTATTTATTATTGGTGGTTTCAAAAACTGAGTATGTTCGAACTTTCACCGCTGGGCGACCTCTAGTAGTAATAAAAAATGTGCTTGGGAAAACAAAAAAAACAAACCTGTAACATGGATCTATTATATTTCCTCCAAGAAAAGTGGAAATCCTGGTTTTTAGCTTAATAAAGAATATGGGCTGCTTAATATTTTGACTTTATTAAGAATGAATCTATAAGAATGCCCATAAATCTGACAAACTTATCTTGCTCCGAATAGAGTTTCGTCTCTTGATCTTCAAAAAATACTTTTTTCAGATACCTTACTTTCATCAAAAAGGCATTTATAAACACATTATCCAAAGAACCAACTCTTCCAAAAATCTTATCAGTTCAAAAAAATGATTTGATATTGCTACATTTCTTGTATGCATTCATTGGAACTGTGCCACAAATAATTTTACAGAATTATTCGGTTATTGTGTTACCTGGAGACCATAACACACGATGTAAGTTGTCTTTAATATTCATATTCAGTAAAGTTAACAATGATTTTCTAAACTGATTTTATGTAGACATTATCATTTTAATATTACTAACCATAGTAAAAAATATTTCTTTTTCTCTTATAATCATTGATTTAACAATTTAATAATAAGGATTTGTAGTCGCTAACTAAAAGTGAAATAAAAGCATCCACAACGAGCGTGAGTTGATATGGCCGCGGCGGCCCACGGCTCGGCACCATTGTGCGCGTCTGTGCAAGCAAATACGGTTCGGACGTGTCGCAATGTTTACAGGAACGTGACGAGAATTAAATCGTTATAATGTTCAAAATAAATTAAAAATAATCGAATGGCCATCTGTAGGCATAAACTAATGTTAAATTATAATGTTTACTTACCGCAAATACGATATTCAGCCCTTTTTTGCGTCTTTGACGAGTAGTTTCACAAATTTTTACGACACAAGTTGTTTACTCGGTGCTAAGCCATTACACCGACTAAAAGCCGTTTGGAAGACTTATTGCGTTTTGGATGACTTCCTGCGCGGACACTTTAGAACGCGGACAGCACATCCAGTTATATTATTGGTATATCAATGCTTATATAATGTACAAATGCGTCGACAACCTCCCTTAGTGACCGCAGTGACCGTGAAATGGCGAACAGGCCCAAGTACATAAATAAAGATCGGAAAAATTAAATAAAAAAACTATGAAACTAACAGAAATATTTGCATTGTACCTATGATTGTTTTTAATAGTATTGGTATTTTATAACATTATAACAAATTTAATCACGATATCTCAAAAAAAGAATTTTGTCACATATTAGTGCTATTTCACTCAGCCATTGACCATTAAAGGAACAAATTAACATGTAGTATTTTTATTATGTGAATAATTTTATGTAAGTATAAAATATAATAAATTAAAAAATATAAGACAAAAAGTAAAAAAAATATTGGTTCGAGTTTAAGGGGGAGAGGTAACGGACCCTCCTGAAGTGATTATTACAATAGAAATAAAAAAAGAAAAAAAAAATTTTTGGTGGTTCGTTGCTTTGCTCCTTGTATTCACACGAGCCAGTTCTGACCTACTATTTTTGAGGTGGCAGACCAACAATTTATCTCAGCCGAATTTTAATTGAAAATTGTTCTGAATCAGACAGGTTTGGAAAGCTGACCCAATATTATTAATGTTATTATCGTCAATAAAAACCTTTTTAATTATGTGTTATAGTGATGTCATTAACTGCATCTTTGATATCAGTACTATGGGCTTGCATGATGTATATTTCTACCTTGACGGGACGAAACAGAGAGAGCTTTCGATGGATTCCATTTTCATTAAAACTATTTTGGCACTTTGGGATGTTGGTTGCGAGAATTGCTGGAGTATTGATATTTACTGTTATTTTTGGAATCTGGACATTAGTACCCATGGGTAAGTATTTGTGTATCAAGTTACTGATATGCAGTATGCTTATTTTCTCACTTTTCTCCCAACTGGTCCACATTATGCTTTTACGCAGGCATTTTTTTTGTTTTATATTTTCAATAACTTTTAACATTCACCATAGACAAAACATTTTGCTCTGCATAAACTGAAAATAAAACTTATTAAAATTCTATTTTCTTTTGTCAATTTTATAAGGTAAACACCACAAAGTAACGAACAATCCACCCCTAAATTGAATAATTTATACACATATAACAAGCAAAAACAAATTATGTATAAAAATCTAAACAGACCTATTTCCACATATACATTCACAATTCAAAAGCCAGTTGCTAGGCTATACCATGTTCAAGAAGCCAAATCACTCAACCCCTACGCCGTCATGTATTTAACTGTGATTAACGTTGAAAAATGCCTTGCAGTTATATCCCATGTAACAATTAGAAAATCAGGAAAGTTGTGGAAAAGAAAGACAAAATCTCATGGACTAGTTAGATTACAAGATATTTACCTTCGTTTGATATTAATAATACATATGTAAACTTACAGGGATACACTGGGCAGCCATGACTTTTTGGATAGTAACACAGAAGACAACTTTCTGTCCCAACAAGTTGGAAGAAACTTTTTACAATGTTGTAATGGGTTTTATATACTGTTTTTGTTATATAAACTTATGTGAAGGACATACCAGATACCGCCTTATGGTATTTTACACATTGATAGTGACACAAAATTTTGCCAGCCTGTTTCTGTTCATTTTGATATCAGATATACAGGAACAAAAAAAACTGTGGTCTGTGATAGCAACAGTGTCTGTTGTTGCTGGAACTATGATTGGTAAATTTTCTAAACAAGACTTCATTACAGTTTTTATTCTAATAGCTATATAGCAATAGAATAAAGTAAATTTTAATTTCAGGAATTTGTAGTATGCTACTCTATTATCGATGTTTTCATTCAAAAGGCCCAATCACATGGAAAGATGTTGATGTTGAACTTAATAATAAGATAAGACAGAAAACGGAATTCAGAAATGCTGAAGGTAGCTTGCAGCATGTAAGATCGTTTAAATCTCTACAGAAAAGTCAGACAGTAAAGGATGGTGGAAGGTAAGCTGTAGATCTCATTTTGTAATTTATTAATGATTTATATGTCGTAATACTGTATATTTTTTAAATGTTCATTTCAGTAAAGAGCCTAAAGAACCAGAAGAAATACCTAAATGCAGTATTGGAACTACAGATAAAAAATTCTTATTAGATCACTGGATAGCAAGATCTGGCACACCAACTTTTATGTCTGTTCCGATAGGTAACAATAGTGTAGACGTGTCAGGTATAGAATTTCATACAGTAGAAAATACACCGCAATCAGCCAATACACAAAATGTGGACAAGTTAAGTCCAAATGTCCTTAGTATGGGTAAATTAATCGGTAAACATAAAGAGCTTACCATATGTTCTCCAACAGAACTAAACATTAGGTTATCTGCTTTAAAAAATATAGAGGCTTCCATATATGAATTAACATCAAGCAACCTCAACATTCAAAAGCGTAGAGGAATATGCTCTTCTGATGTACTAAAGGATGATCTAGATTCTGATATAAATAATGTTGATTTCATTAAAATTTCAAAAAATGACCATGGCTCTGAATTAAGTCATGGCACAGACAGCTCAAATAAAAAAACCTCTTCTGATTCCATTGATATGGATTTAGATTTAAGTTTCAGTGATATAAACAGTTCAGACATTAATACCTTCAATGAAAATATTGTTCAAAAATTGTGCCTTAGTGCCTTGAAAAATATCAAAGTTGGTAATCAAGATGCAGATATTGAAAATATTCAAAGAATAGCTTTGGATATACTAAAAGAAATGTATGCTAAAAAAGGAAGAAATAAAAAAAATAACACTGATATACTTACTGCTGCTAAACGTGACCTCGACACTCCCACAGAAATGCTTTCAGTACATGATTATGAGAATATATGTGCAGTGAATATAGCTAGAGAAGCTTGGGGGTTAAGATCTTGGAATGGATATTGTGACATTGAAAACTGGCTTCATGACGGTAGTGTAGTCAGAGATCGTCGGCGCGACACGTTCACTTCGGGGAGTTCAGAAATCAGTAGCTGTATATCTCAAGAATTAAAAAATAGTATACTTACGGCGCCACAAGTACCTATGAGGAAAATGCCACACTATTCTAATGTTTTTGTTAAGCATGAAAAAAGCAACCAACAGAATGATTATGTTAACACAGTTGTGAGTGATTCAAATGGTGAAGGTGACGGGAAAATTGGTAATGAACTGGCTTTTGCCATGCCATATATAGTAGACAATAGCACTAATTATTTAGAACCTATAATTGAGGAGTTGGACAGTCTAGGCGATATAGATCCGCCTAACAAAAAAAGATTGAATTCTGAAAGTTCATTGGTTGCTACAATAGATGAAATTACTGTTACTAGTTCTCCAAGAAATGTATATCACAGAAGGGAACACCTATGGGATTCGCCACAGTTAAATTCACCTTCTAAGTTAGAATCAAACTTGAAACGTGCCCTTTGGAAAGAACCTTCGAAATTTGATCCTAGCAACATGATGGAGTCTCTGCCAGAAAAAGACAATATGTTGAATGAATCTCATGCAGTAAAATTTGAGTCTAATAAGAAGCAAATAAATATTCCGATATCAACTGCAACCTCTGAAATATATCACTCTAGAAACTTTGTAATAGAAAATAAAAATGCTAGATATCGACAGAAGACTAACAATATGAAAACACAAGTCAGGAAAATTAACATGTGTAACAAAAATAACAGCATTGTACAAGATTATTCAAACAAGAATATAGATTATTTGTGGCAAATGGTTTCAGAGAACTCAGTTCCGTTGGGATCTAATGAAAATTTGTGCTCAATCCAAGTTACATCATCACTTCAGTCATTGATATTCAAAGAACCTGCACCAATTCCATTAGTAAACAACACAACTGCAGCTAAAAGTTCCAATAATAAAAAAGGCGGAAGGAATAAACCTCGACGTAAATTTTCAATTCTTAGGGAGAGATTTGAACCAAGAATTAATGGGAATTCTGATGAAGAAACATTATACCAATATTCCTCAGAAAATTTAAATGTCCAAGAACAATCTGATACACCTCAAAGAGAACACTCCTCGGTTAAGATAAAAAACCAAATTGAAGAAGCTGAAAATTGTATAGCCGTTTCTCAAGAAAAACGTTTAAAAGTGCGAACAGTTATAACAGGAACATCAAATGTCCCAGAATTGACCAAAAATATAAAAGAAAAGCGGTCACTTTTCATGAAACAAGTTTTAAGTCCTCCAAAATTCAATACGAAACTGAGGTATAAAGTGTAATTACAGAATGTTATGTAAAATTGACAACAGACTTATTTTTAAAGTGCTTACAAATTTAAAAAGTATTATTATTATTTATATGAGCCATGATCTCAAGATTTTTTTAAGTCTAATATTACATTGCATTGTCATTATAATTAAGTTTGCAGGATGTTTCTTATGGCGCTACATTAATTTAAAATATTTTGGTTCTTGTGACTTCCATTTTAAAATTGAGACATAAAATATTGCACCCATCCACATGAAATATTTTTTCTGTAAAAAGTTTGCTATGCGGTCCACACATTATTGGTCTAATGTTCATGTTCAGAATGATGGAATTAACTTGATAATAATGATATTGAGATTCAGACTGATTAATAGATTGCTGATAATTTTGTTAAAAAGAGCGTCCTTAAGTTAATTGCATATTGTTCTGAAACCTTTTGCACTTTTTGAATGCGCCTTCGTGGTGACGTTCTTCCACATAGTAATAAAATTCACTCTTGTGACGTATTTCAAGATTACGTTACATAACTATGAAATAAAGATTAAAAAAAAGTATTTGCGAGTGGTGGGGATAGCGTATTTTTGTTGTGTGCTGACGTTACAAAGTCAGTATGTCAGTATTCCGTCAAACGCGCTGAGATGGATTTGATAAACGGCTTAGAAATCGGAATATGTAGGCAAAACATCCTGAATAAAAATGATGGAACGAATGTCACACAAAGGTGAAAAGCTTCAAAATGCAAAATTGGCATATGGCGCAATCGTAGGTTTGTAATATTAATATTAATTTAAAATTTAAATATGGAATAATGTCAATAAAATGTGTTAATATAATGTGTCATGTGTATTAAATATTGTTAAAATTCATTTTGGTTCATAACAGTTGTATTTTATGATCTATATCACAATTATAATAATACCTAATTATTGTCGCTTCACGACATAATTTGGAATTCTGTCACATATTACAAAAAATAATATCAAAAGAGAGGGGTCTTGTATTATTATACATTTTTGACCACTAAAAATTTAAATAAAGTAATTTACCATGTTTTTTGAATGTGCTAGAAATTGCAGATCGTATAAAATTATATTATTTAGGATAACATTTTATCATATAAAACTACATACACCCTTAGTTTTTTATAATTTTAAAATAAGTACATAATTGAAAAGATATTAAGGTACCTAATGCACCTAACATTTTGAAAAAAAAATACAAAATAGCACTAAACCAATTATATTTCAAGGGAATGGAATGGAACATTGGAAGTGGAAAAAAGTTTTTGACAAGTGCATCAAATGAAATTTGAAAATGCATAATTTAATAGATATTAAGAAAATATATTAAAATTGAGCATTCTTGCCTTTATCTGTGAAACTACTGTGCTTAAAATTTTTAAAAACTGCAGATCATGGGTCTCAGTCATAGACTTAACCAAAAATCATAGTTTTGAAATTCCCGCGGAAACATGTAATATTCGTGAAGAAAAAATGCAAATAACATATGTTGCTTAGTCTCACAAAGACTAGTTCAATTGTATAGTCTAGTATTTACTATGGTAGCCTACTTACCTATATGAGGGAGTCGGCTTCAAATGCTAGCTCAAAGAATCAGTTTTAAAAAAACATAGATCATACGATGACTTATAGTACGGCATCCTCTCCAGGCGAATCTGACTCGCAATTGACAGATTTTTTATAAGTAATTTATGACAGAACTCGAAATTACGTTGTTTGCTTTTTTCGTCTTATGACGTAAATTTCATTAGATTCACTTTTGTAATTCAAAATTGAGCGTACGCGGATGGAAAATAATGAATGAGATTACCATTGGAACGAGATTTATAATATATGGGCTGCTTCTTATTAACTCATTCAAATCATCTGCAAGTTACCAGTCTACAATCCTTTTAATATTTTTGCCTTTTATTCCCGCCGTCTCAGGAACCATAAAATGTTCCTCATTCCACTTGTGTAAAGTTACAGATACAGCTTTTTTATTTAAGTAGTAATATAGTACATATAATATTTTAGATCTAATAGTAAAATGGTTTTTCCTAATATTGTAAAGACGAATCTCACAGTATAAAACTTGACCATTTTTTATATGTAGTTAATAACTGTGATTTTGTGCCTTGTAATAAAACTATATCATTAATTTCAGCCAGTATTGTGTATATAGGCTTTATTTTTTACAATTTTTATTAAACTTTTATATGAAATATTATTTTTTTTCTATTGTTCCATAGACTAGATTATATAAAAAGTGAGCCAAGTTTCAGACCATACCATAGGTGGACTTAGGTAAGTACTTATTTAATTATATACATATTGACTTGCGTTTTATGTATTGCCAGGAATTGAAAATTGAAACATCTAAAATATAAAATATGATTTCATCTTTCTTGGTAAAAAATAACTTTCCTTGTGTTTATTAACCGCTTTTTATTTTTAAAATCAGGGTTACAAGTAAAAAATCGGGAATTAACTATAAAATTGCGTGTTTGGGACATCGAAATTCAATAATTTTTAGCTGCATTATCTACCTTCTATGGGGATCCCTTTCATTTTCAACTTTATTTTTATTATTTGTTGCCATGCAGGCATAGTAGTACAAACTCCATGAAAAATTTTCATATGAATCATATTTCATAATAGCCTTGTGGTGGCAAACTCGCTTGTAGTTTAGAAAGTCATGGTTTGAATCCCAGGGCATGTTCTAATCAGTTTTTTCTGACTTAAGTACTAAGTATCACTGATTCCGTGCCTCGGAGAGTACGTTAAGCCGTGTCGGTTCCGGTTGCCATCTAATGATGGCATTGGATGATGATGGGTTAAAATCTACCAACCCGCACTGGAGCAGTGTGGTTCATTAAGGCCCAAGCACCCTCATTTCGAGGGGAGGTCTAAGCTCCTGCAGTGAGGCATAATGCGCTGATCTATGGTTAATTTGTAGTTATATCACATGATTTTTTTTTTTTATTATTATCCTTTTTCTCTGAAATGCATGGAGTATCAAGTTCAAATTAATATGTAGTAATTACGTCGACGCGACAATTCTTTAGAGCTGTTAAAAATCAACCTTCAACTAACCATAAATAACAAGTAGGGCCATTTATGCCGCATATTTTGACATAAAAGCACTACGCAAGGACTCAACAGCACAGCAAAGGGACAAATCCGAAAATCGTTATTATATTATATATCACGTATAAAATCATTTTTTAAATATGTAGAAATTGAAATATGCGTTTACGTGGCATTCTGGTGGTGGCGAGAAGCGATAAACACGTCTTATATGATAATATATTTACAACTGATGTAGAGAACTTTCAGGGCGAGGGCATAGGCGTAGGTCCGACTCGCACTTAGCAGGCTTTTTTTTATATTTTAGGACTGCGCTCGCTTGTCAACACAATAAACACGATCGGCTTGCGTATCGATGCAATGCATAGTAATTAACGCGGCTACAGTGCGTGTCTATCGGTTTTATATCTTCCGATTATCTTACCCGGTTCATGGTAAATCATTTAGTGCAACACTTTATTAACGTACGCATTTTTTTAATTGTGAGTATTATAAATTTTCACCATGATTTATCCAACTATCTAAGAGTGCTCGCATGCAACTGCTTCACCATCTGAAATTGCATTGATAATTCATGTTTTTTAACGATTAATAGATAAACGTAGGTATGCATACTGGGTTTTGTTAAAATTTAAAATAAGTCATCTCGCGGCAAATGATCTGCATGCGAATTCCACTTGTAGAGAACCTCGAATGAACAGGTAAACAGAAAAGATAGTATTTAGAATAATTATACTTGTATGCTTTTTCGCAGGGCTTTTTGTAAATGTTAAATAGGCATTTTTCATACCTACTTACACTCGCGGCGTGCACTTGAGCTATGGTATTTTTTTAAATACACTTTTTTCAACAGTTTGAAACGATTATTTACTTAAAGTTTATATGACACTAGCTTTCCGCCCGCGGCTCCGCTTGCGTGGATTACACAGTTGTACCGGGACCCTTTTTACCAGTATAAAAATAGCCTATGGCACTTTTCAGCTTATATATTATATCTATGCAAAAAAAAATAATTTATTTTTACATACAAATAAGAATACTGCAACATATGACAACATATAACAGTGCATTATACAACATACAATACACCATTATAGCCTATGTTTAATTCTGATGTATAAGCTATATTATTGTAAAGTTTAATTAAAATCCATTCAGTAGTTTTTGCGTGAATGAGTAACAAACATCCATACATACAAACTTTCGCTTTTATAATATTCGCAAGGATTATTTGTATGCAGCTTTGGTTTGTTACACCATTGCAAAAACGCATAGAAAGTTGCAAAATGGCAATCGCATTTATGAACAATTAACGTATAGGTAGGTAGGTACTTACATATTTTGTTACTTGTGAAATTAATTCAAATAAAATCACCAATTTTCATGCAACTTCGATTTATAGACCACTTTACACCTTATACATAATACTGAGGAATAATTTATGTCAAAAAAAATTTGATAATGTTGAAAAAATTTAGGTAACCCAAGGAACTATTGCCTTTTATGGGAGTGATATATTATGCAATAATATCTTATTATTTTCATTTGTATGCGTGTAGTCATAGTATATGGCAAATAGTGTATAAATTGTAAGACTTGTGAGAAAAGACAAAAACATAATGATTTCCATTTGGATCAAGTTGAAATTCCTAAAACGTTAAATTCTTACAAGCTTAGGGAATAGGGACCTTGGAACCATAAAATATGAGTAGTGGGGTGTAAAATTAAAGACCATATAATTGTACCAAAAAAATTATTCTGTAATAATCATATGTTACAAAGTAATTACCGCATATAATAAATATTTAAGATAATTTCCGTTTCTAACACTATGCAACATTTTAATAAAATTTTGACATCAACGTTAATCCCTAGTAACATCATAATTCTTAATACATCAATGCATAATTCATTTGGAATGAATAATATCCAAGATATCCTCTAAAACAATAATTTTATTAAATCACAATTCATCAAATGGTACCTAATAAACAAGCCAACATTGTATTTCAGTTCTGTCACTGAAAAAGTTAGTTATTTTGATGAACATTTTTCTCTTACCACACTTTTATACTAAAATTATATAATATATAAGGCACTTAGTCATGTTTTCAAAATTTCAAGTCATTATGTATATAGGTATGTATTTAATTAGAGTGGGTGACATTTTAACGTGCCCACAGCGACGGCATTTCTTTTAGTATCATGTGGTATCACTCGGTATTAAATATTGAGATATGACGTCATAGTCATTGTATGGTTCCAATCAACCTTTATGGCGGATGTGAACATAGGCACAAGTCGCGTCGCAGTAACCAGTTTTAGGTGCAGCGGGACGCAGTGGAGCGAGGGGCATATGACTGAATCTGCGCAAGCATGCATAAAGCGTTGTGTTCCGATCCGCCATTAAGTTTGATTGGAACTCTACCTATCGTGGTAATGCGCGGGCGGCTAATTGCGGCGGTCGACAATCACCGGCGGGGTACTCCTCCCCGCTGCACCCGCGGACGTCCTATTCTCGTATGTAGTATTTATGTTTGACTTAGCACCATGCCGTAAATTCATAATTCGTTCAAGAATATTACTGTAATGCAACCTAGATTTTTTTTAAGTGGAGTCTTTAGATAATACTTAATGCCTAGAACATTTAAAAATGATGAATAAACTCACTGCATACTATATAAATTTACTTAGTACTATACAAAGCTTTATCTAACTTTCAATGATATTCATGAATTTTTACCAGTTTACATATATTACATATGGCACCGTGAGTGAGCGCCATGATGGATACTTAAGTTACAGTAGTGATGGCTATTGCATGTTTGACATCCACTAAGCTAGTAGGTAAAAGTACTTTTCTTTTTGTATGATCATTTTGGTCTTTCATCAAGAATGTTAAGATCCACCACAACAACTTAATTAATCGATAAAATAAGTTTTTGATTTATGGTAATGTAGGTTAGGGTAAGTGTTGTGACATAGTCTGTGGTAGGATGATTCACTACTGCTTGTCTCTATGGTTGTTGTGAGAGTGGTTATTAGCTGGTCTTATTGTAAAACTAATAAAATAGAGTTACAAGCATACTTATATATGCATATAAACATGCATACAAGCATATTTATAACAATAAATAAATAGGTACCTACTAATTTTCCTTTATACATGGTAGCAGCGGTGCAAATTTTACATGTGAGTTACATGAAATTCTATTTGACTGTGAATAATTCAAAACATTAACTGGTGTATATCTCGTCTACATAGCATACTTTTTTGCTCACATTTCTGTAGTCACAACACGGTATTTTTATGAACATCCATGATTGAGATTTAAAGAAATTAATATTTTCTGTTCTTTCTTCTGTTCTGTTTTTTTTTGTTCTGTTCTGTTTTTGATAACACAATAAAAAAAAATCGAAGTGCATAAGAAACATATTATTAATTAATCTTGTTCAATAAAAATTCATGAATATTACTGATAAGGCAGGTAAAACTTTATGTAGCCAAAAAATAATTTAAAAAATAAATAAAAACCGACTTCAAAAACATAAACTAAAAAGTTAAAAATAAAATTTCACTTTAAAGAAAGGAGCATTAACAGGCGGCATATAGTTAATGAAGTCGGTGCCTACTCACTCAGACACTTTAAATTGTGTTCTATTTTTGTTATAGTTATAAATATATCATTGTTGTAATTGTTATTACCTGGTAAGTACCCTTTCAAAGTGTCTGAGTTGGCACCGACTTCATTAACTATATGCCGCCTGTTAATGCTCCTTTCTTTAAAGTGAAATTTTATTTTTAACTTTTTAGTTTATGTTTTTGAAGTCGGTTTTTATTTATTTTTTAAATTATTTTATTTTTCAATTTTTAGTTGAACGCATCTGTAACTTATTTGTATTTAGTATAAATGGGGCTACTAAACGCGCTAATCTGATAAGACAGCACCGCGATTACGCAACGTAAATTTAGTGTCAAATTGACGCATCAGCATGCCTAGTAGGCAGTGGTATTCCTATGTAAAACTTCAATCTTAATTATTATTTTCGTGCGAACTGAATATTTTGGCATATTCAACCGTATGAAGGAAGCCCAACAAAAGGTAACTGCTGTAAATCGTTGAGGAATTCCCTCGACTGTTTATGGTCTTCATCATCAGACCTGTAATGGTATTTATAACTCATATGAGTGCAAAGTTCTCATTAATAGAAATAAATTAAATCCAAACACCAGGTAATTGCTGTAAATCGTTGAGGAGTTCCCTCGATTGTGTATGGTCTCCATCATCAGACCTGTAATGGCACTTATAATCCATATGGGTGCAAAGGTCTCATCAATAGAAATGAATCAAGTCCAAACACCAGGTAATTGCTATAAATCGTTAAGGAGTTCCTTGGACTGTGTATGGTCTCCATCATCAGACCTGTAATGGTACTTATAACCGATGTGGGTGCAAAGTTCTCATTAATAGAAATGAATTAAGTCCAAACACCAGGTAATTGCTGTAAATCGTTGAGGAGTTCCCTCGATTGTGTATGGTCTCCATCATCAGACCTGTAATGGCACTTATAATTCATATGGGTGCAAAGATCTCATCAATAGAAATGAATCAAGTCCAAACACCAGGTAACTGCTGTAAGTCGTTGAGGAGTTCCCTCGACTGTCTTTCAGCTCCATCATCAGATCGACTTTTGACCTTCATTAAATAGTACTAGTAGTAGTACTTTATCAAAATACTTAAAATACGATTTTCGAAGGTTGTCCTCGATTTCTCTGGGATGCCATCATCAGATCCTGGTTTCCTTATCATGGTACCATTTCGGAGATATATCTCTTTTACAAAAAAAAAAAAATCATCCAATTCGGTTCATAAACAACGAAGTTATCCCTGAACACACATAAAAAAAATAAAAAAAAAAAAAAAAAAAACATATATACGGTCGAATTGAGTAACCTCCTTCTTTTTTGAAGTCGCTTAAAAAGGCTATGGTCATGTATGCTAGTCAGCAGTTTTCAATCGGCCCAGACAATCACATTATGCTACGTAACAGTCAATTAGACTTTGATTGGCTGTGTATGCTGATAAGCTGCTGGCTAATGTGGCCACAGCCATACGATTAAGTATTTTTTTACAATAATGGACATAAGTGGCCTACGCCCTTGGTGTACAGATATAATATTAATAATTATATAGTTTAACATTTATTAATGCAACATTGATCACCATTGTAAATCATCATCTACAGTATTTATAAACAAGGAATGACAAGAGTAACTTTTCATGAAATATGCTCTTATCGCTTGTTAAATTTCACAGGCATTATAAACAGGAAAGAAATATTATATTGCACCTAGTTTTTCCTTGATAATTTAGGTAAACCTTGGTAAGCTTTAATTTTTAATTGCTCAGTTTATTAACATGAAATATGACAAACTACGAGAAAATATTTTCATGAAAAGTTACTTTTCTGTTATTAGACACTTATTAATATTCATAGGTATAACATTTTGTGTGTAGAAAATAAATAATCTTAATTTTTATCTTTCTTAATAAATAATTAATACTTATTTCTTTTAAGAAGCATTCATTTCTCATAAACTCTATAAAAAGAAATTGAAAATAATGTTAAAATGGAAAGTGTACATTTTGATAATCATGTTTACAATTCTGAGAATTTTTGTAATTTTGACTAGATCCAATTTTGTTTTGAATTTCATATTAATTATAGTGCGAAAAATCATACTGTTTTTTTTTTTAAAATATGATTCTTAATCTATTTCGGAAAATATTTAATACTGCCGTATATCACAATAGAACTTGTGGACAATATAAACAATCTAGCATACTACTGAGATGGTTGTCAAAATATTAAATGCAAATTGAATAATTGTGACATGTAATGATATAAAATAGTTTTTAGTAATATTTCGCCATTTACTGCAGTTTACTTAAATAAAAAACTAGAGATGAAACGGATAGCAGTTTGGCCGGATACCGGATATTCGGCCAACCATGTGGCCGGATAGCCGGATATCCGGCGAAACTTAGCCGTTTGCGTAGGCAGCGCGCGAACGTTCGGGTGGACTCGGTTCCACCTTTCTGTACCTTGCAGCAGTGTGTATAACGAAAGACTTTTTTCTGAAGCTGGCCTTATTTATGAAGAGAAACGCAACCGCCTGCTACCTCTCAATGCAGAGAAATTATTAGTATTTACTCACCATGATTTTCCCTTAGTGCAGTATGAGTACTAATTCATTCATTTTCTTTGTATTACATTAATTTACTATTGTGTGATTAAAAATTTAAAACTAAAACTAATTATATTTAAGCTAAGTGATATTAAGACTAACTAAATAAAGCAAATAATTACTCAAGAATATGTTTCTTTTATCCAGTTTTTTTTTTTGTTAGTTATTTATATAGTTTATTATTATTTTAGTAGCTATCCGGTATTCGGCCGGATAGTATTATGTCGGCTGGATAGGCCGGATAGTATTATGGCGGCCGGATAGGCCGGATACCGGATAGTTACCGGATATCCGGTTCATCTCTATAAAAAACTTAATACCATGTTAATTAAAAAGTTAAGTGTGTCTAGTGTGACAGTTATTGAATATGGACTAAAAAGATTATTTACATTGTTCACAAGTTCTATTGGGTTGGACTATGCTGCGGCCACATTAGTTTAGAAACAGCAACCTATCAATCAGCCCAGCCTGACAAACTTATCTGTGCATGTGGAGAAAATGAAACTATTGACGGCATCTTGAAATGTCATTATGATTGTATCACCTCTAATGCCTCCCTCATACACACAGTTTAGTTTGTCAGGTTGTATGTCACATAGATCAACCATAGATATCGTGATTTGCTGTCAGCCACAAGCTACAGAACTAATATGACCACAGCCTTAAAAATATAGAAGCACAAACTTCTATTATTTCTTCCTTCAATTACGATGCAAAACAGCTTAAATTACAATATACTAAATCCACTATATGAAATGGAAGCCTCTTACAGGTCTGTAGTCATAACATTTGTGAGACGACGGATCCTTTGGGCGTTACAGTTTTTGCATAAAATATGGTTGTCTAGTGGATAACAACCTCTACCTTCAGCTTCAGACGAAAGTAACAACCCACAATCCTCACAACGGTAGCAGCGAACATGGAAACTGCGGTCCAGAGCTACAACTCTTACGGTTTCCTCTTCTCCCTCTTCTGGCATTATAGGCAACTCACAAACACAACAGCGTGGGGCAAATTTTTTGTGGAAATCTTCGATGCAGTGTATTTGATTCATCGCATCAACAGTAAATGGAATCCCATCCAGGCTTTTTCCACATACAACACAAGTGAAACAATTAGGGTGATAAGGTTTCCCTGTAGCTCTCAGTATTCTGTCTAGAATAGGCTTGCTGCATACAGAACACTTCTCCAAAGACTCATAGTAATCAGCCTCACAATATGGTTGGCCTTCTACAGCATAAAATGGCTTTCCTTGTAAATTAATTTTACAGATTTCACAAGTGAAGCACTTTACATGATACATATTACCCATTGCAGTGCATCCAGATGTTTCTCCGATGACTTTGTCTCCACATTTCACACATACTCCAAATATATCTAATTCTTGACTGTCTGATATAGACTGGACGAGCAGATTGGTTAAATTATCAATTTCTTGTTCTTTAGGTAGAATTGGGGTAACAGGAATCATAGAGCTATTGTTAAAGTTAGATGATGAGGAACTATTCAACTGCCTTGATACACTATTACGAGTAAGATTCACAGGTTCATACAAAGACTCATACGTAGATGTTTGAGAACCACCATAGATGGGATATTCATTTTGATATATAGGAGGATAGTTTAGAATATCTTGGTTATAGTTAAGATTGCTTGTGGCTCTTACCAATTCACTATAGTTGGAGCTCACGGGTGATGGTGGAGGTATGTATTCTTCAGTATTTTGATTGGAATCAAATTTATTATGTGCGCCAATAGTTGGTGGAGGTGGAGGGGGAGGAAGCACTAATTCTTTGGTATCATACAAGCTATGTTTAGGAGCATTATTTCGGAACTGAGTTTTTTGTGCATAATTTACTGGAGTGGAAGGATTTTGATGAGATATACCTTCTTGTATTGTATTGATATTTGCATATTCTCTAAATAGTGGCTTTGAGTATATCGCATGGTTCGTTGAAGATTCATTATTACCTATTATTACATCTTTACTCATCGGATGAGTTGGTATTTTAGTAGAAAACGATGGTTCCCGAAGTGTGTTGATAGCTGCACTATGCGGTACCTGGGGTTGTGCTTTCTTCTTAGGTGGAACTGCTGGGGGTATCTTCTTAGGCCTACCCGAAGGTAGCGATGCTTGAGCCATTTGTAGATCGGCCAGTTGTTTTTCCAAAGCGTCTAAATTATCTAGTCGAGCCATTGCCAATTTTTTATTCCGTTAATTCACTTCAGAAAATCAAATGTTGATCACAGTAATAAAATTCTGACGAACAATCTGTTAAAACAATGAAGAACAAATATATTTAATGCAGGATGTGAAATCGTGAAATCATAGAACTAAAAGGAATGACTAATGTAGGTATTTTGTGTGACTAATCGACCAAATCAATCACAGAAATCAATCACACGACAAACTCAACCACTATCAATGGGTTGTGTCACGAAAAACTTTTGTAGGCACATAGCGCTCCGGTCTATGGCAATAACGGCCCAACATGGGCACAACCACAGACCAGTCAACCTATAGACCACGCTTTGACAGGGAGTAGCATTCACCAAGGCTATGGTAGTGACACTACCATAGAAGCCGGCCATGCCCCCTTTTCGTGTCATTGCGCCGTCGACTGTCAATTCAAAAATAGTCGCCGTGTTCCCAAAGAAAAATTAAATTAAGCTGTTATAATGCCGTATTGTGCAGTGAAATGGTGTGGAAAGTGTAGTGCAACGTCTAGTCGCACGAAAGATGGCATCACATTTCACCAGTAAGTAATTATGACTTTGTTAATCACTTAAATAATTCATTACAAAAATGAAACATAAACAAGAGCTTGCGTTGATGTCTTTTTTCCTATCTCTTTCTTGCATAGTTAAATTCACATAAGGTAATTTCACTCTGTCATTGGCAAGTGTAAGCTAGTGACGAGACACAATGTAAATTTATAAAATAAGTTATCGACAAAATTTATATTAAGCAAGTGATAAATACGTATTTAAATTAAAAAAAAATAATTGGATATTATGTATTACCTACTTATATCATATATTACTAGCGATCCGCCCTGGCTTCGCATGCTACAAAATAATGTAGCCATATATATGCCTAAATTTTTTTTGTCGTAGTGTCATATCAGCTTGTAACATATGTCTACTTGTAATATATGTGCACTTGTGGTAATTTTAATGTACCTATGCTATTTCTAATTTAGAAAATAAAAAAAAAGGTAAAAAATATATACACTAAAACAAACTAAAATATTTCTTTGTTTACAACATTGATAACTTCTGCCTATTTACATCACTCGTGTCGTGCCAGTGTGGGATTGCTTGAATTAATTTTAACACCATTTAATATATTGACAATCATATAATTGTGTGTGTGTGTGTGTGTGTGTGTGTGTGCTTTGAAATCATTTAATTTGTAGCTACTTGTAATTATTTTACTTCGTTTTAAGGTTTACCACTGGAAAACATTTCTATTTTGAATTGTTCATCTGCCATTGATAGGATTAATATGTCAACTGTAAGGTCTGGAACCACTGATACAGACTCACCATTGGAAACAGAAGATAATTTTGTTGAAGCGTTACAACATATTACTTTGTCACTTTTTTCAGAAAATATAATTGAATACATAGCCGGATCTGTTGCCAATTCATTAATAAACAAAATCAAGTGTAATAAGTGTATAACGGCATTAATATCTTTAAAGGAAAAGAAAAATTCACTCATTTATGCAAGGGATAAAGGAGGACTGATTTATCCATCTAATTCTGTAGTGAAAATATGCCGAAGGTGTGAAATTATCATTCACAAGACTGATTTAAAAAAAATTAAACCACAATGGCGTTCAATGTATTTTTCTTCAAAGACGTTGCATTCTTTAACAAATGAAGAATTATTTCCTGCCTTATTGCGGCATCAGTTTGATTTTGAAAATGTGAATCATTTAGTAGAATTAATAAAATGCGTAATAGATAAATATGTTGATATACGACTGTTTTATTTAACAAAAAAATCTGAATCAAAATCAATAAGAATAGTTTGTACAAAATTAATACATTTTAAGGGCCAATAGTAGGTATTTTTCACTTTTTTGATGTCAGATTAAATCAAATATCTTTGTTTCGTAGTTACGTAACATAATACTGAATTGCGTCACAAAAGTAAATTTACTAATATATAGAAAAACGTCCCCATTAAGGTGCGTTCAAAGAAGTGTCTATTCCGATTCCTAATACGCAAGAAACTAGGGGACGCTCTTTTAAACAAATATACGTGTAAACAAATTGTTTTAACAATAAGTGCTTAAATATTATTAAAACAAACAAAGCGAATCCCTTTTACAGCGTAACCTGCAGAATCGAGTGTTTTCGCTAAGCTAGTAATACGAGGATCCTATACAATTTCGCCTCTGTATAGGAATACAGTGGAATACACTAGTTGTTTTTTTTTTTAAATATCTTATATGATATAACAAATATATCATAATATATTTAGAAAACTCTAAATAAATTATGACAGTGAAAGAATTTTTAAAAAATAATCATTATTTACAAAGTTATGAATGATTAAAATGTCCTGTTAGAGAGGGCAACACCGCCCGGCGTATTTATGTGTGACGTCAGACTATTTGAAATAATATTAAATATCGTTTTGCAAGAGACAATTTTCAATTTAAATTTAAATTTGACAATTTAAAATTTTCTCATAATTTCCATATTCTTCAACCGTATATAATTTTGTTTAATAGTAGACAAATACAACACAGTATTCATAACATTATTTTAATTTTTAGTATTTAAGAAGATTATTGTTCAAACTACAATATATACCTGTGAATAGAAATGAACATGTTTTTTATTTTTCCGTAATACCATGAACTCAATTATCGATAGCAAAAGAAGTATTGCCCCTCACTAGTGAGCCGTCAGTTGGAAGCACGTTGGAAGCCATTAAATTGTCAATTTTGAACGAGCCAATGAAAACTAGCCGACCTCTCCCCGCACCCCGCCACTTTTTGGCGATTTCGTTTTCGTACTAACGTTTATTAAAGCGTGGTCTATAGGTTGACTGGTCTGTGGGCACAACCCACAAAATCTATCGAACAAAATCACAATAATTTAGTTAACTACTTAGTGTATTGATATTTGAACATAAGTATTAAAATCACACTGATTTAAGTACTGTTTGTAATAAGCGCTATACTGAACCTTTATTAGAAACTGTACCTACTTGGGCCAGTGTGATTTTAACATATTGTTTTTAGTTTACTAAATTATTGTGATTTTGTGGGTCGGACCGTTATTACGCTGAGCAGTTCAATTGTGACATCGATATTTTGTAAGTATATTTTATTTTTGTGGTAATATTGTGTATTCAACGTTATCAGTGACGCTCACTAACGCTGACCTAGGTATGGGTATGTATGTACTACACATTAACCCATTTGGGTTAGATCCAACGCACGAGTCAATTGACTAGCAGAGACAAAATTAATTGATAGTGATTGATCTGAGTTAATGGCTAAGGCGGCCCATTCATGATTACTCCATCACTCCAAAAACGTTTACATCAGTCCAAAATCTTGACGTAAATGTTGAAACGGTTCTATTTTGGCGTTAACGTCGCGCCATGCGCGGATATCCAATCGTTCCGAAATCCAGTCCCGCCACGCCGATGCATCGCACACCGCGCCATCTCTCCAACGTATCGTGATTGCAGAAACCCATGAGTCGTTTGCACCGCGCCAATCACTCCATCGCGCCAAATGATCGTGAATGTGGGAATTGCGGTACAAATTTTGGATTAGCATGTGTGAATCTGCCGTGATCTGCCGTTTAGATATGACGCCTAGAGATTTCGTTTTGGAAATCATTAAAAAAAATTATGCAATTTGCCTTTGGAAATCACAAATAGTGATTATCATGCAAAATAAAAGAAGCACAGCAATGGACCAATTGCTTCTTTTATTTCGGTCCAAAGACGCAAATTAATAAATTATAATTAACTTTAAATTTAATAAAATTTAGTAAATTAACATGTGTATAGTACGTTTTTTTCTTCAGAAGCCATTTTTTATCCATTTATGCTTGGGTTTGTGTGTTTTTACTTAAAGATAAACTGAAGTTGTTAATAATAACATTTCGAAATCCATTGCACCCGGTTTGTTTTCGAAATCCATTGCCGCCGTTTTGTGGCGTGGCATGGCACGTTCGTGAGTGTGGACAAAATTTTGATCGCACTGTTTGGATGTGGTCCAAGCGGCGTGATCTAGAATGCCTAGCATAAAGACGTGTTTAGTGATATTTAGGCGAAAGCATCACTGAAAGGGAAAAAGGCTGATTTGATAGAAAGGTTATTTTTATTCTTTTGTATTTAATATTTTTTATTTCATAAAGTATTTTTTATTAAGTAAATTATTAATTATTACGTTTTGTTTTCTTTTTTGAACTCGCATTTATCGAATTACCTGACCGACTGCCGGCAGTGCCGGCCAGTAAGTAACTAAATATTAGCATATGCCCCTCTTACCCGCTATAATGGGGCGCGCCGTCTAGAAATGACTATAACTATTACTGAAGTCACAGATTAAAAGAAATGAGTTGTCGCAACTTGTAATAAATAATTTAATGTTTATTTTTTGTATTTAATGAAATTAAATGTTTATATAAATAATGATCATTTTCTGTAAAAAAAATCGTAATATTTAATTGTTCATTATGCCATATTTAATTCCTGTCGTAATCTTGTCTTTTGCATATTACTTTGTGGAAGCTCGATGTGTCACATCCTGTAAGGCGTCCCGCAATAGCTCACAACTTTTTTTCTATTTGTTGATAAAAATTGTTTAGAACATATACTCGACGAAGCAGTTGATCTCCAATTTTTCTCTTTTTAAAGTCTTTTCCAAAAGCTCAAGGTTTTTTGTGTTGGAAAAAGTTAGACTCCTTGATTTAATACATTTTTAGTCTGCTAATGCAGCATTATCCCCATATTTACGTTTAATTTTATAAAAATAGAGTACCGTCGCTCATACGCTGTCTGGCGAGAGAAAAGAGCAGTACGCCTTTGTTGAATATGAAACTAAGTTGTCAAATTGTGTGTGAATGTGAGTTGTAGACGGAGACCGGAGTAGGGATGGGATGTAGTGAGGTGAGTGAGAGTGAATCATGGAGTGAATGCAGTGAATGCGCTTAAGAATTACTAGGCTAGGGCTCTTTTAAACTCCTACTGCTACTGGGCCCACTAGGCATTATTAATGTGTTCTGTGGACATTATTTGTAAATGTAACTGAATGTAACCATTTGCAAGTTCGGCAATCAATTCGTAGTTAAGTTCTGTGTTCTGTTTAGTTCTAGCAATTCTAATTCTAAAGGCCATAAATTAATCCAACCAATATAGTCTGATATTAATAAATGTTGCAGTGAGATGGCTGCTATGCAATGTCAATTATGGATGGGCAGTGTATGTATATTTGCCCTAGCTGTTTACGACCCGTTAGAGAAATAAAAGGATAGATCCTCGCCCACCCCACTGGACTACTTTTATCCAATCATATTTAGGGACCCAAAAGTTAATAGTTGCAGCATAGGGAAGCTGACCCTAGCTTCCATCTTGCGTTAGTTTTTTTTTGTGATAAAATTAATGCTGTCGACTTTTAACCAAAACCACCAATAGCCAGGAGGCCAGGCCAGGGAGCCTGTAAATGAATATTTAAATTATGTAAATAAATATGTTTGTATTCATAGTTGTATGTATTTGTATTTTGTAACTGTCTATAATATTATATACCTATATACTGAATGTATTTAAATTCTATATGTATGTACTTGCATTTGTATCAATGCTATCAATGATTAATGAACTTTGTTTTGGTATGGATGACTTTGGTTAAAAGAAAAGCAAATTCTTGTACAGGTTCTGTGTGTAATCAATCAAGGAAGCGTGCTGGTGTTCACAACAGAGGCTTTGCTAAGTATGGTGACCATTGGTTACTGTGTCTGCAAATAAAAAGCACAGTACCAGTTTTAGGAATTTATTTCAAGTCATATGTTTTATTGTATTCTTGCATTGCTGCTGACATTTTGAATATCAATATTTAGTTAACTTACTGGTACCACACTCTGCTTATGTAAAAACTAACAGTATACATAAAATGAAGCTTCAAACAATTTGTCGTTTTAATTAGTTTTAATTTTAAATGCACATTAATGTGTTCCATAATATTATCACCTGCCCAAAATCCAGATTTTAGAAACTTATGACCATTTTTGGTCGTAAACTTCTGGATTATTATCACCTCAGCTGTCTATACAAATATTATGAAGCTGTAGAATTTGTATGTTTCAATGGTTTAATCTCAGGAAGTAGCAGTCTGATTTGAAAAATTCTTTTTTGTGAATGACTATTTTATAGTTATAGACCAATTAGTGCTGCAATAGATGTGTTTTTGTAAAACAGTTGAGTTGATTCTGATGTGGTCTTTTTTTAGTTTATGGTATCACTTTAAGACAAGTTTTACGGTTATATGCTGGCATAAGTGCTTCAGTCGCTATGTATTACTATTTATGTATTTTGCTAAAACTGCTAGGCCGATTTAGACTAAATGGCTGGGCAGATTTTGTTGTGGTTTATTGCATTACTAAGGTATTAATTCATAGAGCCTGATATGTTCCTACAAAATGGCTTTTTCATTATGTGCACTGACTATTAAAATTGTATATATGTATGTTTGTTCGGATATAACTGAAAAACTCTGACTGGTTTCAATAATACTTTTTAAAAATGATCTATGTTTCTAGAAATGTTATGGGCTCTGTATTATTAAACAACTAGTGACCCATCCCGGATTCACACTGGTATCAGAGCATATAAGCCGTAGTGGTTTTTCTCCGTTGTGTCCTATCAGTTGGTGTGTCGAACATGTGGATTGGATTTAATTACATTCAAATGTAACGTAAATTCATCCTATTTGGAGTATTTTTAATGTATTTCATTTTCAATTCTATAAATTTTTGAAAAAGAAAAGAATAAATACATAAAAACAAACTACAATATTTCTTTGTATACAACATTGATAACTTCAGCCTAAACACGCGTGTCGCGTCGTCCGGTATGGCCGGCCGGTGGCGGCGCGGTGCGCAGCTGCTTATCGCTCGATATTTATATTTCGCGATAACTCTTATTATATTAATTTAAATTGTATATTGGAAAGGGCAATCATAACGTGCATGAAATGCTGAAGGTAAATAACGTATTTAATTTGATAAGGATTAATACTGTAGCCATATAAAAAGCTTTCCTTCATCATATTCATCTTCACTTCATCATATGACACCATTTTTTTAAACATAAAAATAGCTATAGTAAGCTATCCATAAAAGATAGACAGATGCCATCGTGAACTTTAGTTCAATAAAAGATACAGAATTCCTCCATACATTATTTTGTTGTACCTCACAAGGATTAGGCAGCGTTTTCGATGAAAGCTCCCTGCCCGCTTGATTTTATTCCGACTTCTTCAATAATAATCGTCATATTTCAATAAATTTGCGCAAAACATTAATAGATTATACACGTAAACCTTCCTCTTAAATCACTCTGTCCATTGGTGTTAATAATATGCCAATCTGTTCAGTAGTTTTTGAGTTTATCGCATTCAGACAGACAGATGCGGTAGGGGACTTTATTTTATAATATGTAGTGATATGTCTATCTGATCAAACAGACAGACAGAGAGATCAATCTCGTTAGTTGCTCACAGCTATGAACAATATTTATAAATTTTCTCCTAAACTACCTGTAATTGACTAATTCACGTGAAACAAAATAATATTTTATTTAACGAGGGCTTTGAGAGGTACTGAAAAGTCTAATGAGCACAAACACACCTTGTCTATGGGGTCTTTAATTTTAATATTTTGCACAGTCGGTCTGCATAAACTAAGCATACAAAGGTCTCTAAATTAATTGTGTACAAATAGGGTTACCAGATGGATTCTAGAGCATGCTAAAACTTTTTCATGACAATATTTATAATAAATGATTAATTAAAAATATGAAGACATTCTGATATTTATGTGAAAATAATAATCAATCTTAAATAAAAAATATACACATGTTAAGTATTTAGTTATGTCTAACCGAATCCTCATCAATAATACACAAAATGCATAGACGTAAATATCCGATCACGCCATCTCGCGACCGCGCAGTCGTTATGTTTTCAGAGAAGTGTTCGTCAAAACACATTCAATTCTTCATACGCAGACATAGCCTGCCATGAACGTTTGCCTGAGACTTGAACAATGTACCATTCTTATGCAAGCTTTATTAGAGTTAAGGTGTCTCCATAATTAAAATAAACTGAATTTTCTTTTTTTTTAAGCTTTTAGAAAGCTCTTTGTCTAGTGTTGAAATTTGATTACTTTTACGTTATCTATATGAAAGCATCAACTCAAGTTACTGTACATAGGAGTCTACGTTTGTATTTTCTGATCAAAATTGATCTGACCTTTGAAGCCATTACAGTTAAAAACTAAAAAGTTTTACTAATATTTTATTTATTCTGTTACAGTTAGAGCCAAATATGACGGAAAGCTTCATCATGGCTGCATTTCACAGAATGGGCCAACGCCCACTGGCAGTCAAAGTCATGCGGAACAAGTTTACAGGAGAACCAGCTGGTTATGCCTTTGTTCATTTTCAGGTTAAAATATATAATTGGATACCTAAATGAGAAACGTTCTGTAATTTACGTATTAATTCCTTTTTTAATATAAATAACAGCCGACTTTCTGGTGCAATTATGAGATTTATTTTTATTAAGGGTTTCGAAAAGTATAGTTCTGTTAGTTAGGATATTAGGGTTTCCGAAGGATCCTGTGCTTATAAAAACTATGAAAAAAACCTCTTCAAAAGAAAAGTTTTAACATAAAGAATATGTCGAAGTTATGTAGAAATAATTTTATAGTGGGCGATTATTATGAAATAAACTCTTACACTGATGTTTTAGGTTGTATATCATCCTTATTACCTTTAGAGACATACCAATTCATTAAACACAGACAAATAAAATCACAAATACGTCCACTCTATAGTAGCAACTTCTGCTTTGAGGTTTCAGTTTTTAACCCCATTACTGATGTAAACATATTTTGAATATCAGGTGTATTTAATTACACATGGAAAGATAAAATTTACAATAGCCAGGTACATGAAAAAGAACAGTCAGTAAGATTGTCAAGATGTAGATGCGTATTCCAATAGAATGTTAATAAATTTTTTATTTTCATTTCTTTAATTTAGACTTTAACTATTTTTAACTTTATTTGTCCGTCTAATAGTCATTTATTTGCATAATTATGCATTAAATTTCTGTGTAAATAATAGATTAAAAATAAAATAAGTGAAGTGAAGTGAAATAAGAATACTGTAAAAAAATTATAGATTTTTTTACACCCAGACATGCAACAAATAGACATTTTCATGCACACAAATATTTGTCCCAGGCGGGAATCGAACCCGCGACCCTTGGCTCCGCAGACAGGGTCTCTAACCACTCGGCCAACCGATCATCAATCATTAGGGTTTAATAATAAGAGTAAAATTTTGTTTTTCTAGAATGATGAAGAGGCCATCGATACCATGCACAAGTTAAATGGCAAACCTATCCCTGGCACATTCCCTGTAGTCCGTTTTCGATTGAACACAGCGTCACGTGAAGCACGCGCCAATATGCAACAAGAGAGAGAATTTTCTGTCTGGGTTGGTGACTTGAGTTCTGATGTTGATGACTATTCATTGTACAGAGTTTTTGCTTCTAAATATTCATCAATAAAAACAGCTAAAGGTGAGTGAACTGTCAGTCACGAATTCTCAATTTGTTTCTAGAAATAGGAATGTTTTGTTAGGCCTAAGTCGTTATGTCATTATGTAAATAAAAATCATTGTTATGAGCTTCTTCTTCTTCTTGATTATGGCGTTATTGTTATGAGCAGTTTCACAATATTTTTATCAATTCCACAAAGAACAAAGCTCAAAATTCGTCTACATATTGATTACTTATTTAAAAATAAAAAGACTACCTCTTATAGCAAATAAAAACTAGAATTAGTCAGATTCACTACGTTTTGTTTTAGACTTAGACCTTCGCCGGAATTTTGTGGAGAGTAAAAGAATTATACATTTCTGGAAAGGTTATAGTTTAAGCCATAAGAAAAACAATGTTTCCATGTGCTGGGGTTACTATGTGGCTGCCATTTTGGATTTAATAAAACGGGTAATGTAAACATTTTTATTAATATATCAGCTTTTTTTTAAGTTATATTGGATAACACTGGCTACACAAAAGGATATGGATTTGTCAGATTTGGTAATGAGGAGGAACAGCGTAATGCTCTATTTGCCATGAATGGATACACCGGGCTCGGCACCAAACCTTTGAAGATTTGTACTGCTGTACCTAAACCAAAAGGGCTAAATCCTACTAACCAACAGCCTTCCAACACATCTGGTTCTAACGCAAGTTACAATAGTGGCACAGTAAGTTCGCTAAGCAAATTTTTTTCTCTAGCTGTACACAAACTTTTTTTGTCACTTAAGGATATTTTGTGTTAACGGATGAAGGAGTGTTTTCTAATCAAATGATTTTATTTAATAACAGAAGTTATTATTCACTTGTAATATTGCTATGTCTTTCAGGAGTACAACCAGTACTATGATCCATCGGCATACTGGCAGAACTATTCGGCGTGGTCTGGCTACTACGGTCCAGAAACACCCGCCGCTGCGCCGCCTCCTACCGACCCGCATCCACCGCCCGTCACGCCACAAAACGACGACTTAGCACTTGTTGGTAAGTACATAATATTACTATAATATTACGGATATCATTCTGTCGTGAAAAAAAACGTGCTGAAGTCTGTACATTTTAGAATCTGTACATAAATCTCAATTTATATTATGTGCCACGATATGTGGTGAATGTTTATTTAATTAACATTGGGGCTAATCGGTGGCAGCGGGTGGTCAAGTTCCTGTTGTGACTACAATATTGTTGAAACGGTTTCTTGTGCAGTGCAATATGAGCTGTTCTTGCCATATTGTGAAACAATAATATGAAGATTGGTTGACTAGTCGGAGCTGTTTTTTTTTTAATTTTGCCAATTTCGTGAATAGGTTAATATTTAAGACATTTTAACTTGAAGCAATATTGATAATTCTGCATTGTATTGATATGAATCAACTTTTACCATGACTTTTAATTTTTCATCATTGTTCTTGATCAGGAAAATCTTAAAAAGTCCATTTTGTATGTAAGATGAAGGTTGAACAAAAATTAAGTAAATTGAACAATATTTACTATTATTTTTAGTATCTAATGAATGTGAAATATATTTAACCTTAATAAGTAATTAATGTAAATTTAGATATAAATATTTATATTGTAAATAATTATCTATTTATTTTCCTCATAAAGGTAGTGAAAAAAAGCATTTACCTCGAGTGCTAAATTATTTCTCTCGCAGGTGCCATTCCTTCACTACGTTTTGGATTCACTATATCGCCCTCGCCAGAACTATTTTATTGCTTTAGTATGAAATCAAATTTATTCTTTGTTACAGACCACAAGAAGCCATTAGATGTAGATTTACTGAATAAGGAATTCTTGGACCCTGAATTATCACTATGGGACAGTTTGGAAGCATCACAGTGGTTTCCTCATGATATTATTGAGGTGCATTAAGTACGATATTTATAATTGATTTGTGTATTATAATATTAATAAATATTGGATAAATGGTAGTTTTTTATTATCATTCAAAACGAAACTACACTATATGACTCTTATTGATGTGGTTCACAGCCTTTTTACTTTTATAGCCAGGTATGTACTTATTTACAAGCTATAACTGTTCTAACTATTGGTACCTTTCATAAATATGCACATATGCTGCACAAGGATCACAAGCAGACTTTTCGGTTTTGGCTGGGAAACTATAGGAATGCTCAATGTGTTCATGGATGTTGAACCCGTTAATTTGTTAGGCTCTCTTGTAATTGTAATTTACAACCTTCAAAATTTATTGGGTCCATTCAAGTACAGTTCATTTACGAAAGCTTTTTATTTTATTAATACAAAATTGTAATTGAAACCATACTAAAAACAATACAATTATTAACGAAAAATCATAACCTATGTCACAAAATATTGAGCGAAAACACGAAATTTAACTCTATATATATAAAGCTAAATTTCGTGTTTTTATATATATGTTCACCTGTATATATATATACCGTTTGGATACCAACCGCCCAGAGTCCCGTTTTATTTAAAATCTGCTGGTATTCAATAACAATGTCGCCGAAGAAAGTATATTTTTATTTGTAGCCGTTTTCAAGGAAATAAATTTTTAATACTACTAGGTTTACAAATAAACACGCAACATATAATTGCACTATGATTCAGCGCACACGCTGAAAGCCTTGAAATTAGTTTGAAATTTACCGACAGTCGCAGGTCACAGCGACCGAGGCGAGTGACGGCGGTGCGGGGTGAAGCGGGCCCGGCGCGGCTTGCTTTATGTTGCATAGTTGCCATCGGGACCGTGACATGACATGATCGTGACGTTGCATAGGTTGTACCTATGAACAAGTATGAACCGAGTGTTTTTTTTCGCAAAGACTGATTCGTCAGCGCTGATATTTTTCGAAATGTCGCATTATTTTAGTGCTACTGAAAATGCAAATATGCTTTATTTAATGGGACTCGTATCCGGATCGGGGACACCCGCGACCATCAGCTGTTTGCAGTTTGTCGTATTCTTTCTTGATGTAGTTTTATTTCGTGAATAAAATAGTGAAGGTGAATTATTGAGAAGAGTGCACGAGACTAATAAGGCAAGTAACTAAATGTCTAGAGCAAAATTGACATCACCCAGAAAATTAGAGCCATTAATTACCTACTTCACGCGGCATATTATAAAGTGATTAGTATTATCGTGTTATTAAAACTTAAACCTTTATTCTATTAAATATTTTTCTGAATTTGAAATGTTCATCACAACAAATAAATTAAAAATTAGTATCCGAAAAGTTAACACGAACGACGACGTTGGTATGGTAACTGTGAATTAAACCTATATTAAACCTGTACGTGTTAATAGCGTGTTCTGTGGATTAATGTGACTCCTTGGTACACCATTATGAATGAATCATCCATCGTTCCTGGTGTGATTTACAAAACCGAGGATTTTTGGTAAGTCTCAAATAAGCATGTAAGCAGTCGCTGCCTGTGCGCGCGCGCGCGGACGCGTCATAGGTATCTAGTAGGTATATGGTATGGTTTACGTTACGTGTGCGCTGTACAGGGTTGACGAGACTGGGAATTAATTACTTTTAATTAAATTTCTGTAAAATACTATGGCATAACACAGTTAATTAATATTAGTAATAAAGTCCAAAAATTATTTCTAGTGGACGCATTTCTAGTGGTTATACAGGTGAGATTTTAGTAACCGACCAAAATTTTTCTAGATGTTAGGTATCACCAATACACCTCATTACGTAAATAAAAATATAGGTCAAATATTCATAATCAATAATTATATCCTAAATATTTTTTAACAAAATTTGGCTACCGTCTACTTACATAGAGCGAAAGGGTGGGGTATGGGCCTGACCGGTGACTAGTATAATGGTAGTTTTGGGAAAGGTTTACATAGTCTTAACTGAATATTTTCCTATTGAACGATACTAAAAAGGAGCAAGACGGCCAACGGATTTTATCAAAGGTCATTATATTATTTGACTGGTCATTAAAACCTCAACCTGTATACAGGATGAAATTTTAACAACAATCCAAAAAAAATCTAGATGTTGGGTATCACCAATAGACCTCATTACGTAAATAAAAAATATAGGTTACATTATCATAATAATTTATTTTATAACGTTTGGTTGCCTTCTTTATGACGACGCGCCCCAGGCCTCTAGCCCGACACGGGGCGGAGCGTATAGGGGGCCTGAATGGCGACTAGAGTTATTGGTTTTTCGGGAAGTAGGTAATATCTCAATAATTTTCGATTGAACGATACTAAAAGGAAATAAGACGATCATTAGTTTTTTACCAAAGATCATTATCTACATTAATATAATTTGGATGGTTGTTAAAATATATATATATTTAATGTGCAATTTGATCATTCTTGAAGAACCCAAACATTTTTGATGGTTGGAAAAGGTTTTTGTACACGACCTGTAAAATTTTCAAAATGACTATTGAACTTTTTGATAAGGCATTTTCACCAGTTTTCTTCGAGAGCTATCTTAAATAGAAAGAGATAAACAATAGTTCAGCCCGGTTGAAAATTCCTATGGAACCAGTGACTCGCGAAACGAAGCAGGAAAGGTCAGTCAAAGGATCTTAATAAGTTATAAATAAAAAAATAGATGGATTTTTAATTAGATTTTATTTACAAATTCGTGATTAAACAATTAGTTTACAATGTATTTGTTCATCAACATTATCTGAATTTAAAGTATTGGAATGAAAATTAATATCTCGATACAATAAATATTTCAAATGTAGCAATTGGAACTATTGGGGCAGATTCGTACATCTTTCCGTGGGGTACATTCGAACGTCCGAATGCACCTGGTGGTCCGCATTCGTACGACATTATTTAAATATCATTCCTTGTTTTCAGAACGATGGTGCGTAATTACAAAAAGAAGGGTACTAGGAGCGGAGATGTGAATGAAAAAGCTATATCATCAGCTGTGAAGGAAGTTTTAGAAGGATCGCTTTCATACAGAAAATCAGCTGATAAATATAGTATCAAGCTCTCTACTTTACAAAGCCGCGTCAGCAAATGCAGAAAAGCAAATCCTCAAGATGCCCGCCGTACATTCTTTTCAAAACACGCATCTAACCAGGTATTTTCAATTGAGGAGGAGAAACTTCTCAATAAATATATAGTTGATTGCAGTAAAATGCACTATGGCCTAACATTGGTGCAAGTCAGAAAATTAGCCTATGATTTTGCAAAAATGAATAATTTGAAATATCCATCAAGTTGGGATGCAACTGAAATAGCGGGAATAGAGTGGATACGCGGATATCGAAAACGTCACCAAAATATTACTTTACGTAAACCAGAGAATACAAGCGCTGCTAGATCCTTTGGCTTTAATAAAACTGCTGTTTATGAATTTTATGCAAACCTTGAAACACTCTACAGCCGGTATAAGTTTACTCCTGATCGTATTTATAATTTTGACGAGTCAGGAATTTCTACAGTACTCAGTACACGTAAAGTCTTAGCTGACAAAAAACAGAAACAAGTGGGACAGCTTGTCTCTGCTGAAAGGGGAGAGCTAGTCACTTTTGGTGGCGTAATTTCGGCAACTGGGAACACAATTCCACCCTAATTTGTATTCCCTAGGGTCCACTACAAAGAACACTTTTTAGAAGGAGCGCCTGAATGTAGTTTAGGACTCGCTAACAGAAGTGGTTGGATCAATTCGGCTATCTTTCTTGACGTCCTTAAGCACATAAAAAAACACACTCTTTGCTCCAGGGAGAACCCCATATTAATATTGTGTGACAACCATGAGAGTCATGTAACAATAGAAGCAGTCAACTACGCTCGGGAAAATGGTATCGTTTATCTTTCCTTCCCACTACATACATCACACAGACTCCAACCTTTAGATGTTGGAGTGTTTGGACCCTTCAAATCCAAACTAAAAACAGCATTTAATGACTGGCATGTTTCAAACCCGGGGAAAACTCTGAGGATCTACAATATACCAAAACTAGCTAAATTGGCATATCTAGAATCTTTTACAGCTAAAAATATCATAAGTGGATTTAAAAAAGCAGAGATATGGCCTTTCAATAAATTTGCTTTTGCTGATGAAGACTTTGCACCTATCCAGGTGTATCAATCAGCAATGACGGATGAAAATGACCCTCAAATAACAACTTCTACACGACCAATTAATTTTCCATCCATTATTGGCGCGGAAAATTTAACAACATCTATATATCCCGCAACATCTGTATCACCTGTGGAAAATATCATGCCTGCAACTCCTCCACCTCAAACAGCTTCTACGACTACGTCCGATATTGATACTGTTCCAAGTTTGAAGACAACAAACATTACAAACATCGATTCACTTGCAACTCCACCGCATTTAAGACCTCCATCAAAGACAATCACACCAGAAATAGTTCGTCCTTATCCGATTATTACAAAAAATACTCAACCTAAGAAAGGGAAACAGCCAGGTAAATCAAGAATATACACTGATACTCCTGAAAAAACAGATTAGAAGCTTTATCAAAAGAAAAAGAAAGAAAGAAAAATGAACAGGAGAGAAAGCGTAAGGCTAAAGATGTTAAGCGTAATTTCGCCTTTACAAAGACACTTTCGAAAAAACGTAATAAGAGTCAAAAAAGGGCTCTAACTGCGCCAGTATTGGAAAGTAGTGATTCTGATGAAACATTTTGTTTACAAGATAGCTCATGTTCAAGTGTCGACCTATTTGATGAGGAAATAGAGGTTGAGGAAGTTCTTCCTGAAAATATAAAGGACGATACATTTATATTGGTGCGTTTTGAGAAAAAGTCTTCCGTCGTTCATTATGTAGCAATTGTCAAAGAACACTATACAGATACATTATACAAAGTTTTGTACTTAAGAAAAAAACCTTCTACATATACATTTGTCTTTCCTACGGTTATAGATGAAGCTTCAGTGTTTATCAGTGACGTGGTTCTAATTTTACCTGAACCTGTTCCGTCAACGACAGCTAGGACATCAGCAATGTACCACTTTCCAATTGATTTGACAGGTTATAATATCGAATAAATAATGACTATATATGGATTGTAGGGTTAAGTTTGAGAATTACTTTTATAATTATTTGCAAAGGTTAATTTTTCATTAAGTTTGTCTGTTTTAGGTTATTTAAGTTTAGTTTTTGATTGCTGAGTTCCGGTTATTGAGTTTGTTTATTTACTAGTGGATTTCTATTGTTTTACTTCAAATTAAAAATAATTGTATTAGATAATTAGGTCCTTGTTTATTTAGGGTTATTTGTCCCTTAAAAAAACATTTCAATAAATAAATTTGTATCATTAATTTTTGTTTTAATTACATGTGTATGAAGCTGCCCCACGGTGTACTAGGGTAGACTCATATAATTACGTGATACAGCTAATTTCGTGATATCAGTTTTGAAACGTTGTAAAGAATTACATGAGCAAATTTCAGGGCATTAAATTCAACTTTACTGTAGTGGAACAAGGTCTTTTTTTCACTGCAAAACGCCAGTTAATTTACGTGAGCAGGATAGTAACAATCATCCATTTTGTCAGTTGGCGCGCAGTTTTTGTCGCCGCGTGAGTAAATGTTTGTGGCAGGCTATTTAAAAATTGATTTTGAATAGAAGATAAGTGTGCAACAAATCGATATTTTGTCAAAAGTTTTACTGTACCCTGTACTTTCATAATCCGTTACTGATTCATGTAGATTAATCACAGTTTTTCAACAATAGCTTAAGTAACCCGCACACAAAAGTTACGATTTTAACGGTTAGACTGAGATTTGATATCACGGAATTAACGAAGGTGAGTGATGTTTTGTGATATTCTTTTGCAAAAAATACTATTTATTTTTAAATTTACACCGGTTTATATTTTAAATATGTAGATATAAAAAGTATATGAAACGAAGTGAGTTTTTAAGAAAAGTTTTTCTACCGAAAAACATGCTATTTACGTATTAGTTTAATGTAATGTAATAGTTTTTTTAATAGTATTTTATTTTGTCCTTAATTTAACTAATATTATTGATAACCCAAAGCTAAGGGATAGGTACCTACTAAGTAAATAAGTGTATGTATAATAATAATAATAATATCCTGGACATACTATCCAGGTGTTATGGGGTACTAGACAACTGATATGAATATCAGTTAAGATAAAAAAAAATAAAAAAAAATTAAGTATGAATGCTTAAATATTTTTTTAATTTTTTTTTGTAATACACACATATGTAGATACTTTTACACCCAGACACGGAACAAATATGCACACAAATATTTGTCCCGTATTGTATTTACATTCTGAAAACTATTAATAATTTTTTTCAGTCACAATCATGGCACTTGATCAGTGTAAAAGAAAAAACAGGAAGTACAATGAAGCAATATTGAAAACTGCAATAGTAAATGTACTGGACTCAAAAATGACTTTATACAGAGCTTCCAAAGAATACGGCATTCCTTGGACTACTTTAAAAGACAATCTTCAACGAGTAAAAACCCAACGGGATATAACAGGAACAACACAATTTACTATGTCAAAAATTGGAAGACCATTTTCGTTGTCTGTAGATATAGAACAACAATTATTTGCATATATAATTGAAATGCAAGAAATTGGTTTTGGCCTTACCGTCAACAAAATCAGACAAATTGCGCTATCATTGGCTAAAGCGGCTAATTTAAAACACTCTTTTAACGAAACAAAGGGGTGTGCTGGATAGAACTGGTGGATTGGTTATAAAAATCGTTATGGTTTGACTTTGCGATCACCTGAAAATCTTTCTGCAGGGCGTGCTATTCGTTCGAATCGGGCTTTATTTGACGAATTTTATGAAAAATTGGAAAAAAACTAGTTGACCATCGTTTGATGAACTCTCCTGAGAAAATTTGGAATTGCGACGAAACAGGGCTAATGTTCGTAAACAAATCAAATAAAATCGTGACAAAAGTAGGGAAAAAATATATATATAATCGTACTTACACTGAAAAAGGTACGACGACCACCGTGCTTTCGTGTGTTAATGCTGCCGGGTGTTTTATTCCTCCACTTGTAATTTTCAAGGGTGTAAGGATTATGCCAGAATTAAGCGATGGGTGCCTGCCAAACAGTATGGTAAGACTTTCACCAAAGGGATGGATCAATGCAGAAATATTCTTGGAATGGTTACAGTTTTTTGCTAATAATATTCCCCCTGCTAGACCAGTCTTGTTAATTATGGACTCTCAGGGCAGTCACGTTACCCCGGAGGTGCTGAAATACGTACGATTCCAAAAAAATGTGTTATTTACAATGCCTGCACATAGGGTAGACCGAGGCGATTCGGATCACAGGGCGAATTTTTTTTTGTCAATGGGCAGCCAATCACCGTCCAGCGTTGGGTTTGACCTTCCTGCACACTATGACACAGGCGGCCATTTTTTCGGACGCGTGTGTCAGTCTCAGCGACGCCTCGCGTCGAGTCACTAGAGTTGATGTGCTGTGATTTTACTGGTGATGTAAAAAACGTGGTTACAAAATTTACGATAAAAACAAAGTAAGTTGACTGAAGTTTAATATTTATTTCTCAATATTGTCATTAATGTGTCGTGTTTTCGTAGTTAATGTGATTGAAACTGTATTTTAAAGAATATTCGGGTTAGGTATAAATATCGTAAACGTATGGTTTGGGGCTATTCGGATCACTTGTTCGGGGGCGATGTGGATCACTAAATTGAATCGGTCTTTCCTAGTTTATACTAATATTTTTAATTGTTTATGTATTTTAGATGGTGCGTACGTACAAAAGAAAGACACACCAAGGAGAATGGAGTATAGAAAATATGTCAGAAGCAGCTAACAAGGTGTTAAGAAAAGAACTGACATTACGTCGGGCGGTCGAAATTTATAATGTACCATTCACATCGTTACAGCGAAGAGTTACCATGTCTCGTGGTGTTATAAAACAACGAGGTGGGCAGACAGTATTTAAAGATGATGCAGAAAAACTATTTGCTGAGAGATTACTGCAGTTATCAGTTCGTGGATTCGGGCTCACTCCAAAATCGGTTCGTAAATATGCATATGAATTTGCTGAGCATAAAAAAATACCACATTCTTTTAGTAGAGTCTCTAAAATGGCAGGAGAGGACTGGTTTCATCGATTCCTGAAAAGAAATCCGCAGTTGACTATTCGCAAACCTGAGGGTCTTTCTAGAGCGAGAATGAACGGCATGACTAAAGAAAAAGTTAATGCCTATTTTGCTACATTAGAGAAAGTGATAAATGACAATAATTTAAGAGGAAAACCTGAATGTATATACAACGTGCATGAGACGGGCATTCCTCTTAATAATCGTCCGCCTAATGTTGTCAGCCAAAAAGGACCAAGAGAGGTCGTCAGCGTGACCAGCGTAGAGCGGGGTCAAAATGTGACTGTTTTAGCATGCATGAATGCCGCAGGACAATATGTACCCCCATTCGTACTATTCAAAGGTGTGCGTAAACGAGACGACTTTTTACTCGGGATGCCCACTGGTACTCAAGTTGCCATGACAGAAAAGGGCTGGATAACCGAAGAGGCGTTTATGCAGTGGTTGCAGCATTTTAACCGGTATCGAACAAAGGGAAAAATCATTTTGATTCTGGACGGACACGCATGCCATACAAGTCTATCTGTTGTCCATCTATGTGAATCATTGGACATTGAATTAGTTTTGATGCCTGCTCATACATCACATGCTCTACAGCCATTAGATGTGTCCTTTTTCAAGCCCTTAAAGGCATACTACAACCAACATGCCACAGCATGGCAACATACACATCCGGATAAAGGCATAACAAAAATTGCTTTTGCGGAATATTTAAACAGGCCTGGAATCAAGCAGCAACTGTTGGAAATGCCACAAAAGGCTTCCAAAAGACAGGTATATACCCATTCAATCCGATGGCTGTGCCAGAGTATAAATTTGTCATGGATGCAAATTCCGAGGTCGAGAGCCAAACATCACAGGCCATTCCATCCACGAGTACACAACTTCCTAACGTCAGCATTTCACAAACTGAATTACCGTCGCTCACCGGAACTGTCACAAACCAAACAACACCGTTGGATATCCCAGTCGAGTCTAACATCACAGAAGTGCAATCAGTTGCTTCAGCTGAACCAGACGTAACTTTAACATCACCATCAGTTCTTCCAGATAAGTCTGCAGCCAATCCAGCTTCGCAATCAGTTACTGATCCTCCTATCTTGGAAACAGAAAAACAAACAAATACCAATAACCAAAAACGATCAATGTTATCACCTAAACCCAATAAGGTGAAGGCAAAGTCTGCGACAACAACTGATTCGATTATATTCTCTACAACTAGTCCAGAATCACAGAACAAAAATATTATAAAACAGATTTTACCGTCTCCAGTTAAGTCTACAGCCGATACGCGATTGAAAAACCCTCGAAACGTAAGCAAAAAAATTTTACATTTAACGTCGCCGCAAAACAAAGCCAATTTACTGTCGAAAGAAGCAAAGAAACACGAAAAACTAGAGAAGAAAATTTTTTTTTAAAAAAAGATTACTCTTAAAGTTATCTAAATATGGTATTAGAGGTCCTGCAATGAAAGGTTAAATTCATAACTCAGTCCCAGAATTCTAAATGCAGCAAATCCTACCAAAAATGTAAGGGAAGAACGACTTAACGGCTTTCTATACCGAGACAAATAGTTTTGCAGCTTATGTACGTGCGCGAAATATTTCACCAACTTTCATCATAAGTAAATGATATTTGAAACGCGTGAGTTCGAGGAAACGCTATCATATTACAGCTACGCGAACTACCTTACGTAAGTATTGACCATTATTTCAGTTATTTTTTTTTTGTTGCTAACTTGTAGAAAGTGATCATTATGGCAAAGTGTTACAAATGCAATAAGATTGTCAGTAAAAAGAGTCCTGGTATACAGTGCAGCAAGTGTTCAAAGTGGATACACGGTGTATGCGCCGAAATTTCCATGGCTCAATTGAACGCGCTTGTTGCTGTGGATTCAATCGATTGTAAGTGTAAAGTATGTACCAGTGGATCGAAATATAGGCGTATCTCGTGTATTCTACTTGATACAGATGTAGAAACGGCCAATGAAACATCCGACCCAAATTTTAAGACAACAAATCCTACCCACAAAATGTTGTGCGAAATAAAACACGAAGTGCGTGAGATCATTCGCGACGAATTGCAAAGAACATTGCAGTACTACTCAGATAAGATAGATGAATATGAATTGAAGATAAAGACCTATGATAATAACATGAGAAAACTGGAAAATCAAAATCAGATCAGTGGATCTCAACAATAACTTGAAACATCTGTTTCTGAGGTTTGATGCTATGGAGCAAAAAGTTAATACCGAAGCACTTGCGAACCAGCTGAAAGTTACTAACGTAAAACAGGCTGAGAATGAAAACGTAGAACAAATCGTTAGAAACATTAGTTCAAAGCTGGAGGTAAGCTCGGATGACATCGTCGGGGGTTATAGAAATCGATCGATGCGGTCGGGAAACAGCAGCTTCACAGTACCAATCATCGTGGCGCTTAAGGAGATGCACTGGATAAAAATGGCCAAGACTACAAAAGTCACGGCTCGAGACATAGGACTCAATGATAACAGCACGATCTTCATCCGGGAATCCTTCACGTCGATGACTGCATTTCTACTATGGAAAGCCAAGCAGGATCTAAAGGAAAGCAACTAGTGCAAATACGTGTGGTGTAAGAACGGAGTTATACTGGTCGGCGAGACAATGAGAAACCCAGATACATACGATCCATTCAGGACACCCACCGCCTAAAAGCGGAGTTAATAATAATAACGTATACATTACAACAACGTCTAGGCCCCAAACTAAGCAATAGCTTGTGTTTTGGGTACCAAGCGAAGACACCACATACATATAACAACCAAGACCCGGTACCAGTATTGATATTCATCATATTAATACTGACCCGACCTGGGATTCGAACCCGGGACCTCCAGCTTCGTAGGCAGGGTCGCTACCCACTAGGCTAAGCGGTCTATAAGTTCGCTGAATAATAGCTTGTGCCAATCTGTCAATCTACTAAAATTACGGAGCTTGGAATAATTGAACTCAACTGTGACTCATGGAATGAGTTTGCAAACAAAGCAGTAAAAAACAGCGTTTCCTTTCTTCATGTCAACATACGTTCTATGATGAAAAACTTTGTAGAGCTCGAACAGATCATTGGTAAATGTTCCAAAATAATACACATAATAGCTTTATCTGAGGTTAACGTAACGTCGAGTAGTGTCAAACTATTTGAAATAGATAACTACGAATTGTATAGCAACCTACGTACGTAGCAGTTGCAGGGGAGGTGGTGTGATACTATATATACATAAATGACTGTCATTTTCTATGGACGCATTGTGTACTAATACAGCTAACTTTGAGTGCATAAGTGGTGTAATTAAAACCTCTTGTGACTACGGCTTCGGTGTGTGTTTGGTTTATCGGCCTCCAGACTTAAATAAGGGATTATTTATTGTAGAGCTCAAAAGGACCCTGGGTAATAAATATGTTTGTGTTCTTATTGGTGACATAAATTTGGATATTAAACAAACCAACCCAACTGTGACTGAGTACGGGAATGTGTTAAGCGCGATCGGCTTTGAGTGTGGAATATCACAATTTACCAGAATAGAAATAAAAAACCACCGCCTAACACGTCCTGTAGAGATCACATATATTTGCGTAGGTATAGATATGAGGCAATTACAGTGGCGATAAACATCGCGCCAGCTGATCACTGTGTGACAGGTCTTAATAGTACTTATAAAGGTTCCACAAATTGCTCGGCGAATGTCGGGCAGAGTGGACAAGTCACTAGGATAGACAATAAGAAAGTACAAATTGAATTGGTTAAGGTTGACTGGTCTATTGTATATCAATATAATAATCCTATGGATTAAACTACATAAATAAAGTGTTTCAGGGAATTTATAACAAATGTACTGTATGATTCAAAAGTAGAAGCAGAAATTATGACAATAAAAATTGGATAAACAATAAAATTAACTTGATGTGTGAAAAAGGGAACTATTTTATGAGTGGAAAAAAGACTTAAGTAATGCAAACAAAAAATTATTATATAATAAATTCCGTAATAAAACAAATAGATTTATAAATAATACCAGAAATAAATATTATAGGGATGAAATAACAAAGCATATGGGTGACAGTAATAAAGTGTGGCGTGTTGTAAATCGATTGTGTGGATTGTGTGGGCGAATTGTTAAGTCGGTTGAGGATATAATTGTGAAAGCTTTTAAACTAAATAACCAAGAATTAACGAATAATTTTGCCAATAGCTTTACCGTCAATGTGTAAAGCATATGTGCTTACTGTACTACACCACTTTTGAGGCAGATTCTTATACTAAATGTCTAGATAAATCATTCAGAATAAATAAAGCCAGTAATAAGGCAATTCGCTCTATAATTAATCAAACCAATGCCAATAAATGTCCAGAAATTGACAACATAAGAGCTTCTGATATAAGGTATATAAATCAGTACATAACACCAGTCATAATGCATCTCATTAATCGATGCATAGAAACTTCTACCTATCCTGACAGCCTAAAGATAGGTATAATTAGACCAATACTTAAGAAAGGCTCGTATGACGATTATAATAATTACAGGCCTATAACTATTTTGTCATGTATTGATAATGTGATTGAGAAGTATCTTAGCAATGAAATCTGGAACTTTTTCAATAAACATAATGTAATCGCTAATCATCAATATGGATTCCAGAAGGGTAAGAGTACCTCTCAACTATTGTCAAGGTTCAGCAATCAAGTGAATGGTTACCTGGACTCAAAAAAACAAGTTATTGTAGTACTTGTAAATTTTAGCAAAGCGTTTGATATGTTGGAGTATGGCAGACTCTTTGATAGAATAAGTAACAGTGGGATCAGGGGACCGACATTAGAGTGGTTTAAGAACTATCATAGAAATCGTAAAACGACGGTCAAAATTATGAACAATTACAGTAACTTTAAAACAACAGAACAAGGCACTGCACAAGGCTCTGTCGCCGGTCCTTTGGAATATCTAATATTTGTCAATGAAATGGGTGATCTGTTTCCTGAGGGTGTTGTGTATCAATTTGCCGATGATACATGCTTAGTGTCCGCTGATGCTAATATTGAATATGCACAGGAAAGTATGCAGTGCTACTTTGACACTTTATGTAAATGGTCACATGACGTTGGGCTTGTCATAAATGCGCGGAAAACCAAAATGCTGCACTTTCGTTCTTCGCACAACCCCACACCAGTTACACCTTCTGTGCTAGCACATGAGCACGATTGTATGTACGGTGGTATGAAGTGTCAGTGTAAGCCACTCGAGCTTGTAAACAGTTGTAAACCTGGGACTCAAAATAGATAACCGATTTGGTTGGGGCCCCCACATTGATTACGTCTGCGACGGCTTCGGGCAGTTTTGTCACAATTAAATGTAATAAAATATAAAGCTCCATATAATGTATTGAGGCTATTGTATATTGCACTCGCAGACTCAATTATAAGTTACTGTGTTAGTAGTTACGGTTCAGCTTACAGAACATATTTAGATAAAATTTATATACTACAAATAAGACTGTCGAAGACTATTCTTCCCACAAATGTGAAATCCAAGTATGGAAACGATTACTCTGAACTGTTCTCCTATACTGGAACCTTAAGTATTTATTATAAAATCAAATTGTCAATTATAATAGAAAATAGAAATAAAATAGATGAGTTATCACAGAGAAACAGACTATGTAAACTCAGGAGACTTGATTATTTACCTACATTTGATACATCAAAATATTAATATATTAATAATACATATATGGTAAAAGAACATTAGATTTCATGTTGCCGGACACTCTTAACCAACTACCAAAATCAATCACTAGAGCTAAAAAATCTGGTCCTATTTACGTTCCGGACCAATATGTATCTATAATTAGAGGTGCTAAAAAGACAAGAACATCTTTTATCGTAAAAGAGTTAAATTACGATGATTTTGTGGATTGGAAAAAATTGGCAGATGACATAAATTTAAATACTACAGAGAATGTTAAAAAAGAAGCTATCAAAATAAATACAATTAAAATTATAAAGTTTACGATGGTTAGCAATGTTTATCAATACAGGACTACTTACAAGACAGAGACATGGTAGGAGGCAAACATAGTTAAAAAATCTAAAGAAAGTAAAATCAGCGCGCTGCGGACAAATGTGACGCGAAAAGAGATAATAAATGTAGCTGATACTGAATTTTCGTTAAAACCTGCAGATACACCAAATATACCGATTAGTGAGAAAAAATAGAAAGACCTGCTAGAATTGATTGAAAAAAAAAATTATACTTCAGTATTATGAAAGTTTTTACAAACTACTTTAATTTTAGTTCATGTTGTTTACGCCATACATAAAGATATTATTGGCACAGTATTTGCATGCCTGTCCTATTCGACCTTTGCCTTTTTGTGTTCCTACCCTCAGCTCGCCTTCGATTATCAACGGATAAGCGTCCGATAATCGTCACGCCGCGCGCACGCCAAACCCATTAAAAATATACAAATTAATAAAAATAGGGATAAAAGAATAACGGGAAACCCAGCACGAGATACGGTGGCCACCAGTGCAGTTCGGGACGCAGAAGGACCGAAGATGAGTGTCCATTTGTTTTCCACTCCTTCACTGCTTATATTGTCGCCGTTATTGTTCTGTGTGTTGTTGGGAATCAGCAGGGCATCTATATTATTAGAAAAAGAACCAGCGCACCGCCACACCAGATGTAACTTGTTGCATTACGAATACCATTGAGATAACATTGAATAACGTGTAAAGTTTGAACATGAAGTCTCCGAAGTAAATACTGATCCGACCTGGGATTCGAACCCGGGACTTCCAGCTTCGTAGGCAGGGTCGCTACCCACTAGACTATACGGTCGTCAATATATATATTAATAAATATTTTTTAAAATAATATGGGCTCATTTCAAATATTTTATATAAAAAAGTTACTTTCGCTCGGTCAGATTAGTATCGGCATGAAGATGTTATACGTTTAAATATCTTTATAACGATGAATGTGTTATTAGTATGATTAGGTATCATTGGCTGTTTTTGGTTTTGTCATGACTGTTGGAAAAAACAATTCAGGAACTTTTTTTAATAATATACTCTATATACAGTTTCAAAGTAATAAAAAATATGCAAACTAAACTTGAGAAATTTGGTGTTTACATACTAAATTTAATAGTACAGTATAGTGAGTGTAAAACCTCACATGGATTAAAACAAATAAATGTGAATAATGTAAACTTATTGGACTTAACCTATCAAAGCTGTGTTATAGTATAAGAGTCATGTCTAGGTCTTTTATTTGCATCTGGCTTATACCCAGGGGAGAAATTCGATTTTTGTCCGTCCAAGGATTTGGGGGAGGAAGTTATTTGCGGCGAGGCGTTCGGACCGGTTTTATTCATTAAACTAACTACTGAGTTTAAAAGATGTGGTGGCATATTGACTGGTAACAATTTTCCCGCGCCGTCCGACATGTAAGTTTGTAGGACTTTTTTGGATGGTGAGGTGGGATCATTCGTGGTGAGTACTACCAACGAACCGGCCTCTAAGTTCGTGGGCAGCGCTTCCATGGGATTGACGTGCGCCGGCACGACCGTTTTTGAGAAGTTGGGCTGTTTGTTTACTTTAGTTAAACCCGTAATGTCGGGTGCAGGAGCTATTCTGATTGGAGTAGTTCCATGCGTCGAGGAGGATGGGATCGTGTGGGGTATCATTGGAGATACCATGAGGCAAGGTCTCGTCGCATTGCTTTCAGGTTGTGTTGTAGTCCTTTTCCTAGGTCTCCTCCTTCGTTCTTGCAAGGCCATTTCGATGATTTCGTCAGCCGTGGTCGCTGCCATTGTGTCCTTTGCAGGGGGAGGCAGAATGGTCGCTCCTAACGCTTTTCCCGCTCGTCCTATAAAATTGGTAAATTTTAAAATGTTTACATTTCGGATTAATAAATGGATGATGAAATATGTTTTAAATTTTTATTTAAGCTAAATACACCAAATTAAATAACAGTTCAGAATGTTCAAAAACAGTGTAAGTAAAAATTGCAAAATTGTTACATATATTGACAATTGAATTGACAATTGAAACTGGCAATTTTTATGTTAATAAGCTAAGCGCACGTTCGGACGTTAACCCGCAGTGGAGCAGCGTGGTGGATTTAAGCCCCAAGCCCCCCTCCTCACCCTGGGGGAGGCCTAAGTCCCTGCAGTGGGGTAAAAATGGGCTGATGAAGTGAAGAAGAAGAAGAAGCATGTTCGGACGGCGAATCTGATATAGAAAAGTGCTGCGTGGCGAGAACTGAGTTAACTATTGCTGACCTGACTCAGTTATCGTGACACATTGGCAAATAAGATGCATGTTGTATTTTCGGTCAATATTATTCGGCAAACAAAGATGCGTTACAAAGCAGTGGCATATTTCTACAAAAGAAATGAGTCTCATATAAGGCGCGGTAAATGACTAAAAATGTCTAATCCATAACAGTTATCCAGCTCTGAAATTGTAATGGGTAACAAGACCATAGCAAGAACGCGGGAACATATTAATAAGAAAGTACATATACATAATCTATTGCTTCAATCGTTATTCCTAGAAAACAGTGAATTCTCACCTAGCTTCAGACCCAAGCCCTTGGCTGTTTTCATGTGCGCCTTCTCTTCTCGCCAGTGCCTCTTCATGCGCTCGACTTCCGATCGTGCGCGGTCTTCGCCTTCCCGCCGCTCTTTAACGAATTCACTTTCCAGCCTCGCCGCGTCCCATTGCACTTGAGATCGGAGAGCTTTCTCAACGAGGGCCAAGTTCACGCGTTCTTCTTTTTTGAACTGTGTAAAGTACACAACATGTAATCAGTTGTTATTTTAAAAATTAGTTAATAACTATACCCTTTGATGGGCTAAGACAACTATGACGAATATTGTTTTATTTTTAATAAAAACATGTTAAGAGTATGTGTGTTGTACCATTTTTTTTAAATGGTAATAAATAATATTTAATATAACTTTTTTTTTTGAAAATATACTATCAAAATATGGAAAAAAAAATCTTAAGGGTGCTGTCACAGAAATAGTCTTATTGAGGTACAATTCAAGACTAAATTGTAAGTTCCTAAAATACAATAGTTACATTAAAATGATGGCCTGTTCCACGCCTAACAGTTTTCATGAATAAACATAGTTTCTTCAATTTTAATAAGACATAATTCTTTACAAGGGTCATCGCAGCAAAACAGGTACATTTGAGTAGTTACTGATATTATTACACAATTTTTATCTATATTAATAAAATTGTAGTGTCTGTCTGTACCGGCTAATCTCCGGAACGGCTGAACCAATTTCAATGAAACTTTGCAGACGTGCAGAGGGCATTATTGGGGGTGGATATAGGCTACTTTTTGTGTGTCTGTCTGTTCGAGCTGATCTCCGAAATGGCTGACTGATTTTGGGACCGACTTGTGGGATAGCTATTCTTCATGCTAAAATGACTAAATTGATTTTTATGGAATTAGGTACAGCGATTTCTTAGGTCATTAAGATTTAGAATGTTCTAGAAAGTATTACAATGTTCTGGAGCGTCACGCGCGTTCCTTTAACTGTCCCGGTAGAACTGTGCAGTCTACGCGAGCGAAGCCGCGGGCGGAAAGCTAGTTTATTAATAAAATATTGGTGAATGCTATTTAACATAGTTTCCTAAGCATTACAAAAACAAAATATTATATCATTAAACTAAAAAATATATAAACCTTCACACAAATGCGAAAAATATATGGCACATACGTCAAAACAGATTTCTTCGTCGGTTTACTGGAGATCATATGCACGAATAATGTTAGATTTTAATTTGCGAGAATGCCTTTGAAGAAAAGCTAAGGAAATATTAATTATTAATAATATATATGTCGGAGAGCGGTCAGGATGGTCACTTTGATTAGACCCTTATTGAACAATTACTCTAATCCTATGAATCTATCACAATAAACATTACTGCAAACTGTAGACACTACTATTTTTAACTCTCACAGGCTTACAACCCTCTTCTAGTCGTATCTATCATTACACAGTAATAATCTTCAAATTATAAAAATGATTAAAATTATTAATACAATGCGTAAGTGATCCCGGGACACGACCACCTCCCGCCACGCACAGAGCTCTCTCTCCATGCTGTAACTTGGCCTTAGGCCTTAGGTCTCGTATATTTATCGCCCTTTTGCGATCTACATACATACGCCTGTGCCCGATTCCACTCAGATTCGAGAAAACTTTCCACACATTCAGATGTTACACCTGCACAAATAAATACGCAGTTTAAGACAACTGATCTTATATTTGATTGGAGAGTCGAGTCTACCTTTACCTTTATTTTTAATTCTCGGCGCGTCCTGTCGGGAAAGAGCGGCGCCATGAGCGTGAAGTCAGTGCCGAGCGCCGCCAACGCGCGGTAGAAGCGCACTGTCTCGGCGTCGGACCACTCAGCGGTGCGTGCGGCGCGAGTGTATTTGCCCCGTCCGCTCGAGTTCCACTCGCCTTCGTGCACCACTCCGCCGCTCAGGCGACGAGCGCTGTCCGTCCTTTCTATTACCTTACGAATCATATTAACGCTTATTAATAGTATTATGTGACATCCTTTAACGAAAAACATATACAATTAACTGAACCTGAAAAGATTTTTCTAGAAATTGTTAGAATGTATCAACCCATAGTGTGTCGTCAGGCTTCACAACCATGTAGTCAGTGATGGATATCCAACTGATGGATTGATTCACTGTGAATTCTTCTGTTATGCGAAAGAAACGTGAAGACTGTGCTGTGATTTTTTTTTAGTAATACACTAAACTCATGTGGTTATTGCAGTAAATATGTCACGACTAAAACTGGGTGTTCAAATAAACTTAGGATTACCCAGCTAAACTTAAATTTATTTTCAATGCTAATGTTTGATGTGATGATCATTTGTGATAAATGGTTTCTAGCTGGCTAAACTGCACATTAGTCTATACACAACGGCTAGTAAGTATTCGATTGATATGCAGAGTCGGGGGAAGAATAACTACCAAAAATGCTGATTATTTAATAAAAAAAAGTTTATATTACGAAAAGAAAAACTATCTCTAATAGTGTATTTAGTGTACCGGGTAGCCGGGTACTGATTGATATTTTTTAATCACTTATTATCATTCTAAAATAACCTACTTAATTTTAGTAATGAGGCTGTTAACTACCAAAAATAATAATTGTTTAACTAAATGGATTTTGTACAGATATTCTTCAGTATTAATTACACCGATGTATAAATTTGCACAGTTGCTAGTAAACATTACTGCAAAAAGTGTAAAAGGAGGTATATAAAACCATATATCTATTGAGTTTCTCTGCTACAAAAATATGAAGGAATATGTTCTATTTACAGTCGTAATTTCAATCGTATTTTCTTACACACAAGACACAATTTAAAATATAAAAACAATTTGGAAAATCCAAAATGGCACACTTTGTATGTCCATTTAATAGTTAAAAAAATTAATACTTCTTAATTTTAACTACTATAACAATTCAAAAAATAATAAACCATGTGTTTTTTATTTGTTTCATTATTATAAAAGTACAAAAGTTTTAATGGTAGTTTTCGAAAGGGTAATTTTAATGAACTTCAATATATTGAAAACAAATTAGTCTGTACAATAGTGTTTTTTGAAATCACGGTAATTGATTCCTTTTTCAAATTATTTCACATACGAGAGCGTTCCGTAAATAGGTATACAATAAATGTGAAAAAAATAAAAAATAATAAGAATAATATTTAAAATGTTTTGTTAGACAGAGAGAGAGAGGAATACCGCACGGTATGACGTTTTGCATAGCTTATAAGTTCTATATTCTACAATTGATTATTCCCAAATTTTTGACCTAAAGTACATTATATTTTATTTCCAAAGAATAGACAATTTAAAAAAAAAAATTATAATTGAAAAATTTAGACTTAAGTTAAAAAATTTGCGATTGGTCAATTATATAATTGTGTTTATAAATTTTGTTATAGTATAAAGTCAATTTTTATATGATAAACAGAATATTTCTAATATCCCTATTATATTGTGCCTCCGAAGTTTCATACAACATACTTGACAGAGCTCGTTTTTTAGACCAACATATTTTTTTAAATTCGTATATGAATGCATGAAATGAATCGATCTAAAAATGCCTCAAACGTGATCCTCGATAAAGCATTTACAAAATGGCATATGATTTATGGGTTTGTCTCAAGATAATTGTACCGTTATGCACATGTAAAGTTATCGTAACGTGTATGTATGTTACGCACATGTAATAACCGTTACGCACATGTTGAGATAAAGGCATGTTCACATCCTATTTTTGTGTACCAAAAAGTTTCTGGGAATGACTGTGGGAAAATTATGACGTGTTCTTCATAGCGAGATTACAGCACTACCTAATACTTCGCAGGTAAGCGTACAATAACTAAATATATCGTGATTATACATATAATACATTTAGTTTTCACTAACCAAGCTTTTTTCATCCAAAACAATCTGACCATCAGGCCCCAGTTTGATCTGCGGCACGGGAGCGGCGACTTCCTCAACCAAAGGGGCATTATCTTCAGAACTCACATGTTCTGTGGTGACCAGCTCATCTTTCTTTTCTTTGTCTTCATCTTTATTAGGCCTGAAAACAGGGCATTTGAATAATGTGAACAATGACTTTGAACAAAAAAGAAAATTTAATAAGGTATAACATAAATTATTTAAAATTAGTGTCATGATTTATTATTCAAATACCTTAAATTGGCTGACTGAATGAATGAGTGGCTAGAGACCCTAACCGCAGAACCAACGGTCGCGGATTCAATTCCCGCCTAAGACTAAAGTTTGAGTGTACGAACATGTCTATCTCTTCTGTGTCTGAGTGTAAAATGTCTATATTTGTAATGTATATTAGTTATCTAGTACCCATAATACAACCTCTGCGTAGTTTAGGACTAGACGGCGTTGTGTGGGATGTCCCAGGTATTAATATTATTGTTACTTAAAATGCCAAACTAGAATAAAAACATCATGGTAAAACACTGGTTTACCTACGGTTAAAGTGATATCAATATTATTCCACTATTTCTCTCTTTAATAAAGTATTTGAATTTATTAAAAACTAGGCTTTTCACCTGTAGCTACGGCCAAGTGGTTTATAATAATCATACCTTAGACATCCCAAACAGTGCCACCTAGTTTCAAACTAAGCAAAGCTTGTACTATGGATACCAGAGAACTGATATAAATACTTAAATAATCTTTATAACATTCACGTATATAGATATTTTTTAATTAACAATAATTTTTTAATAAACCAAAATTAACGTTTAAAAACAATTCGTTCAACTTTAGCATTAGTGAATATCAATGATCCTAATATTTTCTTTATCACTGAGCTGCCTGAGAGCCATTAAATGATATGATAACTCAAAAAAACCAGGCATTTCCTAGTCTAGATTTTTTATAGTTCTTCGATCGGACATCACTAATGAAAACCGGATTGTAATCAGATTCCAACTGTAGGTATCGTAAACTTACTTTTCTGTCTTGCCATTTTTGAAATAATTAGTACTCTAAAAATCACCTTGATTTTTTTATTAAAAAATTTAACTTTAAAATACTTTACCCTCTATACTAGCTGGTATTAATTATCAAGACGAGGTGTTCAGCCATAATGGAATTTATAAATTATAAAAAAAGTTATTTTTTGTTAGATTTTGGTATTGTTTTTTAAATCATAGACACTTTAATTTTATTTATAACAGTGGCGAAGGGTGACCTTTAAAAAGAGAAGCTGGCCTGTGATAACCTAGCTGGGTAATATACACCCTGTCATTATAATGGTCTATTCTAATGCTTATGTACAAACAAACCATAAACACGAGATCATCACAATACATGTCTATCACCCAACTTACTGCGACCCACCTCCCTTTACATTGGTGACCCTTCGCCAATGTTATACCTATATATATGGTATAGGTTATTTCAGGTATACATATAAATTCATATTTATATAAGTTTAATATTCACTTACATAATAGGATTTGTGCTAGGGTTGTAGAAGATGAGGTCATACATAGTGAGTGCATCTCGAGAGACGCCTTCGCGCGCGCGTTGCCGTCGCCGCAGAGCGGTCATGCGTCGCGAGCTGTCTACACGACGAGATCTATATATATAAAAAATAATCGAATTATTTTATAGACTGGTCAAGTGCTAGTCCGACTCGCATGGAGAGAGCTCCGTACTGCAAATCATCACATTACCTATGTTTTTTTTTTTAAATTAGAATCCAAATCAGGTAAGAAGTTCAAGCCGCCTCTTTCATATAAATAGTAGCCATTAGATTGTGTCATTATTTTCCCGTCATATTTTCCTTTCTCGTCGAAACTTATACATAGGATTTTCACTTAGGTTATCATTTAGGTTTTAGTTCCTATATTCCTTCTTTTTTTAAGTCTAGGCTCAGTAGTTTTGGAGATACGAGAGATAATGATTTATTCTCATATATTTTCTTTAATATCCATTGAATTAAGCATTTCAAAACTATAGTATATTTGAAAATGTGGCTTAAAATGAGAATTTTTGTTTGCCCAGTATAAAATATAAGTGAAGATTTATATTACTTACTTCAAAATTTTAGGGTACATAATTTTGGAGAAGGGCTGGAGGGAGGGTCGACAGGAATCATATATTATTTTCTTTAAGAAAAAATAATATTTGTATCGCTCATAATAAACACTTTCAATTGATATGTCATACATTGCAAGTATTTCAACTATAAGTGGGTGTCACCAAAATTTGTATATGTACGACTTTTAAATTTTTTCTGTCCATCATAATTGAAAAACCTATATTGAAGAACCTATGCTGTGATAGACAGTCAGAGACACTAGGGTGATCATCAAAGTACAAGAAAGTTTAATTTGGGTAATGTAGTCATTTTGACAGACGAATATATATAACTATTTTATGAATGATTAGCATTCACCACTAATATTTAAAGTTTTTATCAAAAAATACCAAACAAGCCAGTCATGGCTCTAAATTATAAATTACACTATTTAAATTAAACCCAATAAAGCTCATTTAGAAAGACAATATGGAAAATTGTTAACATTTAAAAAAATGTAATTCTACAGAAACATTGACTAGGCACAAACAAATGTACAACGGATAATTGATCTTTTTAATTTGCACCTGATTTTGTATTATAATTCACTATAATAGTAATTATATATACCTACACAACTTACTTGTTTAGCAAATGCTTCTCCTTGACAGGTGACGAAGGTGGATTTGATGGGATGACAGTTTGGCTTACTGCAGAACAAACTGAATCACTTCGAACTCGACTTGTCTCTCTTTAAAATAAAATGAAAAACATTACAAAAATGAATTAATAGCTAAAATATAAGATGTACATTATTCTGAAAATTGTTTCTACTATCATATAACCCATGTCTGAATTAATAAACTAAATATTTAAACAACCTGCTGTGCATCGTATGCTGTGTGCTGATTGATGTCTGTGAGTTGTGTCTGATGCGAGGTGGCATTATTGGCTGAGCTGCAGCAGCTAATGACCTGCGACTCTCATCTTCAGATTCACTTGCACTACCCTGAAATATGCTTACTGTTTATAAAATAACGTATATTACAATTTTGTTAGATAGTCCACCATATGGTGCAATAATCCTGATTGGTAGACCACAATTGGTTTATTTTTTACATCTGCACCACAGACTTAGCTGGATGCCAAAAATGTCTATTTTTTAGTGGAAGTTTGGTTAAACTAATTTAGTTTTGGAACATGCATTTGCATCTACCTAATTATTGTTTGATCATGTTGATTTTAACAAGTTATAACATTAAACAAACAATTCACTTTTAAAGATTAAAACGTAAAATTTAAATCTTACTTGTATACTATTTCTCCTTAGAGGTGCAAGCCGCGGTGCAGGTCGTAATTTTGGTCGTACTTTGCTTGGAGATGGAAGAGGCACAATCGGATCAAATAACACCTCTGCATTCTCAGATATGATTTCACTTTTAAGTAAATCAATAGGTTTGGGAACATTACGAGCGGATAAAGGAATTATACCATCTACTCCTTCAGCTTCATCAGCAGAAGTGTCAGGAGCATTGGAATCAAGTCTACATACAGAATCAGGTCTTGCTATGTTTGAAACAGTGTTACAAACACCTTTATTTTTGTCTAATGAATCTACATCGTTCACAGATATATTAAAATTTTGATTTTCAGTTGGTAATGTTTTCTGTGTTGTTGGTGAATTTAATCTTACATTTGAATTAATAATTATTTCAGATGATGAAACTGGATGCTCCAAAAAGTTTAATTGGATAGGTGTTTTTATTTGAAAATTATTAAATAGGCAACTGTCTAGAGAATTTATATCAGTTTTTACTTCTTTTGATTTAGAGCGAAAACTCAATGAATTTTTTGCCTGTATATTTTCATTTGTTGTAGTGGGAGAATATCCATTAATTTCTTGTTTAGAACTAGAGATAGATTTGTCATGAGCTTGATTTGTAATTCCATTAAATACTTTTTCGGAAATTTCATCCGATTTCTCAGTTGCCTCATTTTCCGGATGCTTGGGACCACTTTCTAGTTTAATTTTATTGTTGTCATTCGTATCTACATTTTTTCTTCGAACAGGTAAGGATGCAACAGCTTTGATTCTAGCTCGTCTAGTAGACATAGCTAATAATAATATTAGTTAACTCCTAAAAAATAATTCAAGTCCACAGCTATAAATTTAATCAAATACAAATGTACACATTCACAAAATATTGTTGACACTTTTTTCAACTCTAGTGTATATATTTCTATTCTTAGTTTTTTCGTGGAATAACTCTAATTTTCGTTTGCTTGCTCCTCTTGGTCTGGTTTATTTCGATTTTTGACAATTTTTGTTAGATTTGATGAGAAGCCTCCAATTTCGACCACAAATTTTGGCACTTGACACGTGAAGATAATCAAGAGTGGTAAATAAATTGTATTGCACAGTACGCAGTGTTCCCAACTCTCAAAAATATTTATCCCTAAAGTTGTGTCAAAAACGCCTAAAATCGCCTTAATTATTGAGTTGTCCCCCTAAAAAATGTATAAATATAAATTCATAATGATTTAGAAATAATATGCTGTAATATGTTTCAAAAGTCTATTTATTATAAGTTATTTAATATATAAAATATTTCGTCTTCTTCTGAAGATTCAGATTTTTAAAATCCTACATATTTTTTTGGCGGTATCCTATATGAGATAATGTCAAACATACGTTCAAGTTTAAAAAAAATATAGACTTAAACACAACAATAAAGCCTTGATTACACGTACCGAGTATATTGGCGAGACAGTACTCTCGGCCGAGACAGAAAGCGAGACAGTCACTCGACCCTAATCTTTTTACTAGATCGAGTGCCCACTCCCGCGCTTCCCCGCACTGACTCGCTCGCTCGCTCGGTATGTATAAACATGCACTCGGTCAGTGTGCACTCGCCACTCGGCAAATTTCATTATTTTTTTTAAAGGTCCATGTTGTGACCATGCTTCAAAAGTGAAATGACTCGCCTCCAAAAACTAAAATACGTGTAAACACTACTCGCACGTCGCTGCTGTCTCAGCCTAGTACAATTTCACTGTCTCTCTCGTTTACTCGGTACGTGTAATCACGGCTTAACCATCATATGCACAGACAATAAAATGGCCAGTAGCGCCAGTATTGCCGCCAGTCACCACAGAGTGGTTGTAGAATTACGTACTAGATGTCGTTATAAGTCGCTAGGTCAAGAAATAAATATTAATATTATCAATTTAAAAATATTAAAGAGTCAAAAAATCCCTGAAAATACCCCTAAAAATTTTAGACCCCTAAAAAAATCCCATCTCACTTATTTACGCCCTAAATCTGGGGGGAAAACCCCTAAGTTGGGAACACTGACAGTACGTTACCCAGGCACCACACGCTGGTCACAAAGTTGGCCCCCATGGTTGGCCCAATGCTACTCTACCAACGTGTACATCGAGGTTTTTTAAGATGGTCCCAACGTTGGCGCCAACATTGGTTATTGGCCGTCGCGTGTCGGTTTTTTCGAAGGAATCCGCGCGCCAACGTTGGCGACCCATCCACACGCTAGCGATTCGCTAAGTCGTGTTGCAACACGCATTGATTGCGTAGGTACGTTGAGTATGGTCGCGCTAGAATGTTATTATCATTTTAACTGTCGCCATCAGCAAGGACAAATGAAAAGTCTTTCAATTTCTAAAACTCTTTTAAATTTTTTTTTAAACTTTCTTATTTTATTTTTAGAAAGCGCTTAGAGTAAGTTCAAATTCTGTATCGAACATCTTCACATTGGCTCTAACAGAATAGAACTTGTATAAGAGCCAACGCGTGTATGCAACGTTGGTTATCAATGATGTGGCCAACGTGTAGTGCCGGCGTTACGTTAAGTCTCGGAACAATTACTAAAGTTATAGAAGGAATGTAAATTTTACATATGGTTAATTTGTTCTAACATGTAGAATAAAGCATTAGAAAGAAAAAGATAGCTGATACAAAATCATTGCTGCTTATGATCAGGACGTAGCCCCCAAATTCATTTCAACTTATTTAAACGATGATGGTAAATAGTGCGTAGCCAAATACGTTATCGATATATTTAAAATTAAATATTTCTATTGATTGTAGTTAAAAAATTAAGGCAATGTAAATTAAAAATTTTAGGATTCCGTGCATCCGATTTGAAAAAAACGGAACACATAAAGGATACTTTTCTGGTGTCTATACTTATCCGTCGATCACAGCCTATTTTCTCTGAATCTATTAGACAAAAAAAACTTGATTTTTGGTTGAAATAGAAAGTTTTGTAGGGCAATTAGGAACGTATAAAATTAATGAACTATTTTGTTATTGGGGATTAATTTTGATGGCAAATAAAAAAAAATAAAAAAAAAACGTATATAAGTCCATTCATCATGTGACATAATAAATGAAAAAAAAAACTTGTTATGAAAAATACATAGTTTTAATGATAACAGGAAAATGTAAAGGATAAATCAATTCAAATGGTGTATTAATAAGATGTCGATATAAAATATCGATAAAAACAAACATTTATGGTGTCAATCTCTATGATAAATGTAAATATGAAATTAAAAATATTTTTTACTTCTTTTAAGCTGTTTTATTACAGTTTAGTAATTTTAATATTTTCAGTGTAATGTAGGCTATTGTTTAAAAATACGTGATAATAAAATTTTTAATTTCTTAGTGTTTAAAAGCAAAATGAAGGCATCTAGGACTTACCAATGGAACAAAATTGTTTCATTTCATGTTGATTTTGAGGAACTGTGACTATGGGCACTTATTGCAACACTAGCCATTTTTGTGGCGAATTCATTCCGCACAAATTTAATAATTTACTCCTATATTATAAAAAATTTAAATAATTTGATGCAAACGTCCATCTGACTAGTCAGACTAATGTCGCTGAGAAGCGGGTACAAGCAGGTTGAAGCAAACCGTCATATATACTTACATCTTTTTCACTCACACTGAAATTTACCATGCGGAAAACATTGGAAAATGAAACAAATATATGTAAATACAAAGATGCCTTCTATCACTTTAGTAATTGTTCTGAGGTCATATCCAAAATGTCATTTTCATGATCTTCTCTGTCTTCTCTCATCTTGGTCACGGGCACTCACGGCCATGTCACGGGCTAGGTGTTATCGACATATAGGTAATAGAATAGAGTAGGCAAGCCAGTCCAAAATTCGGGTCTAAATAGAAAGAGACAGAGAACAAGAGTACTTCGTAAGAGTACTTTGATTTATATTATGGTCACTACAGAGAAATGATTAGGATAGAGTGGGCGTGTAGGCGGGTACGCTGTCTCTTCAAGTAGGCATGAAATTGCATACTTAAGACAGATGTCTTGACCGAACGCTTAAGTCGAACGCGGTCGAACGCTCGTCTCCGTATCAGTAAGTGCTCCGAGTTTATTACGAAAAAAATGCCTCATTGTGGATAATACCGTGCAAAAACGTAAGTCACATAAAGAATAAAACAAACTCAGACGTTTCTTATCATCGATAAGTCATTTTTTATTATATTTTTAATACTTTTCGTCAAACCACATATTTCGTCTCGCGTTGGTAGTGCAGTGTAGGTGTTGCTGATTTATCTATAAAATAATAATATTAATTCAAAGTGCTTAAGTTTGGAAGTACACGCATATTATCCGTATTTATTTGGAGGATGGTGGTGGTGGTTGGTGGTTTGGTTAAATATTCTAATTTTTTTATAAATTTCTTAACAATCCCATTCACAAAGAAAAATGGACTGAAAAGCCTGGACGGAAAAATTGGATTCCTAATAAAACAAGTGCAGTTTGTTCAGTACATTTTATGGCCTATGACGATACGATCTTCCTTGACTTGCATGACATTCCATGACGTTTTATGGCATATCATGACCTTTCATTACATTTAACGACCATTTATGACATGTTATGACATTTGATTACTTTTGATGAGATTTCATGACCTTTCTTGATTGTCATGACGTCCTATGACTTTTTATGACATTTAATGTACTTTTAAGACATTTAATGACTTTTATTACATTTTACGATATTATATGACTTTCACGACATTTTATGACATTAAATGACCATAAAATGAGACGTTATCACATTTTATTATTTTCAATAACATTTCATGAAATTTCTTGATTTTAATAACATCCTAAAATGTCATGAAAAGTCATGGAATGTTATGCAAGTCAAGAAATGTCGTAGAATATCACAAAATTTGGTGAAAGTCAGGAAATGTCATAAAATACCAGAAAAAGTCATGCAAGGTCATGAAATGTCATCAAAAGCAATTAACTGTCATGAGAGGTCCTGAAATGTCTTAAAATGTCGTGGAAGTCATGAAATGTCGTAAAATATCATAAAAGTCAAGAAAGATTGTAAAACGTCATAGAAGTACATGAAATGTCATACAATGTTATAAACATACATGAAAGTCAAGAAATGCCGTTAAATGTCATAAAAGGACATGCAAGATCATAAAATGTCATAAAAACTCAAAAGATGTCATGAAAATCAAGAAAGGTCATGAAATGTTATTAAAAGTAATAAAATATCATAACATGTCATAAATGGTCGTAAAATAAAGTATTAAATAAAGATTAAGATTTAAAATAGTATTTCTTTTCATTAATTATATAAATGTGTTCTGTTCTTAGTTTTTCCTTGACTAGGTATGTTTTAATTGAAAAAAAGCAACCCCCGAGAAATGGCTTTTATGTTATCTTTCGGTTTATTTCAGTATTAATATCGATAATATTTAAATACTTATCGATACCACCTTATACCGTTTATCTCTCACATCACTGTCTTATTTTTTTCGATGCGTCGCTTCATAGTGGTGCATATTTACTATGCAAACGTGTAAGTTGACAAAGGAGTAAAAGAAAACAACAGATGACACTTGAAGCAGTGAAGAAAAGAGATAAGTGTATCATTTTCGGATTCATCTGAAAACTTTGTTTTAATGAATTCTAAAATGCGATAGCAAATCATATCAAAGATGAAAAGGAAAGGGATGAACGATTTATCTGCTGTCTATACTGAGACGAAACGCAGTTTTTTACGTGGGCGTAATGTTTTTACATATTTTCGTTGTTGAGTAAATTATATCTGAGACACCGGTCCCCGAACAAATAGCGCCACATCACAACTCCATCCAACTCAATGCTTCGTGATGGTCACAGCTATGGTACAGTTAGTTTCCATTCTTTTGTGTCCTATACCCAACCGATGCCCAATCGTTATGCAAGCACTTCACGCTCGCCTCCGCTCGGTGAGCGTAAAGTACTGGCGTTACATACAAGGCTATATTAAGGAGCTTGCCGACACTGTAGACGTTTATCCGCCTTCCCTTCGCATAGGTAAAAAAAAACTCTAGTTATATCCATGAGTTATATATTAATTCTATGGTGATCGGTGTGATATTCAGTGTCGCTAGATGTAGTATTTCCAATACTACTGTAGTATTTTTTGCTCAAAGTTTGAGTTTGCTGCATCGATCAATGGTTTGCTGGTATATTTTGATATTGTAGTATACATATTTGTGGTATTTTTTATATGAAGAACATAAAAAGTATGAAAACACACATGATCGGTTTTTATGTTTGGGTTTTACACTAAAGATTGCCAAATCAAAGAAAGAAAATGCATCGACTGCAAGCACACAAAAAGAGAAAAATGACTACTCAAGGTGCCTCCCGCTTGGGTCGTTTTTTTCCCCTGTTATCAGTGCGCACTCTAACACGCACACACTATTGCTTTTTTATAAAGGTCTAGAATTGCCTAGAATCCCGGTCCATGACCTGACTTATGTCCTTATACCACAATTATTTTTAAATGTCTTGGATGTCAGCACTCAGCTAGGCAGAAGGCTAGGCTAAGCAAATAACCTCAATCATGTTTTAGTCATGGACAGACAGATTCGTGTTTTATCCATGTTTTATCAGTAATCCTACTAAATGTGGTAGGCAATAAATAAATAAATAATTTGGTCAGCCCTCAGGTGGCCCTCAGGTTGAGCTCAGGTTGAAGCAAACTATACAAACTTAAATCTTTTTCACTCACACTACCTACTGAAATTTACCATGGAAAACGTGGAAAATGAAACATATATATGTATCATAAATACAAGAATGCCTTCTATAACTTTAGTAATTGTTCTGCGGGTCAGCCACATCATCCTACTAATATTATAAACGCGAAAGTTTTTATGTATGGATCATGTATGGATGTTTGTTGCTCTTTCACGCAAAAACTACTGAATGGATTTGAAACTTTACAATAATATAGCTCCACTTGGGCTAGTATAACCGCTAGTTTAATATAAACGGACAGGTGGGACCATTTTAATTTTTGTACGAATAAGTATTAATTTATTATTTTCATCTCAACAAAAAATTCTTTGCAGAATTTTTCAACCTATGCATGTAGTATGTTTACATTTCGTACCGAACATTTCAAAACTTGGCGACACTGCTATTGGTACCTATCATCGCTCCTAGATTGCGTCATTCACGTTTCAATTCTTTTTAATACTATTCTTCACTACAATGATTTTATGCTAAAAAAATATATATAATAATCAGGATTAATTGGAATATATTTTTATAGATAGTTTTGATTGTTGGACGGTATAGGGATATTTCAAGCATTGTCCGATTATGTTATACATCGGCCGTCGAGAGTATGCATTCCTGTCAGGTCTTAATCGGCATACTAATCGAATGGTTGATGTGAATTTGTACCGACGGACGATTACCGTTTTCACAAAGATATTATTTTCGTTTGCATGCACGAATAACACAAAAATTAGAAATCATATTATTATGTCAACTCACAACGTACCTACATGATGTTATAAATGAAATAAAATACAAACCATTTGTTATTCCTTCACGTTTCCCAATTCCCAAACTCAAATGAAACCTAAACAGCCTCATATACACATGCTTCGCAGGTTAATAGCTCCCAACTCGCACCATATCGTCGATTGGCGTGGTGGGCTTATGCCCTAAACTCCTTAGCTGAACGTTAAGTGGTAATGAGCTGATAACATTGTTCGTAGATTTGATAATCGCTGGGGAAGAAAAGTTCTCGAGTGGCGACCACCGTAACGTGGGACGGCCCCATTAGCTGGGTTGACGACCTGGATAAAGTGGCGGGCCATCGTTGATTGCAGGTGGCTCTAAGGCCGTGTGTTCTGCAGATCTAAGTAGAGGCCTATATATAGCAGTGGAGGTCTGGTGGTGGCTAAAACGGTGAAGACGATGCTCTAAACCAGGGTTCCTGAACCTTTTTTTTACAAGGGCCATATTTATCACCTGAAATTCTACTGCGGCCCACATAATAAAAAAGTATAAGGCTGAGCTTAAATAAAAGTCTAACTAGCTTTATTTTTTTGACATATACTTGAAACCGCACCTCTTGTACCGCTACAAGTGACGCAGAGAGCGAAAAGTAATATTAGCTATCTCTCTCACATGTTCTGACTGCGCGCCGGGTAGCGATGTTTTGTCATACTATTCATACTATCGCGCTAGCCATACATAGCAATTTATTCAAAGGATTTTAAGAGATAGTAGTTCAAAATGAGAGATGCCCTGCGGGCCACCAAAAATGCTTTGGCGGCCGTTTGAGTACCGTTGCCCTAAACGTATGATTTGAGTGGAGGGGAATGTTGAGATATTGTAGACAAGCTCTACTCTATTTTACTCATTTTCTCATAAATGTTGGATTTGCTTCCGCCGCAAGCAATACAAAGAAATGAACAAACAGGAGGTTAACAAATAGAAATATAAAACAAACAAAATTTAGTTTTCATCATTCTTTAATGCGATTTTCTCTAATTTTCTTGACAGCGATGAGCACTTTTGGTGAAAATAGTTACCAGAAATCAGTATAAGTAATATGTGTTATAACAGTCGAATATTCAAATCAAAGGTACAGTAGCTCAACTTGACAATAAAAATAGATCTCTTCTATAAAATTTATATATTTTACAAATGAAGCAACGTCATGTAAAACAAAAATAAATAAATGGTTTTGAAAATAAAAATTAATCAGTAACTTTTTTTTTTGTAAATTGACAGTCACTCTACTAAGACCAATTGTATAAACATCTTATAGAGTACAAAGTGTCTATTGGTGTTAGTCGCCAAAACTGAGAACTAGGCTGCGTTATTCTACTAGTAAGCTACTGCGTATTGGTTCGTCATTCATTAAATATACTTTGGCTAAAAAGTCAACATTTGCAAAACCATCTTCACAAATTGTCATGACACTATAAGAATTAGTTAACGATGATTCGTTCCAATGAAATGGCTCCGGACATCGAAGATCGTGACTAGAGAGTAACTTTTCCGAATGGTACAGCCTCGAGCCGCCAACTCCCATGTCCGAGGCCGCAACGACGCGGCTGTCGTCTCAGCAATTATGGTGCTCGCTCCTAGCTTTAAGATATGTCGTACTAATTTAGAGACAACAGAAATTCAACAAGTAAACAATAGAATTGACTCGAATGCATTCGTGTTACCTTCCACTTTAAACCTTACACACTAGAGACATCACAAGGCGATAAAAATATATAGAAACAATCTTCAGCTACGTTAAGTAAAAAAAAGTAAACTTTAATAAAGCGTACATGACAAAATATAGTCAATCGAGAAAAAAATAATGTCTAAGAGATAATAAATTAGAACTATATATAAAATTGCTACTAAAATCATGCAATAAATAAACGACCATGGAAATGTTCAATTGGCATCGCACGAGTCGACGGCCGCGGTGGCGCGCTCCGTGGCGCCTTCTATCACAATACGAATTTCATTCGAATTTGTTAACGCTCCGGCCTACTTATCCTACGAAATGAGCGCTATCGACGAAATATTACTCCTCTACGATTGTTCGAGATAGGGTCACGGGTGCAATGGAGGCTTCGTGAGACACTATGAGAGCAATGTGCCCGCATCGCGACGAGGAGCGCTAATAATAATTGACTGGACGCGGCACCCGACCCCTCGGAGCGTCGCCCGCGTGAGCGCCCCAAGCGCTACCGGCTCTGTCTACTTAAGAAACCGAGAAAAACTTTGCGCTAATTATTTCGATTATGGTTATCACTACGTATATACTTAAAATTAAGAAAGCAAAATTGTTGTGCTACTCGAGTCGCGCGCGAGGCTCGTTATATTGTGCGTCGTCGTGTGTACAACCGTACGTGCGTCCGCGGCCGCGGTCGAGCCACTGGCGGCGGGCCCACCGTTGCCACAACGCGATATTTAATAGAATAAAGTTAACGGAACAATTTCTAATGGAATTAATTAAATTTCAAATGTTAACGTTTTAGGAACAGCAACCGTCGGATCCCGCGGTCGCCGCGGACGGACGAGGTGACCAACCTAACCACACGGCTCTGACCTACGAGCAACAAAACGCAACTACGGATCATGCCTCTGACTGTGGGGCGTCGGCAGTTGATTGCCTCAATCGCTACACTTGTCTTTGGGTGTACGACGTAATCATAAATAAATTACATTAACTATATTATAAGGTTTTCAATTGGTGATCTCCAGGAACGTCAGTGCACTCCGAGCGCTCGTCTCCTAAATTTTCATAATCTTAGTTCGCATCCGTCAACAATAGAGGTTATTTCATATGTCAACAAAGCATAAAATAGTGATATCTTTACATCTCAGTCTAGTCTATATATTTATTTTCTCTTTTTAATGGCAAGGTATTCTCTATAAAGATTCAATAGTTTCATCCCTCAAATATATAACAGGTATATCTATACACAGGGGTACGTTCCGCACCCGCCGATACCCAATGCGTCACAGCATCAATGATATAAAATTTAATCTAAATTATAACACAGGAGAATTAAGTATAAGATCACAAAATGAGATTCAGCGGCGCGGGGCCGGGCCACCCTACTCGGCTAGGCGGGGTCGGCCCGCGCCGCCCGCCCACTCCCTACGCTAGTATTGCTATCAGTGGCCGTGGCCGGCAGCCCGCCCTAGCACAGCGTGCGGCGTCAGGGCGCGATGCCCGCGTCTGACTTATGGAAGGCGGCGCCAGCGACTGAGGCGGCGGCCAGCGCCTGCTGCGCTGTACCGAAGTCGTGCTCTGACTTGGGCCGCGGCAGGCTTGCGCCCACGCCCACGCCCAGCCCCGGCAGCGCCACGCCCGCCATACGGCATGACGCCGCCTGCAGTGGCTGCAACGCCAGCCCCAAGGACCGTTCCGACAGCCGCGCCACGGAGTCGTCCGATAGGCTCACGTGATCCGCCTCGGCGGCCAGCGCGTTCACGACCGCATTGATGGTGTTGCCTTCAGAGGTAGTGTCGTCTTCTCGGTGCGCGACCAGGTTCGGGTTCTTGCCGATCTTGTTGAGGCGCTCGGCGGCGACGCTCTCCATGGTGCGTCGCATTAACGGGTACTGATCCAGTACAGCGTTGAAGTGGTCGACCGACAGCGAAAACAGGTTGCAGTAGGTCTCGGCGCGCACGGACGCCACGCGCCTCGCGTTCGTCAGCAGGCAGATCTCACCGAAGTACGAACCGTCCGAGAGGCTGGTCGCGACCTCTCCGTTGGCCATCACGATATCTACGATACCTTCTTGTATGAAGTACATCTTGTTGCCGATGGTTCCTTCCTTGATGATAATATCACCTGAAATCGATCACAATCGACGATGAAGAACAAAGTAAATTTGAATGCGATCACATGTAGTCGTATATATGTATGTGTTGAAATGGCGTGTAGTAACCTGGCTGGAAGACTTCGTAGCGCAGCTTGGTGACAACGTCCGACACGAAGTTAGAGTCGGCGTTGGCGAAGAACGGCACGGAAGCGACTAGCGAGCGGCAGTTGTAGTTGATAACGTCCTCGCGCAGTTTCTCGCTCAGTTCGCCCAAAATCAGCTCTTCGTCGAAGAACTTGCCCTGGTATCGGTGCTCGAAGTACTCCGTGATCCGTTGTCGCATTTCGCGTGGTAATTTTCGATACGCCATATACTCCTCCACTTGTTTCACCTGAAATATGTCACACGGCGATGGTATTATAAAGCTGATTTTACAGTAGGTGTTTACTTTTCTACTCCAAATACCGCATAATTTATATAAATCTCAAACTACTATGTGAGAGCTACCTATTCGCGGCCTCAACGAATATTTCAAATCAACGAGCGTATATTTTTTTCCTCACATTTTTGTTAGTACACCAGGGTATCTGTATAAATATTAATATCATTTATCTATAAATGACCACCGATACAGGCTAGGCCTAGTGGTGGAGTTATTTTATTTCAATAATGTATATAATATTTTTTGGTAAATAAACATTATTATTATTATTATTTATGATTAGATCCAATAACTATAGTATTTAAAATAAATGTGTGAGTGGTGCTGTAGGTACTTACGAAATTTGATTTATAAACATGTACGCTTTTTAATATCAGATTCACAGACTACGTACAAAAAATTTAAATTAATTTAAAATTGAGGCAGATGAAGGAACACAGTTGGTAAGATTTTCATGGTTTGTACATTCACTTAAATTTTTTATAATTTAAGTTTTTAGAGATCTATTTAATAAAACAAATCAGTCATTCATCATTCAAATCAAATCAAATAATTTTGAAATCATTCTAATTAATATAATAAATAAATATTATTTAATAATATACACATTTCAAAGTAGGGATTCTAGCGGTCTCCCATTTTTATTAATTTATTCAGAAGTTGTTACGATCTGTCCATGACGAGATCACGCTACATTTTCATTTAACGATATTTCAATAATTCACAGTCTTTGCCCATGGTAACCGGCGTTAAAATGTGTTTAATTTTGCTTGGTAGAATGTATAATTAATTACCTATCATCCCACATATATTTTCAAGTATATTTTTTTAAAGTTATGTTAATAGATATGTCACACCAAGGCTGGACTTGAATAGTTTTTGATTGTTTTTATATAAAAACAAAACTCTTCCCAGAAATAAGAAGCTATGACTTCAAAATTTGTCCATGAGTTATAATATACATTCATATGTCAAACGCCCATCAAGGTGCACCGTGATCTTTAAATCAAACACAGTAATAATTAGGCTTTAAGCGCACACGAGTTAGAGACAATTTTTACTGTTGTGTATATTACAAAAACCAGTGCATTTGGGTGCGCGCACACTTCCCGGTCC